>VXBQ01009490.1:239934-290318 GCA_013400175.1 Phainopepla nitens
TCTGTATTAATAACCTCTTTTAAAATGCAATAATTTGGAGTAAAATTTTAAGTGATATATAGTTTACGGAAGATGTAACTGGAGAGACCAGGCTGTCAATGCAGCCTGGATTAAATAATGACTAAAATCACATGAAATATTGCTCTGAATGACCAAAAAAGGAAAGCAATCCATCTGGAAATAAGGCTGTACATCACACAGCCACCACAGAAAAGCATGATATTTGTAAGGACATCAGTAGGATCCAAAATTAAGAGGCTCAGAGGAAAACCAGAAGGATTTGGAAGATTATTAATTTCTAAGGGCACATTTTCTAACTGCCGTGCTTATATTCAGAGTTTTATCTCCCAAATTGTTGGAACCTCCTTGTGGCTTGGAAGATTTTCTTGGGGCTTTTCATTACATAAAGAGGGTTTATAAGAAAGATGGAGGGAGACTTTTTATCAGGGTTTTAGACTGAAAGAGGGTAGGTTCATCTTTGACATAAGATATTTCTGCTATAAGGATGGTGAGGCCCTGGCACAGGTTCCCAGAGAAGCTGTGACTGCCCCTGGATCCCTGGAAGTGGCCAAGGACAGGTTGAGCAGGGCTTGGAACACCCTGGGACAGTGGAAGGTGTCCCTGCCCTTGGCAGGGGATGGAACTGAATGGTCTTTAAGGTCCCTTCCAACCCAACCCAACCCATTCTTTGATCCTGTGATTAAAGATTCTGTGATCAAAGAACATGGCAAGGGAACTGTCTTCCCTAAAATAGTATCTGCAGAAGTTAAAATTCACCCTAGAGGGTATTTATCATTTCTTACACCATCAAACCACTCACTGAGGCTACCAAATGAACTTTGGCATCTGATCTCCTACATTGGTGGAGCTCTGGCTCTGTTTCAGGGTGCTCTTTGCAGAGAGAAGGACATCAGTGATGCTTGTACCTATCTGACCAACAAGGAACGGCTCTTACAATAAAAAATTGCTTCTTCCTGGCACACAAACTGGCAAAGGTGAGTCACAGCACATTTAGGTATGGATGTGTTTAATACAATCTCCTGGGAGGGTGTGATACCAGGGCTGTTCAATGCACCCCCAAATCCATGAGAATGATGCATGTGGCTCCCTACTGCTTCTCAACACATCCTGCACATTTTGGGAAGCTAACACTGAACAGGCTGGAGCTGGGAAACATCATCCCACCACTGCCATGTAGTCAGCTCCACAGCTGTGGTTGTTCATACGCTGTGGAAGTGGTTAAAAAATAATCTTAGTCAAATAAACCCATTTAATTTCATCAATTCTTTTATAGTTGTTAGATTTATTTTTTATTTGAAGGAATAGAGCCCTTGGATTCTAAAGGCACAGAGTTGTTGACTTTTCTGGTATAACTCAGATTCACTGTGCACCTACCTTAAAACCTGAGGGACTACTAGTCAAACTAATAAAAGGTGCTACCATTTCAGGAATGGCTAGGGAGAAGCTAAGGGCATACCACAGATGAAACTAAAAGGTATTATAAATATTATTTATTTGCATCAGTCTTCAGACAACATTAACTGAAAACAGAGTCTCATTATTAGGTGTAATTTACCATCCATAGTAAAAGAGAATTTCTGTCCAAAAAGCTCACAATCTGAAGAGGTGGAAAAGACAGGAGAAGAAAACAACACAAGGCTTAAGAATATAACTGCTGCCAGAGAGAAGGGGCATTCGAGAGAGAAGAAAACTTGCTGCAGGTTGCAAACAAGTGCACAGCAGGTCCCACTCAGTCACTGGGTTCTTTTCTGGCTGAAATCAGTGTGGAGGGAAAAGCTTCACCCAAGCCTTGCCAGATCCTGCCAAACCCAACAGTGATCACAGAGCTGCAACCTTGCAACTAAGAAAAATAAAAAGCATCTTAAACCTGAAAGACATTAGTGTATGTCAGAAATTAAAATGTCAGGGGTAATTTGTGACTACATCTAGTACGTGACAAAGGGAAACACAACAGTCCTTTGACAGCAAAGTGCATCAGCTGGACGTATCTCTAAAGTCAATATACAAAGGACAAAATATTTAGTAGTGTTTGGGCATGTGTTTTTCTGAGAAGCCCAAGCTAAAAGGACATGAAGATAAAGGACTCCATAAGGAAAAATGTGGTGAGATGAGAAACCATGAGAGCCCACCTGCTCTCGTAGTTCCATGAGAAGTAGAATTTGTGATTACATCCTTAGTTTTACATTACACCCAGACCCAAACACTTCAACCCAGATTTCCTAATTGCCTCCATTACTCATAATTTGGTTTCTTCTAATCTTTGCAGGTGAGAGAAGTCTGATTCTCCCATCAGAGAAACACAGGCAGGAGGGAGAAAGGCTCCTACCTCCAAAGGGGCACATCCATGGCTGTGGATGCTGTTCAGCACCATGACCAAGGACACCTCTGATGGGTCCCATGTGGAGCTCCCCAGCCTTGGTTTCTGGTGTCTAAGGGAGTGGCTGAAGTGATATTACCAATTTCCTCAAAATTGTTATTTGTGTTTCTCTTCTCTGCCACATTGTCATGAACTTGAACACAGAACTCAACTGTTAGAAGAAGTTTGAGGGAAGTAGGCAATAAACACAGATTTTTATGGGGTGACTGATGGTACAGCTGCCTTCACCTCACTGCCAGAGGAAATCAGGTTAAAAAAAAATAATCATCACAGGCAAAACACAGGTTTTGCTCTGCTCAGTATGACTTCTATAATACTATGAGTTGTATTTACTATTTCATTAAACTTCAGTAACACAACTATGATAACATACATGCCATGGTTTATTCTGCAAATTTATCATATGGGAAGAAGTCCACTACACTGTGGAATATCTGTGGATCATGCAGGGTCTATGTTTGTGGCACATCTGTCCCAAACATGAAATAAAAGATTTAAAAAATCATCAGCAATTTGCTAAACAGGTTTATAGTGATAGTATCAATTAGGAACGGAATAAATTTAAGGTCCTTTCCATTACTCAATTTTTACTCATATTGACATTCATTTTCTGTTCTCCAGTAGATCCATTGGTGCTTGAACTTTTCTCTGCTTCTGTACTGGGGAAATACCAGCTGAGGTCACCTTTCACTGCTGTGAACATGTCACAGGTGCTGTGGGACCTGCTTTGCAGTGGGATGTCATTGATCAAACAGATCCAAAACCTTTCTCTGAATAGCTAAATACTGAAGAAAACTGCACACAGCAGAGCCAAAGGCCGTGATTTTCAGCTGCCATAATTGACTGATCACCATCAACAGACCTGGTTTCATAGAGAGGCTGCCTCCACTGACATGTATTTACAATATCATATGTGAAAATTTTAAAAAAATTCTTAACATCTTTGTCACCGATTAACTACTTAATGTCTGGAGATTGTTGATTGCCCGTTATTTCTCCATTCTCAACCGTGAGATTGCCGCTACTCTCTCTTGTGACACTGTCATAGGACGGAGGGATGGACACTGAGGACGAAGTTTCAGACCTGTTAGGACTCCTACCATAATTTGCATGCAACATAGTCGCAATGAGTCCTTCGTTTTCTGGAGCAGCATCTCCCAGGGAGCCAGAGCTGCGAGTTCTGCGCTGGTACAGGTAGGAAGCCTGTTTGAGGGAGCGCTGGAGCAGGTGACTCCTGTAGGCACGCTGGATCACCGTGGCCGACGCCTCCTCTTGCCTGTGGCTGAGCGTCGTCGATATCGGCTCATAGGATTGTTTTGACGGATTGGCAGCCATGAATTTCTCCTCCATTTGTACCTTCAGAGTATCCAGCTCCCCAGAATCTCCCAACACCCTCTTGGTGAAAGCAAACAAGATATCCAAGCAGTGTATCTTGTCCCCACTGACCACAGGCAGGTCCATTGCCATGAGTTCAACTTTGTTTGGTTTTGGTACGCACAGAGGCTTAGGCAGAGCATCTGCAAAGTCTGAAAGCGCAGAGAAAGTTATAAACTGAGTTGCCTCAGGATCAAACTTCTCCCAGATTTCATAAAAGATATCAAAGTCATCTTCTCCTAAAGGCTCTGCACTTTCCTCAGTGGCAGCATTGAAGTTCTCCAGAATAACGGCTATATACATGTTTACAACAATGAGAAACGATATAATGATGTAACTTACAAAATAAATAATACCTATGGCAGGTTTGCCACATTCACCTATGGTACCATTTATGTTTGGATCACAGAATGGTGGCCCAGTGTTTAAAATAGGGCTGAGAAGACCATCCCAGCCAGCTGATGTGGTGATTTGAAAGAGACAGAGCATGCTGTTAGCAAAGGTTTGGAAGTTAAACATATCGTCAATGCCACCTTCCATCTTCACATAGGCAAAGTTAGCCATGCCAAAAATGGCATAAATGAACATGACCAGAAACAGCAAGAGGCCAATGTTGAACAGAGCAGGTAGGGACATCATTAAGGCAAAGAGCAGAGTTCGAATTCCTTTGGCTCCCCGGATGAGTCTCAGGATCCTGCCAATCCGGGCCAAGCGAATGACCCTGAAGAGTGTGGGAGGCAAGAAATGTTGAAAGGCTTTGCCAATGCTGGAAAGCAGTAAGGCTGAAAAGGAGAGCATAACAACTCATTAGAATACAGTATTTTTCCTTAACTAGTAAAGAGGCTGGGATGATAATATATTCACAGCTCAAAAATATCTGATGTGGTTTTGCTAAGCCCTACCAGAATGACTTTTAGGAGAAGCTGAATTGAAATAATAGTTGTTGAAATCAGCAATTATGAACTACATACTTTAGTTGGTACTAAATCTGTGACAATGGAAATTATCATGTAATGTGATACTGCTCTGTTGGGTTATTCATCATATTAAGAACTGTTATAAATGTATACACAATTTTACTAAAAGAATTGTTTTAAATCTCATTTAATATAATCTTGAGGAGGGTTGCTTATTTTTTCCTTAAGACTTTACTGTATTACAACTTACATTTCAATGACTATTTGCAGTTAATAAATTTTAGCTACTTTTTCATTTCCTTTCTAAAAAGAATAATAATTGATATAGTAAAGACTTTTCAAGACAATTTTACTTACCAACAAGTGACATAATAACAACAACTAAATCAAATATGTTCCAGGCATTTGAGAAATAGTACTGCCTCAGAGCCAGCAACTTCAGCACA
The DNA here is from genome assembly GCA_013400175.1 of Phainopepla nitens. NCBI lineage: Eukaryota > Metazoa > Chordata > Aves > Passeriformes > Bombycillidae > Phainopepla > Phainopepla nitens. Next base: position 245,070 of record VXBQ01009490.1, read on the forward strand.
CATTCTGCAGTAAAGATGGTAACGAAGAGTATGTTGATTTTGCTGAGGACGTTTGTCTTCGTTTCACTTTGCTCATAAGTTTCCACCATCATCGTGATCATGTTGAGGCAGATGAGACCCATGATGACAACATCAAACATTTGGGATGTTACAACATCGAAAAGGAAACCTTGGTATCTGTTCTAGAGGGGAAAAAAAATACTTCTGACATCAGTTATGAAAATAAGGGGTACCCATCCATACACATTTCCAACATTTCCAATTTTTATGTTGCAAAGTCAGTCAACTACAATGAAGTGGGAGAAATTGGAGAAAGGCAGAGTAAAAAAATGATATTAAAAATCCCTTCCCATCCTGAAGTTTTATCAGTTACAATGTGAATATAAAACCCAATAATATTTATGCCGAGAACTTAAGAAATATTCAATCCATAAAATATTAAGAAATATTCAATCCAGTCAGCTTTTTGGTGTGGAACTGAGTTTAGAGCACTGTGTATCAATATAAAGACAGTATGAGTAATTTATATGCAATATATAAATATATGCACTTTTCAGTGAATTAAATTGCATTCTTGCAGTGCATTTTCCCAGTGAAGAATTTAGTTTACCAAGGGTCTTGGAATTGGTTTTTGAGGTTTCTTGGATCCCAACTTTTTCATTGCATTGTAGTATTTTTTCTGTTCTTCTGTCATAAAGATATCTTCCCCACCTAAGTATACAAAGAAATGTCACTGTTATTTGGTTAGAAGCAAAACTATTGCACTTAAAATTCTAAAACTATTCTAAAATTCTAAATTCTAAAACTATTGTAGTCTAAAATTCTGGAAAGTGGCATTCCTTCCTTTTTTACACCTTGCTGTTACTGGCTCTTTTCATATCATATAACTATCTGAAAAATCAGTGGCACAAACTAGCCATTCACAGAGTAGAAGTCTTGGTGTGCAACTCAGCTCACTCAAAAGGCATGCAAACAAAAAACATGGACAGGATCAAATCTTTCCCTGGCTTCCCACATGCTGGGCTTGCTGAATCTCCAAACCACTCTTCAGATCATCTGTAGCAGACCACTTTCTAAATAACTAGTCTCCTGTCACGTTGAGTTCTCCAAAAGGAGTGAAATTTTAAGAGGCTTTGAAATGTTTGGGGAAGCCCTAGGTGTTCAGGTTACAGGGTAAAATAAAGGAGAAAGTTATTTCTTGTAACTTAATTATTAATGCTCTGGTAAATGCCGATAGAAGTTTTAGATTCCATGTGTAGGACCTTGTTCTCTAAAGCACAACCAATACACTTATCTTTTTCTTTTGTTGGTTGAAGTTGTCAATGATCACACCAACAAAGAGGTTCAGGGTGAAAAAGGATCCAAAGATGATGAAAACCACAAAGTAGAGATACATATATACATTGTTCTCCATTTTTGGCTGATCATCTTTCTGCAAGAAGGAGAAGCAACTTGAGAAATAACACACAGCAACGTGGGCCAGATTCAGAAAAATCTTCGTATTGAAGCTCTTCTTAAAAACTGATTCCAGAAGGAACTAAGATTTACAACCTTATTGCTAATTGTGACAAAAATGGTATAGTTTTAAGCTACCAATAGTGCATAATACAAAATTTTGTTTGAATATTCTTGACATGATTTTCACAGGCATTGCAGAAGCCCCAGTTCAGTTCCTTCCAATAAGAATAGGAGCTGTAAATTTTTCAGTACATGAAAAAATCAAAGAAGTCAAATTCCAGGCTCTTGCCATTAAAATTCTTGGCCTAGATATGTTGTTGGGTTTTTTTCTCTTTGTAGAAAAAACTTCTGCAATGGCTATTATGAATAAAACCAAAATTGGAAGAAGAAAAACAACTTTTCAAATTGAAGAACAAAGAAGAAAAACATTAAAACACACACACAAAAATATATCAATATATGAAAATACTATTATTAATATTTTCATATTTTATGTATTATTTCTATTTTCATACATAATATTAGCGATACTATAATATTTAAGTAAATTAAAAATTCTTTTATTCCTTTGAACTCCTGATGAAATTAAGATATGCTCTACATTGCAATTTCATTCCTTACTAAGTCATACACCTTTGTTCTGTTTAAGTGGGTGGATCTAGAGCTGAAACCCTTTCCCCATTGCAACAGAGGAGCTTTGGGATAGTATGAGTCATTTGCAGATTAAATGTTTGCATCATGTGACAAAAAAATACTTCCTGGTAGTATTTAGCACACACAAGCAGCAGATGTAGAAGTGCAAAGTGAATACTGCATTTGCAGAAAGCAATAGCATTCACAAGAAATATGGTTTGAATAGAATCACTGACCTCTTGTGAATCTACTGCTGCATACATGATGTCCATCCAACCCTTAAATGTTGCCTGGAATGAGAGATTATGGAAAATGTGTTGAACTTGGGCTTTAAAAGTCTTCACATAATTTGCAATATCCAAATGACACTGACTGGAGCAAGAGCCTTTGCTGTGTTCACACGCACAAAGCACTGAGCTCTGGCTGCTGCTGTGTGTGGCATTCTTAGCCTCATTAGGATATGAAAGCTCTCAAGGGGAACACAGAACACTTTATGCTAGGATTCTGACAGAGCAAACCTTCATCATCACGGCACTGAAGGCCATGTAGCCCTCATGGCTGAACAAATCCACTTTTTGACAGAAAAGGTCACTATTTGCCCTCAAATTCCTTCTGAGATGGACTCCAGCTCTCAGGAAAATGGTGGAGGCTGCAACAGCACTTGCCCACCAAATGTTCCTTTATCACCTGGAAAACCACAGCAGCGTCACATCTGTCCCCCTTTTCCCATTTCTGTGTATGAACAGCCAGCTACAAAGGGAGAGCAAGCTGCAGGATATTTCACTCCTTGAATCACCCTCAGAGACCAGTTAGGAACTGATGAAAGGTCAAGCCCATCTGACAAAGTGCTGGCTACTGAGGACAAGCAGCACTTACCACCTGAAGAAGAGCCAGGTAGCCAGAGCCAACATTATCAAAATTTACTTTAACATTGATCCAGAATATTTTTCCAGTGTTGTTATACATCTCACAGTCTGTTTTGTTCTTGATATTCTCATCTATTTCTGAATTTTCATCTGTCATATTGACACATTTCCCAAACTTCCCAGCAAAGAGGTTCACTCCCATGATGCTAAAGATGAGCCAGAAGATGAGGCAGACAAGTAGAACATTCATGATGGAAGGGATGGCTCCCAGGAGGGCATTGACCACCACCTGGGATGAAAAGGGAGAGGAAAAATGCACTTCAGAAAATGGATGAGGCCAGTTATCTGTCAGCAGTGACTTAGCCATCTCTGCAAACCACAACCTGACATTTTCCATGTAAATACTAGTCACAGCTGGCAGAGGGACCTTGAACAATATCTTTAGCATCTATTAGGCTTTCAAAGCAATACTTGATTCTTCTTGGTCTGCTGTGAGACCCTCCTACTACTAAAATGTAAATCCACCTTTTTTTTTTTTCTTTACTTTCCCTTGTTTTTAGAATAGGACATAGTCTATTTGTTTCCTTGCTTTAGACTTTATTAACAAAATTTCTGAAGTATTCATCCATGAGCACTAGTGCAGAGCACTATTTTTAAGAGTGTCAAAAGTAGTTCTTAAAAGGACCAGTAATAATTTTCCACTAGCAATTTGCTTCATTTATTTTTAGTGGATTATGGCTGTGTTTGGGGTTTATAACCACAAGCTAAGTACATTTTCTGTGCTAGGTGCTGTACAACCACAGAAAAGTGTCCATGCAGATTTTTAAATGCATATTAAGACATAACAGATTGTTTAAAAAAACTGGGTAAGGGAATGGTGGGAACATTTCTTTGAGTTTCACAGTAAAGGCAGTGAACTCATCTGTGAGGTAGCAAAGAAAAACTTGATGGACCAGCAGAAAAATTCAAAGGCTTTGTGAAGGTTTTCTGGAGACTGTGCCACACACATTCTTCATAGCAAGACAGAAAGTATGTCGTCACCTGTTTCAATATCAAAATTTTCTCCAGACACAGATTATTATTTTCTGCTTATTAATTTAATGACATTTCTTTCTGTCTTCACAGTGTCAAGACTGCAACCACAGAATTTTTAGTCTCACTTCCAGAAAAAAAAATAATAAATAAATGTACTCTTTTGATGGGAAAAAAAAATCTAATGTTCTACAGAAAAACACTTTTGTTTTCTGAAAGAACTCTATTTGAAACAATAATTTGAGCAAAGTACATTTTAATAGGCTACAGTTTTTGTAAATCAATCCAGTAAAAACTTTAAAAATTTAAGTGACTCTTTCCTCTGAATTAGCTTGCTATCAGATTTCAAAAATTATAATTGTGCTCACTGTTCTTATTCTCTACTTTATTTTTGCCTATCTCAGTAAGACAGGAACAAAAGAATGTCTGAGCAGCAATGGAACAAAGTTCCACCTAGGCCAGTTTTAGCTTGAACATTGCTTGATCACTTGGATCAATCACTCCAGGAAAGTCTATAAGGAATGCCCAAGTACAGAAGAGTGCAACCAAGGACTCTTTAAAAATTCATTTTGTAGTTTCTGAACTGAACTCAGGGTGAACATGTGAACTTCATAAAGATGGAGTGATGAGTCACAAACCTGTTATGTGCTCATCAGTTCTGAAAAGCTTTAGCTGGCAATCAGTCTTACCCTCATTCCCTCAAACCGTGACAGTGCTCTCAAGGGTCTCAGAGCTCGCAGAGTCCTAAGAGATTTCATGGGGCCAAAGGTACTGCCAAAGAGGTTTATCAGAGAGACCTGAGTGGGAAGACAAAGGAAAAGCATCAGCAATGTCCTATCATCTGTTCCCTTTATTTCTGCTAAAAAGAAAAACCCAGCCAACAAACAAAACCAGGCTTTTGATGCCTGGAGTGCAATATCCTGACATCACTGCTACAGGAGTTAAGGGCACGGTCTGAATTTACATCCAGAAAATAATCAGGGATTCTGCTGCTAATGCTGTGTAGGAACAGCAAAGGCAGAACTCACATCTACAATGAGGAAGTCCAGCCAGCACCAGGCACTGGTGAAATACTTCTTGAAGCCATAAGCCACCCACTTCAGGAGCATCTCCAGAATAAAGATGAAAGTGAACATTTTGTCAAGAAATAACAATATCGCTTGAATTCTCTCTCTCTTATGTATATGGATGTCTTCAAAAGCCTGGAATCATAATCGATATAGATAAATGGCAAAAATCAGAAATTAACCTTGTACAATTAAAGTCAAGCAACACTGAGACCTCTTCATCATTCAATTTGTTTTAATACACATCTGAACACCATTTGTTACTCAAATCTCTGCCAGCTGATAGTAAGTATAATTCCCCCTGTGCCTTCTCTTTCTTTTTATCTATATAACACAGCTCTGTGGGTGCATCCTTCCTGCACAATGAAATCCTAGGACAGTATATATTTTTAGAAATTTATATAATAAAGTTTATATACTGAAGAAAATTACACATTTTTTTCCCAATTATTAAGAGTCACTTGTTTGTTTTAATGGTATCAAATCTCCTTAATATTTCACAATTGTGACACAACTTCCTGAGAAAAATGCAGTATCCTGCCAGAAGAGAAACACCTTCTGAGATTCATATATTCTTAGCTTAGCCCATGCTCTCTTATAATTTTTAATAATATCAGTGATAGATTTGCAATAATTAAAATGGTGAATAAATGACTGCTATTTGAAAACTCTTCCCTCATTAGGAGTTCAAAGATATTCACATTGTTTGTTGCTAAAAACAACTTCTCTGGGTGCAAATGAAAGCCAAAAATCCATCATGAACACATGAAACAGTGCTACACCAACCAGGGCTCCACTGCTCAGAAGAATCATGAACACGATAAAGGATTCAAACCAAGAATGTTCAACAATCTGGTAGCAGGTTTTCCTCAGATTCCACCAGGTCTCTCCTCCAAACCTTACAGCACGACCCAGGCAACAATGAAAGTACCGAGCACAGCCTGAAAGTGAGAGATAGCAATGAGTGCATGGAAGGAATGCACATGAATGTGAAGGCATGGCCAGGAAATTTCTGGGGATAGGACAAAGTCAGTGGTCACAGTCACTGCATTGTTGTTGGTTTTCCCTGTTTTACCAAGAGAAAAAAAAATTGGGATACATCTAGTCAAATTTGCCTTGTAGCTCCTATTTATATACACAGTAGGCAGAACCCCTTTGGACAACTTTCCATTAATTCAAGATATTTCTGAGACACTGGACAGGCCCTCACTGACCTGCTGTTGGGGCACACAAAACTTCAAGGCCATGGGAAGAGTCTTGATTTTACAAAAGCCCTTCTCAGTTTCTGCACACTCTTTGGAAAGCAGAGATGAGATGCTGTAATGCCAGCAATGAAAGCCACCAAATTTGTCAGGATTGATATTATGAAAGCCAGCATTGTTACACATTAGAGCAGGAAGAAATCATAAAAGTACTGAACACATCCTAGAACGGCTTGCAAAGTTAGATATTGTCTGAGGATTTGAAAAGAGTCCTCAGATTATTGGATGATATTTAAGGTCCTTTCCAACCCAAGTCATTCTATGATTCTCTAATCATCACCCTATAGAACTTCAATTAATCTTAGCAGCTTCTTTTGCTTATTTCACTCCTTTGTTTGAGATTGTTCATGAAATGTTATTCAAGGAATACTTTTACTGCTGCAAAGTATTAATAAATCTGATGTGCCAAGTGACCATTGCCACATGAAACCTGATCCCACACATTTCTCTTATGTTAAACCCCCAGAGTGACTTGGTTGCTGTCAAACTGAGTGAAATTCATCTCACCTCACAATCCTATTTTTTGGAATGGGGTCTATGCAATTGCCCATGTCCCACTTGGAAGCAATTGGCTTTTAGGGGAAAGGGTTTTATTTTTCAGGTGTCTCAGTCTCTGTGTTGACTAGATAGGGACAACTAATTTAGCTTTTTTCAGATAACTAAAATTAACTAGAAACAATCTGACCCTATTGGCTCACATCACTAGAGAAACAAGTTGAGTTTTCACTCTTTGCACTTCCCAGGAGTGAAATCATGAGAGTCTTACCTTCTGGAAAACATTGTTCTGGAGTCTTGAAGTCTTCAGAAAATTCTGGAATCTGTTTTAAAACATCTTCAGGAATTGTCAGATCCACTGTGCTGACTTCTGAAGACCTGACACTCTCCAGCTATTGAGCACAAGTAATAACAGTTATTGATTCTTTCTAATTTGGGTCCAAATGAATAAATTAATCCATGAACAAATGAAACTCAGAATTAAAGCTTTGTTATATAATAATATTACAAGTAGTGTTGGTAATGGAATAAACTTTTTGACTTCAAAAGATATAAGCTTGAAAGTTCCAATAGGTGCATTCAAATAGAGGCCAAAGCTCTATAATTACAATATCTATCTACATGAACCTGATGTAACTGCCTAATCAGCTGGGAAATTGAAGAGCTTTTAAATTGCATATTAGTGAATGTAGTTCTCAAAACAGGAGAAATTACTCGGGTTAAAACCATGAAATCATGGAAAGATGCATTCACACAGGAGACCCAGATAAATATATCCATTATCATGCCAGGAACTGAGCACCATGACAGTATTTAGGAAGGAGAAATTACAATCATAGCCTGTATTCTCCAGTTGCAAAGCTTTTACCATCCCATTAAACCAAAGAAAATGTGTTATGAGTCAGCAGTTTGTTACCAATTACTTACTCTATGCTTTTGTTCTTTCATGTTTCCATTATGCTGGTTTTTTCTACTTTGAATGTATTCTACGTTCAAAATTATTTTAAAAGTACTGTAAACTGGTAACAATGATCTTTAGTGACATAGAGAGAAACTAATTTCAAGCATTTTGTTTCTTGAATCCAAGATACTTAGGACACAGGCAGACTTGATAGAATTTCCTACATGAAAGCTTCTCTCTCTTTAATTATTTTTTATTTTAATCTTCCTTTTTTGTGGGGTCAGAATTTAAGAAATGGAAGGGATCAGAGAGTATTTTATAAGTTATTCATAATTACCACCAAAATTACATCATAGTTTTCCCATTTCTATACGCTTTCTTTCCTATATTTCTATTTTTCCTTTAAATAAATATCTAGAAACCCTTTGATTTTGCTCACAGAATTCCACCTCCAGTATTGACTCTTGACCTGCCAGACCAGGTACTGCAAGTTCAGAGCTGCTTCTGGCAAAAAACTTCTCTCTGGTAAATCCCTGAACAGGAATATGCCTGTGTTTGGCCAGTATTGGAAAGTCAACAACACTGGGGGGAAAAAAAAAAAAAAAAGTTACCTCTTTTTCTTCTGGTGATGAGAGTTCACCCTTCCTGTCTTTTCCTAGGTAAAGCACACTGAATTCTTCAGAAGAAAATCCCCATCCTTTACTCGAGCTGACTGAATTTTTTGCTCTGTCTCCCCTTTGTCTCAGGTGATTTTCATCCTGAAATTAATCTGTGGGTTAGAGGGGCTTTCTTTTGCCTTTTTAGGGATTGTACATGTCAGAGAGGAAAAAACAGTAAGCTATATATTTCATTTAAAGCGGGACTCTCCAGACAAGAGTTATAAGAAAGGATCATTTTGAGTCTCTGATTTTACCTAAGGATAGAACTTTTCCCCAACAGACATGCAGCAAATGAAGACATTTCAGTGATCTATTCAAAATTTAAATGAGAACTCTTACAAAGGAATTAAAATGGAAATTTAAGATGGGAAATTGTGATACCAGAATGACAATTGGGATTGAGACAGAACTGAAAAATTCATAGAGCACAAAGAAATAGGGTAAATATATGATCAAAAATACGTCCTTAGTAGAGCCACTCCATGCTTAATCCCATCCACTTCTCATAATTACGACATACTACACACAGCAAGGAAAAACACAAAGTATAGATCAGAGCTATAAATTCATATTATGAATCCATGATAGTGTTCTGTATGCAGAACATATATTTTTGCTCTTTTGTGCAAATAATACCAGAACACTTGATCTTATTCATAAATATTTACATTAAAAAATCCAATTTCACCAAGGACTGCCGCAATTACCTGACTGCACCACAGCACGTCAGCTAGAATTCCTGCAAAAATTTTATTTTAAAACCATGAAAGAATCTTGATTTTAAAAGGCTCCAAGTGATGATTTAACCTCATTGTAAATATTTTTACTTTTGGTTCTAGTTCAGAACTTTGTAACTCTCTGGAAATAGATCAACATTTCCCCCCTGCTCTGCTAGGGACCATCTCCCACACATCCCTCTCTCCTCTCCCTTCATCTCTCTCCACAATTCTACTGTTCCAACACAAATAAAGAAATCCAATACCTGTTTGCTGCATTCTGTGTCAGTAAATGCGCTCAGTTTATCATCATCTTCAAAACCCTCACTTGTATTCTCTGCCTCGGCAATAGGGACACAAACAAATGTGCTGGGCTTTCTAACAAAATCTTCAAGACCTGGACATTTGTCCCTGTTTTTCTCAACCCATTCATTATTGTAATTCTCTTTACAACTTTTTGTCCCTTCACTCTTGAACCCAAATGAGTTCTGTGCAGTCAATTTGATTTTCTTCTTGTGCACTTTCTTTATCTGCCTGAGCTTCCTACAACAAGCATCCCACGTCACGCTCTTGACAAAGTGGAATCCCTTGCGGATCCGAGCAAAGGCAATCCGAAGATTGTTCATCTCTCCATCATCCTCTGTTGTCTGGAGACTGTCAGCACTAAAAGAACTCAGCAGCAGTGCAATGAAAAGGTTGAGAACCTGAAAGCAATTGAAATAATAATAATAAAAAAAATTAAAGTCCAGAGACTGGCGTTCAAAAATCTGAATTCTAACTTCGAAGAACACAGATGCTACCAAAGTTCAGTCTCTCCTGAGCAAATCAAAACAAAGTGATAAGGAAATGACAGCAACTGATCACATTGTGGTTGAAATCAACTGTGATTTCATTGTGATGAAATCAACTGCTCTATCAGAAATTTCAGTGTTCTCGTGCCTCTCTTCTCAAAAAATCTAATTTAAACTACAAGAGAAGACAGATCTATGTGCCAAATGCATTATTTGGCAAAAGCAACTTTTCAAAGGTTAAAATAGTAATACAGACTCACATGGTGTCAGTTAAACAATTGTCTCTTCATTCTTCAAATTAGAACTAAATCAGGCCTCTGTGGAGTTACTTCCAAAATTCTGTGAGATCAGATTCAGGCCCAGAAATTTCCTCAAATCTGCTACATTATCACAAAAATCAAAACCAAGTGAAGCTTGAATTTCTCATTTTTAAGTACCTTCAAATTAAGGAATATTTAAACCTCCATTTGTATTTTGTTCGCTTGCTTTTAAAGGAATGTGAGAATTTAATTTTTTCACTAGTATTTTGATTTCTAATGGGATCCGTGTATCATAGCTTTATCGTGGCAGAAATGGGCAGATAACACCCCTGAGCCATCCAAGAACCACAGGCAGTGGGATGAATATCAGCTCTCCAGAGCTCAAATTCATCCCATCTGTCGTAGTCATTGACTTCAGGCTGGAATCAATCTCAGTCCCAGATACCTCCCTCTACTTCCTTGGATCATAAGAAAGCCTGGACAAAAAGTGAGGGCTAAACACTTCATTGCTTGACAGTTAACATAATGTGATATAAATCTCATTCACAGCATTTCATCACTGACATCAATCCTTGCAGTGTGGAACAGGCAGGACATTAAATACATATTTAGGATTCAGCCACAGAGCAGAGATTTCCAATAAAGGTCTGCCTTGAGTTTAATATGTTCAGAATTTTTTTTTACAATTAAGAGAAGTTTGGCATATGAATGAAGGACATGACGAACAAAGTTACGAAAAGAAGATATTTATGTTTTGGGCATCAAGAAAGGGCAGCACAGGACCAAGGAAGGCAGGCTGTCCCTTATGTCCCAGCACAGTGTGTTGAGGCTGTGTAAGTTATACCATTGCAAGATCTAGCTCTTGGATATAAATGTACTTTGAGATGCCTAAGAATAATCCTGATTTCTGTGGCAGCACTGTAGATTCTGCCATTTGCTGATAAAGAATTCAGTAGTTGCATGAGGTGTTAAAAAAAATAAAATTGATTTAGAGAGAGACTTGAGCACTTGGCCTAATTAATTCAAGCAGGTAAGCCATAAGCCTCACTGATTATTTACATCCAAATCCCAAGATGTGAAGAAACATAGCTGCCTGTAGCGCATTTACTGCAAAGGTATTTCTCATCACATTGCCACGTGAAATGTCAAGTGATGCTCTGTGCTAAGCTCACAAAATGGGAAAATACAGACAATGGCTCAAAGGTGAAAGGAAAAAGAGGATGTTGCAGACTATAACACACATAGGTAGCTTTTCCACCTATTTTTAGGGAAGCTACCTTTTGTTGTCAGAACAGCTATTGACTGGAGTCCACCACAGACAGGATGAAGAGAAGAACGCATTGCGAAACTTACCACTAAATTTCCCAGCACCATGACCAGCAGAAAGACAACAAGGCACAGTGATGGTTCAGCAACCACCATGCAGTCCCACATGGTTTCAATCCACTCTCCACACAGAATTCGGAAAATGACGAGGAACGAATGGAAAAAGTCCTTCATGTGCCAGCGTGGCTCACAGCCTTTGCTTATTTTAGTGTAGTTAAGTGCATAACTTCTCCCAAAAAGTTGCACCCCTACTATAGCAAAAATGAAAATGATGATTGCCAGGACGAGGGTCAGATTACTCAGTGCTCCCAGGGAGTTACAAATTATTTTAATTAGAGTGTTTAAGGTTGGCCAGGACTTTGCCAGTTTGAAGACCCTCAGCTGTGTAGCAACATAAAACATAGTGTTAGACATCAGTAGAGATAACTCAGTTTATAACTCATCTTTGCACCATGCAAATCCTACAATAACCAAGTTTCTGATATTCTGAACTATTCCAGCAATGCGACATTTGTGGTATATTTATAGTTTTTAAAAGTATTTATAGATATTTTTTCTTTTGACTGGGCAACACTGCAAACATAAACTAATCACCTTGTAAAGGACCAAATTAACTTGAGACCCTGAGAAAAGCTTGGCCCACACAGGTGGGCATGCAATGCTCTTGATGTAGATTATGGTGCCTAATTTACATGTAAAACAAAGGACCAAAAGCTCGGGGACTGCTGCTGTAGAACTATGAAAAGAATCTATATTTTGATAAAGCAATTTAAATCAGTCCCCGGTATATGAAGTGGATACCTTAACATAATTTCGCATCTCTTTAAATATTGTTTATTTCTGTTTGTACTCTGACACTTTTTTCCTAAACTACTGTGCTAGTTTTTAATTATTTGCATCAGTTACATAACATGTCCACTCTGGAATACTTTTTCCTTTGAATATTTCTCAGTGAATTCAAAAGAAATCTACTTCTTAAACTCTGATTCTAGCATCACAAGAAGTTTAAGTGTGTTTCTTAAATCCAAGATGAGGGAAAAAAAATAATTAGGGTAAAGAAAAAATAGTTTCTTGCCTCCTAACTACAGAAGTATTCTCTATTCAATTCACAAGCTACAGTTTCATACAGCTGAGCATGCGTGAACCATTACCAGTCTGAAGGATCGTAAAACTGACAGGGTTCCTCCTTTTCGCCTTTCCTTCTTGCTTTTGTGTTTGGGAAAACTCAGTTCAATCAAACTCAGTGTGACAATGACACTGTCAAAAATATTCCAGGGCTGCTGGAAATAGTAATAGGGATCTAGAGCGATTATTTTTAAGATCATTTCTGCAGTGAAGATTCCTGTAAAAACCTGTGACAAAGAAACAGTAGCATCAGCCTGAAAGCAGCCATGAATTTATCTTATCTCTAGGTCATGTTCCCTCAAATAACATTCATGGACAGGTTAATAAAACCCATGTTTATGAAGTCCTAATGAACTTTTAATTAAACTTGCAGGCTTGTTTTCTGCCTTCTCAGGAGCATGCCAAAAAGTACAAAAAAATCTGTGCATTGTCTATTTTAGAAACAAAGTTTATAAATTCAGGGTTTGCTAATTTTTAATTTTTACCGTTACTTTTTATGTTTCGAGTGAAAAACACATATCAACCAATAATTAATCCTATAAAAAGCCACATAGCTGAGAATTTGCTTACCAAGTTGCCTATTTTAAGCATGAATTTAAAAGTAGGTGACATATTATTGTGCTCCAGTGCCATGAACAAAGTGTTCATCACAATACAAACTGTGATGGTGAGTTCAAAAAAAGGATCCTTTATGAAAGCAGCCACTTTTTCCTTGATTCTCAACCAAAGTGGGCAACAGTCCCAAATTAGATACTTTAAAGCAAAGTTCTTGAGGCGTGGTGGGCATTTCTGCTGAGCTTCTTCACGTTCTAGATGAAAAAGAAAATCCTTCTGCCATTAGTTATCACTGAGCAAGATGGTGAAATAACAACTTTATGAATTCAAAAGACCAGAAAGAAGAAGGAAGAAAAGAAGAAGGAAATCTCTCATCTCTCACAGAGCCTCCCTGAACTTTTTACCATTCATGTGGTTCTTATATCAGCTGATAAACGTGAAATAAAAATTCAGAGAAAATTTGAGTCCAAATTCTTTCTTGAGCACTTTCTTCAAAAGCCTTTGGGAAGGGTTTTATTTGTCTCAGGCTGGTACTAGAGTCATCTGACAATGCAGATATTTGTGATGCAGTGGCCTCAGCACAGCTCCTCATGCTCTTGCAGGACAATGGAGCAGCTACAGCACTTCCCACCCTGTCCTCACTTGGGTGTCTGGGACAATGGCTGTGTCACACCCAACAACTTTTTGTCTCTTTTGACTCTCAAGGCAGTTTAAAAAACCAATGTTAGACATGGGAATTCTGACTCTGGCAAATCCAAATTGCCTAAAATTTGGCCTTTGGCCTCTCCTATGGGAAAGGTCACACCCATCATTTCCCAGCTGATGAAAGTTCAACACATCTCCGTTTTCCACAAGTAGAACTTGGGACAGAAGCTATTTTGTCTTTGCCATTTTCATCTCTTTAATCAAATCTAAATCTCATAGCTTTTCTTTCTTCACCATTAATAGTAATAAGCATTTCAAAGTACTTTTGACACAGCCTAAGTCCTGTACAAATTCATCGACCAACTGGAACTAGCTTTAAATACAAGCACAGTAGGAATTACTTATCTGGTTTTCAGGGACCTGGAAGTTTTTCAGAAATAGATGAGCTAGAACTGATTCATATCCTTTTCTTAATTGGACCTGTTCTTATTTCTTCCCTCTGTGTAATTTTCATTTCTTCCCCCCAGGCTCAACTCCTACACCTGTACCCTACACCACTTATTCCAGAGTGATCACTTTGACTCAATCCTCACTCCAGGTCTAGCTCTTGTCTTCTAGAGCTACAAATCCTGTCCCACCCCAGTTCCACACCTGGAACTGTGCAACAAAACCCAGATCTTTGATGAATTACACTGCAAAGCAAAGCTCAACTGGACCTGTTTCAGATGTGATTCTCCCAGGAAAAAATCTTTTAAAAAATTAAGAAAAGGGACCTTCCTGCCACAGGTACCCCCCTGTTCAATCCCATACTTGTGGTCCAAGAACTAGTGATAGAGGTCCTCAAAAGGGCCAAAAGAAAACAAAAGTTCATCATCCTGAATAACTTGGACTGAAATTTTCAGCAAGATCTGCAACAAAATTATCAGTCATCAAAATAACTGTCACTGATTGACTTCCACCAAAAATTCTCATGGAAAGGTAAATTAAAGGAATAAAATTGTGAAGTTCAGTATTCAATATCCAAGAATTGCCAAAACTAATTTTACTTGCATGATCTCATTAATAGTTGAATTCTGCATGCCTGTGAATCCTCTGAATTCTGCCACTGCCACAACAGAAATCAGAGGATCAGGAGGAGAAAACAGTGTCCCAGTCCTGCAGGTCAGATGATCAGAAATATTTTCCACCCTTCACTCTCTGTCCTACAAAATGAGCTTTTACAATAGGCAAAAGATGTGTTCCAGTACATAGACACTGCGTAACACCTTTTTTTCCTAAAAGAAGTCCAAATTAGCAATGAAATTCCTAACTGCACACCTACAAATCTCTGCTAGCCTTTAAGAAATATGTTTTGTTCTTTCATGGTAGCATTACTTTAGGGTTGATATAAACTTAATGAGGAGCCACTTACCCTCCAAGACACTGGTAATTATGCTGACTACACTTGCTGCCCTTTGTCTCTGAAGAGCCTCATTAAAGTACTCCACTGACAGATGAGGAGGTAAATGCATCATGCTGCTCTCATCATGCACAGCTGGCTGCTCAGAGAAGTAAACACGATTAGGGAGATACCACGGGAGTGAAATGAGCCAAGATGTGATGATGGGTAACTGTGAGAGCTAATAGGAGCAATGACATGCAGCCAAATAAATGTACATTTTTACAAGATGTAACAGATGGTGAGATTGAAGACCCTACTCTGTCATGGGGCTGCAGTGAATGGATCCTACAAGCATGTAACATGGGGCAAGCCCAGCCCTGAAAATGAGTGTATGAGGGGAAAGGAAATAGGCCTAGGAATTATTCAAGAGACTAATGGAATAGGAGAGAGGTGAAGGATAAATAGGGGAAATTGGGGAACTTACAGGCAAAACTGCTGCATGATGCTAAAGGGGCTACAAACAAACAAACAAAAAAAAATCACAGGTATGATTCAAAATTACACCCCTGGGCAGCATTCAGGATGAAGAGACTCTCGGGCGACTTGTAATTTCAGCACTAGGAACCTTTCAAACTGTATTAGTACAATTCATGAATAGCACAAACATAAGGTTTACAACAAGGAGGCCAAAATATAATTTTCAGAAAGTATCAGACTATTAAAAACCAGTTTCTACAGACAACTGAAAAATTCCCACATCAGTATGCTTGAGTTCACATCACTGTTTGCCATTAAGGTGAAACTCTTCAAACCAACAAAAAGAACCCAACCCTGCCGCCGATCGATAAACCACAATATAAAGCATATATTAGAAATATCCTATTTTTCCTTACCAGATCCCCCCTTCCCGAGTCTTCCATGACTGGTGGAAGCACGGCTCCTTCAGAGGACACGGGATCTTGGCTGTGCACCCTGCTGCTCCCTCCTGCCCCCGACGAACGCACCCCAAGGTGCTCGTCTGCGCCGCTCCCCTTGCTGCTGCGCGCACAGCTCGGGGTGCCGGGCTGGGAGCTGGGGCCCCGTTGGCTTTGCAGGCTGGGCCGTCTTCCCGTCTGCACCCCCGACAGGGACTGGCACCGGGCTTTGTGGGTGTCCTGGTCACCAAAATCTGCCCTGGGATCCACCTCCGCAGCGGGGACTTGGAAGCTGAACACGCTGCCGTGGCTCAGCCGGCGCTTGGCCTGGCTGGCACTGGGGCCGTACGCCAGGCCCAGCAGAGACTGGAAGGCCAGGAAAAGCAAAACAGAATGAAATAACATCACAGAGACAATCTGGGGAAGCTGTGAATTGTTAGAGCTTCATAGGGTTCACTGTGAACCACTGCGAGTCCAAAACTCTTAGTTGATTTAGATTTTTTGGGAAGGATTATGTTTAGATTCTCGATGGCGGGTAATAAAACTTTATGAGCTGTACCAGCTATTTTTGAGATAAGCCTTATACTTACATTTTAAGTATGAAATTTTTCACAGAGAATGACAGTATAAAAGCTAATAATTGTTCACTTTTCTGATAGTTGTTCGCTTCTTTTTATTTCTCATTCTTATCGAAAATTTAACTATTTTAACTTTGCTTTCATCCTTCATTTGTAAGACTTCCTTTTCAAATTAATTTTTACATCTTATTCTTCTTTATCCCAAGAAAATTTGCTTATTTAAAAGATTTAAGAGTGATCCGTGTTTCTAGTGGGATTTTGTTTATGCTTTCAAGCCAATAATTTTAAATTAAAATTAGAAAAGCTGCAAGGATCTCAGATTCAGATAATAGATTACCAACTTTCGTTGACTGTCTGGGAGCTGTGACTTGGGGAGTTCTTCTTCTTCATTATCTTCTCTCCCCAGTGACTTATTTCTCTTTTTCCTATTGCTCCTTTCTTTGATTTCTTTGGGTGACAGAGAAGAGGCTTCAAAGGAGCTAAGTGACAGGATATCAATCCCTTTAATACCCAGTGACTGAAATTTAAAAAAAACAAACAAGCAAACAAAACATGGATAATATTTTTGCTGGGTGCTTTGAATAAAAGCAGAAATAAAACACTTCTGAGCTCTATATTATTATTTCCTGTTAAAAACTTGTGTTTCACAAAACTCATTAAAAATCTTTAAATAAGTGATAATGCTAAAAGAAGGATGAGAGAATTTCCCCAACATATGGAGCACTGAACAATTTGGTATTTGTGTGCTATATGATTACACGTACTGGGCCTGCCAGAGGCAAAATAAGCACATTATAACTCCTACTCTTCCATATGGCAAATTTGCTTACAATAAAAATGCTCAGTTTGAAAATAATGCAGTAGAATATATCCTTTCCCCTAAATAACTGTAATAAAATTCTTTCTTTTCATTGGGGATTCTTCGGACTGTATTCACTGTGTGGATGATTTTCCTTCCCATGCTGAATTTAGAGTATTTTAAAAAGCTTTTTGTTCCAGAAGCTTCTATGGTATTTAAGTTACTAAGAGACTTTTTATTCAACTACAATAGGTTTTGGCTCAGATGTTAATGCAGCAGAATTACTGTATGTTTCTTTGCTCAGCAGCCCAAATCACAAAATAGAATAAAAAAAGAATTAAAAAACAACTACATTTTCTTCTGGAAGCTGCTGGTTAATGGAATTTCATGTTTTACAGATTTAAAAATACTGCTTTTCTTAAAGTAACATCCACCTTTAATGCTTTTTATCCAGAATAAAATTCATTGTTTCATAGGAAACATACACAGCTGAACAAGTTCACCTTGTTATTGAACAAGAAGTTATTTTGCAGCTCCAGGAATCACTAAATTCAATAAGTTATCACTTGCTCCTGTTTCTATGACTGGTTTTTATATACAGCTGTACACAGAGAGTGATGCTTTTTCTTATGCCTGGATGGGGCTCTAAGCAACCTCATCCAGTGGAAGGTGTCCCTGGCCATGGCAGAGGCTTGGAATGAGAGGATCTTTAAGATTCCTTCCAACCTAAACCATGCTAGGTGACCAAAACTAGAACAATGGACAAACACTTGCAAGTGAATAATTTACCTACCTCCTGCTCCTTCTGCAGTATTTCCATAGCTTCCCGAAACTTCCTCTCCTTTGCCTCGGTTTCAGCAATGGTGGCCTTGTTCTGGTCCTCATATGCCATTGTTACTACAGCCAGAATCAAGTTGACTAGATAAAATGAGCCCAGAAAGATGACCATCATGAAGAAGACTACATACACCTTCCCAGAAGCTCTGAGGGTCTGCAAGCAACACACCCCAGAGATAAACATTACCACAAAAAATACCAAGTAGGCTTTCAATGTGTCTCTGAAATTCTTTAAAAGCACTGAGCTTCCTAGACACAATGCTTCAGGAAGCTTAAATGGAATTAGAAATTTCTTTGCTGTTGTTCCCTGTCTGCCTCCCTCCTCCAATATCCTCACTTGTGAATCATTGATTGTACATCCCATGAAAACAACTGAGGAGGCGTTTTTACATTTCTGAAGGACAGTACAGAACCCTTTTAGGACTTTTTTTCCAAGAGCAGGGTGAAAGGGCTGGAAAGAACTTCAGCATCCCTTTTCTCGGAGTAACAGGCACAAGGGAAGACGTGGGCTCGATGACTTGCAGCTATTGTTTTATTTGAGGTTTCTTGTCCTCTCTACATATTTTCTGCTTCAACTAATCAAGATCAGTTATGAGCCATGCACAAAACTGGTACCTGTTGGTACAGACGCTCCCAGTAGTCCTGGGTCATCAGGCGGAATAAGGAAAGAAAGGCCCAGCCAAATGTATCAAAACTGGTGAAACCATAATCAGGATTTGGCCCAATTTTACAGCATTTATACCCAGGAGGACAGACCCTAGAATTAATAACAAAAGGTGGAGCCCTTATAAATGTGCAGATTTCAAGGAAAACTTCAGCTTTAGGTAAGAGTTCTGATTATGTTTCAGCTCTGCAGTTCATTAGATTGCAAAATAATTTTCTACTCCAGGTAGTACTGGCTGAAGGAGGGATAGAAAAAGCAGCAGCCACAATCCAGAAACAAAGGAAGAAGACAGGCTGGAGTAGACCACCATCCCAGGACAGCCCTCTCATCACCAATCCTCATCCCCTGCCCCCCATTGCAAAGCAGCCACATCTCCCTCCTTGCCCAAACCTGCTCTCCAAAATTCGTGTTTTGTTTTTCCAGTTTAATACTCAGGAGCCTTCACAGAGAGGAGTGTCTGTCCTGTGCTATATCCCAGATATTTTATATTTTCAGTTCTCTCACATGTCCATGGGGAAGAGGAGGACAACACTTCAGGAAAGTCTAAAAGACTAATTAGACCTGAATATGCCAACTGCAAGTTCATACTTCCTTCCCTACAAGACTTTAATTATCTGACTGTTTGCTATACTTTGTTTTGTGTGTTCCTGTTTCTGCATTCAAGGAAAGATTAGAATTTCTGCTTTTGTCTCACATGACTGAGCAAATATAGGAGCACTGAGGCAGAGAAAACCTCCAAGGAAGAAATAATCTTAAGTGCACTCACCCAGCACCAGGACCACACAGCAAAATATCCACAGTACCATTTTTCCTAGCAAAGTCATCTATTTAAAAAAAAAGGAAAAAAAATTAAACTCAAAGCACTTTCTAGCCTAAATCCTCTATCATTTAATATGAGCAGTGATAAGTAGCCAGTGACCTGTAAGAGCAAGTGCACAGGTTTCCCACGCTCACATTAACTGCTCCAGATTGAAGGATGCCCTGTCCTCATTTATAAACATGCATGTGTGTATGCACAGATTTCAGACTGAAGGCAGTCCCTTAATGCAAAATTTTTAAAGATATCACTTTGGCTATGTCTGTATAAAGGAAATGAAGAATTGGAAGACATAGGCTCAGATACAGTCACAGAATCCCAAAGTGGTTTGGGTTGGAAGGGACTGTAAAACTCATCTCATTCCAACCCCTTGTACGGGCAGGGACACCTTCCACTGTCCCAGGTTACTCCAAGCCCCATCCAGCCTGGCCTTGAACACTTCCAGGGATCCAGGGGCAGCCACAGCTTCTCTGGGCACCTTGTGCTAGGGCCTCATCACTCCCTGAATAAAGAATTTCTCCATAACACCTAATCTAAGTGTTAAACCAATCCAATATTTGGTAAATGTTGGCACAAACTGCCAGAGTTCTGGCCTGTAGCAATTACCCCTCTCCAATAATGTGTGCAAACATTGCTAGAAGTAGAATAGACCAGTTCTGTTTCCAATGAGCAATAAAAACAAAGCAGGTTCTGAGGAGGGAAGAAGGAGTATTTGGTTGCATGAATATCCACCACTGCTGAGCCAAACTGCAGCTCCTAACCCTGCTTAGCTGCGAAATGCAGATTTATCCATTAGGATGCTGGAGCTGTGCCCTTTTTGAACTCTCACCCTATTTCTCTTAGCATCAGTTACTCTGTTATCAGCAGAATCAAAGTAAAAGCCTTAGCTAATAGCCAATTATCTCCATTAAGATGTGGATTTATTATCCCAGATGTAGGGCTGGTCTCATGCCTCCCTGGTGCTTCTTAAACCTCTCGTGTGCTCATCAGATAAGTCAGCATGATTCAGAGCCACCAGGAACCTTTGGTAACAGCTCTGCCATACCATGTAAATGAATCCCTATGTAGGCTACTTTCCACTGAAATTTTGCTCAGCTCCACTCCTGCAAACTGAAAAAAAGAGGTTTTTTTTAAGAAGATTCAGTGATTGAACTTCTGAGAATCATAATAACATATAGTTCTCCATGTAGAAGATGGGAACTTCCCACAAAACCAGGACGAAAGCAGTCCATAAAAATATAGAAAAATAGTTTTATAGAAAACTGGATTTATAGGGCTGTGCATACTAAATCCTTTAAGAAAGTAATCTACAATGCATTAAACTGGTCTGGACTCTCCTATTCCTTTCGGCATAGGATTTGAACAACATAAAGGTTGTGAAGCAACACAGATTCTATATTTTTTGAGATCTGTTTTCTCCAAACCATTGCCTTTATACAATTTCAATGTTCTGCATATACTAAAATGTAGATCCTTCTGCTTCTTGTTCTTCAGCACAGAAAATCAGCATTTTTAGCTGATTGTCACATTCATGGCCTCTGCTACAGTGTTCTAGCCACTGATTGATTCCTTTCCACGTTTGCTTTCAATTATGATTTTTACATCAATCTGTACATGTAAATTATTTGCTTCTTGTGTGTGGTCTTTTGGTAGGAACAAGAAAAAAAAAAGTTTTCCTCAAAAATCTTTTCTACACTTTCTTCCCCTGGACTTTGAAGTTATTGAAGAAATCTTGTCTGAACAAATCTCCCACAGAGTGTGGACAAACAGCAATTCTGGGTGACTTTTCCCATATTTGGAGAATTCCACTGGGAAAATTCTTCTCTTCCTGTGCAACTGCTGCTATGTCTGAACTCACTGGGAGAGATATTCTTCAGTGACGAGGTTTTCTTCATATTTCTGGCACAGACTTTGATTATTTTGAGTCTGTTTTTTTTCACAAATATTGAGGCTTCTCCTTGAACACAAGGCTTTACTTTGCTATCCTGAATTGCATCTTACAGTTGTTCCTCTGAGAATGCCTTGATGCATTTTCGGATGTCTTCTCCATCACCAGTCTCAGCCAAGGTGTAAACATGAAACATATGTTTTGTGTATATCTTATATAAGACATAAAATAAGACATATTTGATGTCAAGAAGTAAGTAATTTGACTTTTCAACAAATTCCTCTGTTTGAAGCTGAGGAGCAGCTCTCACTGAGCAGGAAAATGAAGATGCATGGGCTCTTCAGCCTGTAGTAAAAGGTGAACTTTAGGGAATTACGACAGAGAACGAGCTAATGCATCTTTCAGTTATTGTCATATAATTCAGGGAAACAGATCTGGATGTTACTGGAAAATTTGGGAGTGCTTTTTCTTTTAATGAAGGGCAGGAGTGCATTCCTGGATGCCTGCGAGCTGCTCTGGCAATCAGGAGGCCATTATCAGGTAGTAACTCATCAAAATATCATTTAAAACATCAACATAATTCACAGCAGTGGTTACAGATGTGTGCATAGGCATCTATAGCATCATGTAAAGAAGAATAAAGGAGAAAAAATTACCTGAATCATTAGCGAACTCTTCATAACTTTCCCATGTTTTATTACAAAACTCTGTAGTGTTCCTGATACACTTTTGCCTGAGATTGCCCTTAAAAAGCTGGAGGCCTATGAGGGCAAAAACACTCAGGCAGAACACAGTCAGGATCATCACATCCGCAAGTTTCTTAACAGACTGGATAAGTGCCCCTACAATGATCTTGAGCCCTAAAAGGACAATGTAAAAAGGAAAAACAGGATGAAAAATTGAGATTCACATATCATACTTGATTAGAGTCAAAAGAATGTATAAAAGCCAAAGTACAAGAATTACAGGATAATATGTGGCAAAAATACTTGCAATACAAGTATATTTATAATGAGAGCAACTGATACGAGAGAAATATTTTTTTCTCCTTTTGTTGACCTTACAATTTTTAGATGTTCCTTTAATCCCTGAAAAATATTCATGCAAATATGACGAACAAGTCTAGTTTTCTTTATCCATGATAAGTAATATGCATAATTCAAATGATACTTCCAACACTGGTAATTTCTGAAGATAATATCCAATCTGAACCTCTCCTGGCATGGATTGATTAGTGGTAAGTCTCTTTAATATCCAGAATTATTTCTGTGGAACCATAACAGACATATCAGCCAAAAGAACATTCTGTAAAACTGATATTATAAACTATGAATAATATCTTTAAAAGCATAATGAATATAAACTATATTGAGTGTTCTAACACTTGATTCATTCTGACTAGGACAGATGAACTGAGGTACTTTTTGTGTGCACAAATTCAGCTGTGTCTGCAACTTGTGAAAGATACAAGAAAAAAAAAAAGGCAAAAGCCAATGTTTTGAATGAAGCAAAGAATGAGTTGTGAGTAGGAGAAAATACTCAGCAAGTAAGATTTCTTACCTGGGACTACTGAAATGGTTTTTAAAGCTCTGAGAACCCTGAAAGTCCGGAGGACTGACACACTCCCCAAGTCACTAAATGCTCCCACATACCTGTAAAGACCAGATGTGAAATCCCAAGTGGTTGAACAGAGTTAACAGGGCAGTTACTTACACTGGTCACTCTTGGATGTCAATCATTCCAAGTGTATTTTAAGTATTAAAAAAGCTACATATCAAGGATTTGTCTGAAGACTTATAAAACAGAAATGCATTTCTTCATTATTAGAGTTTCTCTCTGAGGTGGCTCCTGGCTTTTGCACAGCTGCTTTTGTGTGAGCATCTTTAAACAACATTCATTTAAAATACAAAGGTACCTCTAAAATTATGAATTTACAAATGCTGGCTGAGTTGGTTTGCTCTTCCTTCTGTAGCTGCATTTAAGCAGTATATAGAAGCTTGCTAATTACCAGAAAATTAGGCTTTAAGTATGATTTTTGGAGATGGAGCCATAATTTAATCCACTATCCTGGTGACTATACCCATCACCCTAACTGTAAAATTATACTTTCATTCATGGGGTCAGCAAGTCTGTATTTATGCCCAGCTCCTTGCATTTCACCAGTTTAAACACATCCATTCACCTATACCCAACACTGGGAATATCTTGCTCTGCACAGCTCTATATTCCCTTCTTGAAAGACTAAAACATGATTGTAATACAGTGAGTGCTAAACAAGGGGGAAAGTCAATATTCTAGACAGTTTCAGGTGCAATTAGGAGCCATGGGTTGGTTTTTAAACCACAGAACAGCCTTTTGCACCACAGCAATGAGAATTTCCAGCCCAGAGAGTCGAGGAAGGTGATCCATATTTTATTTGTTCCCACTTACGCCATGACGATAACGGTGAAATCCAACCAGTTCCAGGGATCCCGAAGGAAAGTGAATTCATTTAGACAGAATCCTCTTGCCAATATTTGTATCAATGATTCAAAAGTGTAAATGCCAGTGAAAGTAAATCTAAGGAGGGGAGAAAAGAGCCAAAGGGAAAGAGCAGTGTTAGCACTTAGCGGAAGAGGCACCGTCAGACTATTTAATGTCTGGGCCAGCAAACTGAGACAAAGCTGGAGAGAACTAACAGATTTCTGTTGGATTTCAGTGTATCCTATTCCATCAGTATCTGGTCCACACGGAGCTGGAGACAGTAGCTGACTGCGACCTGGACATGGCTATTAATGTGCAACCCATGAGACACTTTTTGGCATTCAACAATTTTTTCCAAATTCTTTCATGCAAGTCCCCATAATTTCAGCAACACCAAACTCTCAGTTACTAGCTAAAATAAAGATCCAAATTTGTATCTTCCTCCAGTTTCAGGTGGCCAAGTGACAGCAGTGTTATTTCCTTTGGGCGCACAGCTACCATTTCTGTGCAGAATATTTGCAACGCTTAGAGGAATACAAGAGTAGAGAGTTTTCAATTTAAGATGGCAATTATTCTTATTAATGGAAAATTATCAGTAAAAGCTCTTCTGGACTTAACTGAGTGCACTCATAAATTCAAGAAGGCAGCAATATCCCTACAGAATTCAAAAGGCTTTCATTTGGTAGTCAGCAAATGCACTAAGAAATTATATGGATGTAGTGCTTCCCTTTTTATTTGGAAAGAAGTATTCTGTAATTATTCTTGCAATGCATCTCAATGGTAGTTGATGCCAACAGCAGATACAACTCTGATCCAACCTCTAACTCTCTCACAGGTAGAGAAGCACCTCAGCATCTTCTGGGGATGTGTATTTTAATACCATGCAGAGTCTTGTTCCTGCTTGCGTGAGAGCTTGCCATTCCAAGTTGTTTCAGTGTCATTTAACATGATATAGTAAAAAATATTTTTAAACCTGTTTTTAAGGCTAAATATTTGTGAATCTTCTCCTTTGTGTTAGGTGTTAGAATTATCAGTATTCATATTCTGGCATTTTTGCCAAAGTGAAAAAGTAACAGCTGAAATAGTCTCTAAAAAGAAAAAAAAAACCAAAACCACAAACCCATGGCATTATAAATTTCAAGACTGACTACAAAACATAGATTTATTGTGATTTAACATTTTAGGTTCTGGCAGTACTGAAGATAAAAGCTTTACATTCTAACAGCACTCTGCAGGCCAAGTGCTTCTGACAGAACATTTTATAAGAGCAAAACTCAGCATTTCAATATAATTAACCAGAATTTGGAAAGACAGCAACTCCCATGTGCTCAACCAGCATCAGTAATAACAAAAAATACATCTCGATAGAGAGAAAATAATTACTGAGTAACTTCAGAAAGTGGAAAAACTGGAGCAGCAGAACAGACACGAAGCCAGTTCACCAGTGGAACTTTACACTTACTCTCTCCTATAACACCAAAATTATTGTATATATTGGGTTTAAAGACAAAACTACTTCCTCAAGTAAAAATTAAATTTAAAAACCCCTTTAAGACAAGAAACTTTACTTTTAATTCTCCCACAAACTATCTCGAGTGAAAGTGGCAAATCTCAATAACTCAATACAACTACATAAATAAAAAAATATACATACCCACAGATACTTACTCAACATATGTGTTCCATGAAGGTGAGGAAGTCTTAGATGACTCAGTCAGAGCCATGAATACACAATTAGTTATAATGGTGCACATGATAAACCAGGTGAACAATGTAAGTCATGGGAGTGAAGGCAAAGAATATGACATGGATTCAGAAATGTAACCAAATATTGCATCAGTCACTGTCATATTATCTGACTTTTTGTTTAAAGCACATGTAAGAACAGCTTGCACAGATATTCAATGATTTTGAGGCATGTTAGATGGCAAAACACTACTGATGTCATTCATGGACTTCTCTATTGATTTCAGATCTGCTGCTCTAAGCATTTCCAGCCTGGAAAAAGCACCCTCAACCACTCTAGGATTGGGTGGAAGGATGCAATTTTAGTTTCATTTTATGTCATAAAAGTTAAACATTTGCCCAAATCACACAGGTGGAGCCCAAACCTGCCTCTGACCTGGCAAAGCTCTTCTCTTCCAAAGGACAGCATGAAATCTGACATGGTGATCGCAAGAGTTTCAAACAACATTAGTTCATAGAATCATAGGGTATGCTGAGTTTGAAGGGACCCATCAGGATCATCAAGGCCAACTCCTGGCCCCAAGAGTCACATTGTGTGCTTGAGAGCATTGTTTCAGTGCTTCTTGAACTCTGTCAGGCTGGTGCTTTGATCACTGTCTTGGGGAGCCTCTTCAATGCCCAGCCACCCCTGGGTGAAGAACCTTTTCCTGATATCCAACCTAAACCTCCCCTGGCTCAGCTCCAGCTCTTTCCTCGGGTCCTGTCACTGGTCACCAGAGCAAAGAGATCAGGCTCTGCCCCTCCACTGCCCCTCACAAGGAAGCTGAACACCACAATGAGCCTTCCCTCAGTCTCCTCCAGGCTGAAGAGACCAAGTGCCCCCAGCTGCTCCTCATATGGCTTTTCCTCCAGACCATTCACTATGTTCATAGCCCTCCTCTGGATCTCTCTAACACATTAATGGGGTTTTTATATTGTGATGCCCATGTTTAGCCAACTCTAGGGGCTTCCCAGAGGCCATCTGGGGCCTGCTGGCCCAGAGCTTGGGCAGCTACCTCATGTGTTGACACCTAAGCTCAAGCACATGACTCTGGAGCTGGATCTCCAGCCTTGTTGTAACACACCTGTGGGCAATCCACAGAGTAGAGAAGTACAGGAAGAACCTCTGTCTTTGCTATTATCCATCCTCTACATCCCCACAAAATATATTCCTGGCTTCAGCTCTGGGCACGGTCCGGCTGTCAGAAGGAGCTGGGCCACTCCTGTGGAAATGCCAGTGTCAGCCAACCTCTGCCCAGAGAAAGCCCCAGATGAGAGGCATCACTCTTCCAGGGATGTCTGCACACTGCTACAATGACAACCTCGAGTCACTGAAGTTACCTCACACCACAGAGCCAGGAGAAGGCTGGAAATCTGAAATCCACACAGGGATATCACAGACTCTATTCTGGGTCGATTCAGCCCCTTGCAGAAGCTCAGGTGTCCTTCCCCAGTGCCAAACTGGAGCAATACACTTGTGATTCCCACCCCCTAAATTTGATATACGAGTTGGGATCTATATTACCTTTATATTCCCAAGGCAGCAGCATTCCTGGAAATATTTACTTTCATATACCACATGTACACTTTTTGAACCTTACTTCCCAAAGAAACTAAGTTTACATGGGTTTTTTCTATGTGTTTTCCTGTGTGTGCTTGTGCTTGCCTGTCTCAACCTTTTCTCTCAAAACTGGCCAATGGTTGATCAGCTTTGGCACGTGAGTTGAATTTAATTCCCACATTTGGGTAAGCAGAAGATGAAAAAGAGGATGGAGATCTCATCAATCTCCTCACTGGGAAAGGCTTCAGAATGAGATACTTGTTTATGACACATCAGGAAATCAATATCAGAGCTCAAAACACAAATCTGTAGAAAATCAGGCTAAATAAGCCAAATTCTCACAAAATTCATTTCTAAATACCACAAAAGCACCAAAACAGTAATAATATCTAAGGTGATTCATAATTAGAATCTGCCTGTAGTGAGGAAAAGACCAGATTAACTCAATGATCTAAAATAAAAAAGCACAGGATTATGTAGGGTTTTATAATCAAAAAGGGTGAATAAAGCTGATAAAAGGATATGAATGTACTAAAATTTTAATTGCTCTTCTTCGTATTGGATGGAAGGGACTGAAGATCCACAGGGCACGTGTAGCAGTAAATCTGTAGATTGTTTTTTGCTTGTTTAGCACTATGAAAATCTTTTAAAAATAAACAAACAAGAATTTGTCAGAAAGTTGAATGGAGAACATATTTTTGTGCTATATGCTGTTGCTCATGTCAGTCATGAGCAAGAGCTTGAATTTCACCTTAGCCTGGCTAACTGGAAAGGCTGTATAAATTTGCTATCCTTCCATTAGAAACTTTAACTCTCAGGCTGTAGAATATTCCTTAGCACAAACTTCTTTTTTCAGCCTTGTGAGTTGCAAAGAGCCATGCACAGAACTAATCTTGCTTATGATTATTCTCTTAAAATAGAATGAACCCCTCATTGAGTCAAGATACACAAGGGGTGCAAGGATGAGCTGCAGCCTTTTTCCTTATTTGCTATTGTTGACAGTGATCCTCTAGCTCTCAGACTGTAGAAATTAGTTCAATCTTTAACCTCCTCTCAAGCAAAAAGCATAATTCCCAATGGGTTAGTTTCCATTTCTCTGTTTGTTATTGAAAATCATATTCTTCAATATGTCACAACTAGAATATGGAGCTTGAGTCAGGAGGTTGTAAGAATTCATCAACAATGGTTTTAAAATTATTTTTATGCTTAAGTATCATTTATTGTATGTGTAAGTGGAACAAAAGCATTGAGATGGAATGAAACACATTGTTCAAAACTATGGAATTTATGAAAATGTACAAAATTATGTAGAGAATGTACAAAATGACTATAACTTCTACTTATTATAATTTCTTTCTCAATCCCACCTTTTCTTCCTTTATCCAAATTATTTTTTCTACTTCTACTATGATTCAAATGTTAATTGATTTCATATTATTTCATTCTTAAAATTAAAAGTTAAGCTTTTCTTAAAAAAGATTACAGCGCATCACTCAGCTGTGCCAAATGCATGCACTGTTTAACCTGGAAAGGGGTGAGAGTTTCTACAAAGGGATGGAGCAAAACTCTGATAGATTGTACACCGAAATTTTTGGCAACACAATAAATTAAATTTAACTAATTAAAAATAAAATCCAAGTATCCTGGTTGGCTCTAACCTTATGATCTTTGTAGTACGGGTCGAGATCCTCCAGTGGTTCCCCAATGAGCTCTGGAGGAGGATTTCCATAGAGAGCTGGCAACTTCTGGAAAGCTCTTAGGTCTAGCTGAGGACGTGCTTTCTCCTTGGGATTCTGCTCTATGGTACTTTTTCCACAATTCTTTTTGGCAGAAATTCTCTTTTTGATCGCTGCCAAGGATTCCTGAGTGAACCTACGGAAGTTGTTGGTGCCAGGTAGCAAGAATTCAGCCATTTTTTCATGCTTCTCTTCCCGTCACTAATTCTGTCCAAACAATAGAAACAAGTAGAAAGGAAGTCAAGTAACTCCAAAACAGGTAAGTTATGGAAATGAAACAACTGTTTGCCCCTGCATGGCTAAGAACTTCAACTTTCTAAGCCATCAGCTTCTACAAAGAAGAAAAAAATAGAAGAAAATATATTATCAATACCTTTTCCAGTGAGACATCTGCCCAGTACTTTTTCTAGTTATGTGCACAGATAGGATGTGAGCAAACCTGTATAAACTTAAGAGTGTACTTGGAGCGGCTCATTTAAGATACACATTATCCTAAATGTTCTTGAGCTGCTCAGAAGGAAAAGCCCTACTCTGGTTCAGTCCAATATTTGTAAATGGGACAGTAAAATCCATCAAACTGCAAAATCAAACTTGTGGAACCTGTCAGCAACAGGAGGATCAAATACTGAATTAACCAATGCAGATGGGAATATTCGGATGGAAAGTCCACCCTGTGGAGCCAGCACAGGAACAAGCAGCATCCAAGAGGATTTAATTTGTGCCCCACAGAGTCAGTACTGACTGAGATGGAGCACGGAAATGCTTGTTCTGACAAAGTTTATATTTTACGCCTCCCTCTCAGAACAAAAAAAAAGTGAGAATAGACTAGAAAGACACTTGGCATTTTTGATTAAGAAATCCAGCTGGAGTTTGGATAGAATCCATCCACTAAACACAACCTGAGTGCATGTTCTGCATGAGGAGATTTCTCTAAAATATTTTCTTTGATTATGACCTCTGGAAAGACATCGTTAATTCAGTAAAATTCAGGGAGCTCCTGAGCAAGTGCAGAACCACCTGCACACTGTGCAATGATCCCATCTGGCCCAGGGTTCTCAGTGCTGAGCAGGCACAGAAGAAGATGACCTTAGAGGCACACAGTCAGGTTTCTTCATTCAGAAGCTGCCACCACCCCTTCAAGCGCGCTTCAAATTTGACTCCATAACTGCAGCAAGAGCTTAATCTTGAAATTTAAATCCTCCTGCCTGACAGCCTGTTCTTCCACCTTTCCTTTCCAGACCCTACATGGAACACCCCAGGAAAACACAGCCTGAACCAAGAGGCTTTGTTTTACTTTGTAAACAGGGGGTTCTGTGTTTGTGTGTGTGTGTGCTGACTGCCTGTATCTTCCCCTGCCATGCAAAGCCTTTTCATTTCTCCCCAGATACAACATGTTTTCAGTTGACCTCACATTGCTGAGCTGTAAGAAACCATAGCTGTGAGAACAACAGCTGGAGGCCAGTGACAAACTAAGTGCAGTGAAATTGCTCCATTTTTGCAGTCTGCCTGCCTCTCCCATTAAAGCAGCACACAAAATTATGAATATGAGAAGCAACCCTTGCTCCCAGCACAAATTAGCATCATTTCTAGAAGAGAAATAGGACAGTCAGGCAAGAATATTCATTATTCTATGCTTTTCAATATCAGGTTAACAGTCTGGAAGCTGTGTGCAGTATTACAGCAGAACCAAAACCTACAAAATCCACTCACAAGATTTCAAGTCTTCATCTGGACAAAGTGGTGTTTGTTGTGTTGATGTTCAGAGTAATTTAAATGTTGTGGTTTCAGTAATGGGAGCTGTGAATGATGCATGAAAAGATACAATTTCTGTGCAATGCACAGAGGGAATATAACAATTACTTTATTAGGCTTTGTGCCAAATTCTCCAAACACACCCATCGCTTCACTTCCATAAAAACATTCACCATTAAAATTCTGGTTCAAAAATTCACCATTGAAATTTTGTGTTTGTTGCAGATTTTATTGCAGTTCTATGTCTTCCCTTCCAATTAACCATCTTGTAACCTTCCAGAAAAGAAACTTTGATTCTCAAACCATTTTCCCTCAAGACTACTCCAGGGCGGAGAAGATTCTGGGAAAACAAGAGGTTTCTGGCTGAAGCCAAGGATGGGGAATTAGAAGGAAGCACGAGGGCACACAGAGCCACAGTCCTTTGCCAGAGCTGGAGAGCAGGCAGGGATATCTTTCCTGGTGGTTTTATAAATTGCTTCAAACAATTATGGAAAAATTAATTTTTCAAACATTAAGGGAAGGAAACCAAGCCTCGAGCTTGTTGTCTCACATGTCAGCAGAAAAATTTCCATGAGAACAGCTGCAAGCCATGGAGCAAAAGGCTGAAACTACACTTTTCATCCATGGGCAGTTCTGACCTAATCAGCCTGATGCTGAATAAAATCTAACAACTATTAGAAATTGAGTAATTGGGGAAAAAATATCCCTGATTCATTCAAGTGTCTTTAAAAATATCCCTAAAATCATTTCTGTGACTCATGGTCTCAGGGAGGGTAGCACACAAAAGACAGTTGAGATGTATTTGGGTTTTATGTGACCAAATATCAATGGACCAATTTGACCTAAAGAAGAATAAAATGTTAATGCAAAACCATTTTTCCCCGTTATGTCACAGAAGAAACAAAGTAACATTTTGGCTTTTCTCAAGACTTAAAATACCTACAAAACAGTGTGATATTTAATATCGCTTGAAAATTAAATTTTTCTTATCCTTGGAATTCCTGAAGATCAAATATTGGTAATGAAACCACCATGATCAAAGAATAATTATTTAAATTAAAAACCACAAAGAAACAAACAAAAAAGCATTTATGATTTGCTCTATCAGCTGTCAAACATACTTTCTATGAATTATTTCTCAAATACTAGAATGTGTAGCTGGATATATTTCCAAAGTAAGGATGCCTTCTTCCAAATGTGTTTTCCTCTTTAGGAATACTCATTGAGAATGGACTGGGAAACAAGGGTGTTGTCAAAGATATTTTCGCTCCTTTTATTGCTATAACAATCACCCCAATTCAATCCAAGTTAATGAATAAAATTGTTCTCAATTATTTGCTTTTATGGCTTCATCATCTGTTAGAAAAAGAGGTGAAAAATGTTGTCTATTCCTGTGTTCAGCGTGACCAAAGTAATTAGTATAATCAGAGTGGCCAGGATTACCCTATTTCTTTCTGTTTGTTTATTTAGCTTGGAAGATTGTTACTATACTTCACTTGGGCTATGTCGCATATTTCTACACCTGGATTTACAGAGGAGAAGTCAAATTTTTATAGAACTAAATAAAAAGAGGTGTAAGTAATAGCAGATCAAAGTTTCTGTAGAACTGTTCTATTCTTTCCCCAAAAATATTTCGGTGTTTTGAGGCAGATAATTTAATCAAACGAAACTGACATTTTCTTAATGGCTCTTAAGATGCATATTAAAAAAACACTTGTATATTAGCACATGTAACTTTTTATTACAGAGAATAATTTGGGTTGAACGAGAACTTAGGAGTTTCCTCAAAATGGTAAGTCATGAGGTCAGGCCTTTACCCAGACAAATCTCCAAGGACAGAGTTGGCACAACCTCTTGGAGTAACCTGTTCCAATACTTGACTTCTCAACCCATTTGAATCCCCCTTGTTTTAATTTATGTCTCTTGCCTTCCCACTATACAAAACTGTCACAATAAAAAAGAATGAAAATACTGCATTCATAGAATATTTGAATAGTTTGGGTTGGAATGGGTCCTTGAAATCATCCAGTTCCATTCTCCCTGCCATGGGCAGGGACATCTTCCACTGTCCCAGGCTGCTCCAAGCCCCATCCAACCTGGCCTTGGGACACTCCCAGGGATCCAGGGGCAGCCATAGCTTCTCTGGGCACCTTTCCTCACAGGGAAGAATTTCTCCCTAATATCCAGTTTAAATCCCCCCCTCTGTCAGTTTAAATCCATTGTCCTGTCACTCCATGCTCTTGTCCCCAGTCCCTTTCCAGCTCTCCTGGAGGCCCTTTAGGCTCTGGAAGGGGCTGTAATGTTTCCCTGGGGCCTTTACTTCTCCTGCCTGAACTGCCTCAGCTCTCTCAGTCTGTCTTTTATTTGAAAGGTAAAAGGCAACCCCCAAAATGCCTCTCCATGAGAAGAGCACATATTGCCCCTTCTTCAGCTCATTTAGTTACTTCTCTATTGCAGCCCACAAGGAACTTCTCCCAGGTCTGATTTCCACCACCCTGTGCAGCTCCAGTGAGATTGCCAAGGGAGGCAGATGCTACGCCCTCCTTGCCATCAACAAAACTGTGAATTCAGAGCAGCTAATGATGACTAAACACTAAGATTAACATAGACACATGAAGAGTACAAAAAAGAAATGCAACAGATTTTGCTCACTAGTGTGAGAAAAATCCCCACTCTTCAAACTGGGATTTAAAGTTTACGGTTCTCAATGCTGGAGAATGAAGGTAGCAAATAGTGTGGATATTCAAAAAATAATTCACCTGAGAAAGCCAGTTAGCATTCATCCAGAAAGCTCCTCTGTGGGGGATTCATTTCACTTCAGTGCAGACATCTTGGAGTTACACAGCTGCACCTCCACGAGCTCCCATGCTGCCTGCTGAACCCCTTTTCACATTTATTTCAGGAAAGAGATGCCAGCTGACTTCACCTGATGACCTGAGATATCTCAAGTGAGATGAGTGAAATTCAACTCTGCATCCATTACACCTACTCTTCTCACTGCCTCTACTAATGGACAACTGCTAAACTTCCACAGACTGGTGATTCTACAGTCAGTGGTGGGACTGGGCAAACATCATTACTCACCAGCAGACTGTGAACACATAAAAATTCTATGACTGCCTAATATTGAATTGTCTCGTTAATGACTACTTCCAGCACAAGACTTCTCAGCAATTAGTGAAGCGTTAAGTCACATTTTCTTTTGCCTGGTAAGGGGGCACTAATTTTCAGCTACTTTGCCATCATAAATAATTTAAATCTGTGCAGAGATCACTTTCTGTAAGTGCTTGAACAGTCAATTGACAAGTTGTCAAATGGCCAGTTGCAAGCACTGAGGAAGCACAGAAACTCTGTGGCAGCACAGGAGTGAACCTCAGAGAAAAGAGCTGAAAAGCTCTCAATGACCATGGATAAGTCCATTGCTGCAGGAGTTAGGATGAGATCGGTGCAATCACCTGGTTATTAACATCAGCCCATGAACTTTTACTGGTAGCTTTGGAATTCCCAAGGAAACAGCCAAAGCATGGAAGCAACCTGTTGGTCACCAAGAAGCACAAAAGCCTCCAAAAGTGACCAGAACAAGATTGTAAAAGCCAACAGCAAATGTGACAATGTGGTTTGAGCTGAGTCATCATCATCCAGGCATTCTCTGCCCATTCCTGTCCCTAAGGACAGCGGGTGTAACCAGAAGACAAGGAAAGATTGGTTGGAAAGTCCATGAGCCAACAACAGGAGCTGGAATTCTCTCTCCAACCCCTCAAGAGCCCAGGGAATGGAGAAGACCCCAGGGAACCCCCACAGCTCAGGACAGTGGTTGGAGCTGTCTTACAGGAAAGTTAACTTATAAAATTGCATAGATTTGTGGTTAAAGTGTGATAATATCCTCCACACTGTGGCTTTATATGCTGGCAACTGCACAAAGAATTGAGATAATAGTCTCTTTCCTCTGCTGTTATCAAGGAAACTGCTCATATGACAGGGAAATAAACCTCAAGTGTGAGGTTTTACAAAACAAAGAGAAGAACTAGGTCAGGACCCAGCCCTCTCCTAACTTGAATAAGAAATGGAATATATCTTGATTTAGAAGTGCCATACCAAGACATATCAGCAGGTCTCAGGGCAGATTTAAGAAGTGTGGCCAGACAGTGTGAAACACTCATTTCCATCACTCTGAAGTGGGGAACAGGAGGAGGAAAAGGCGGAGGAAAAAGGGAAATTCATTCATTTCACCAAGCTTGGCAGGCAGGGTCCTGCCCAAGGACGACAGTGGAAGAAGGAAGGAAGGAGAACAGACTCCAGGTTACACTTGGCTGCCAGGAGAGGGATAAGCTGTGATTTTTAACGATGTGTTTTCTACAGTGTTGTACTGAACCATCTGCAGATTTTATGGATACTAAAGCTTTGAAGCAATCAGGGAATCTGAGTTGTCTTCACCACTAAGGAATGAGAGCTATGCTCTCGCTGTCTCTAATACCAAGAGCTTAAGGACATCCATGTAAGAATTGCTGCTGTTGTTAACTTGGGATTTTTTTTGCATTTGAGATTTAGGTTTTTAAAGCTCAGGCTGACAATATGTCAGATTTTTTGTCTTTCCACATATAAGTAGTGTTTCAGAAGTTGTTGATGTGATTAATGGTTCTATAAACTTACAACTCCTATTAACACGACTTGATTACAACAAACAAAAGCTGTAGAAAGTCATGGTTTGGATTTTGGACTGTTACCATTAACAGAAAGCACTAAATGCAGCAAAAGTATCACAAACTTGCTATTTTGCCATTCTGAAGATTCCTTTCATTGTGTACATTTTGATACAGAAAGGTCTCTAAGCAGCTAAATATATGGAGGAAAAAACTTAGGACAAAATGTAAGAGAAATATTTCTCTCAAAACCATAATAAAATTCAGCTGATCCATGGAAGAAAACCTGAAAGAAAGCCCCTCATCTGACACTAAAACACAGTGAAAAAAACTTTTAACTATAAGTTTTGAAAAAAATTAACTTGAGTGCACAATCTCAATTTTAACTTGGATTGCCAAAGGTTTAGTTGTTCCATAATTTACTGAAATGTTCAAATTACATGGTCTTTTGTCTGACTCAATTGTATAAATATATTAAAATGTATATAATCAGAAATTAGTTCTGATTGGATACATTTTAATATGTTTAAACCATTTTCGTTAGGTATGTAATTTAATAGTGTCACTTAATAAAGACATACATAATGTCATTAGGTTCCTCACCTTTCTTTATTAAATTCACTATTTGTCCTTTTCAAATTTTGAAAACTCAAATTTCAAAAAACTTTTTTTTTTGGTCGATATGGAAAATAATCTCAGATCAAATCAAATAATCACAAAGAAACACAAAATTTAGTACAATAAAAAAAATTGAAACCTTAGAGACATGGAAAAGGAGCAGCACCTCTACTGCAGGAGGAACCTCCACAGCATCTAGTTTTCCAAGGTCTCACGTATTAGTTTATTTTGCCCCACAGTTTATCATGATAAAAGCATTCACCAGGCACAGTACAGCATATTCCACAAATAAAACAGTTGTAATTCTGCCTTATTCACACACACACACACAAAATCTTTTTAAAACAAGATTCATTCTTAAGTCTCAAAAACCAAACGTTAGTCTGTATCAGAACAATGTTACTAAGCATAAACCTATGTAAGAGAGAGCATTATAAAACTTAAGGTTATTGACATTTTTCTGTCTTTGCTTTGAAATAAATATTATAACAAGAAAATCTGAAGTTTGTAGAATATATATATATGCAATTTTCATGCTCAGAAAAAAAACCAACCTTCCTTATAAGCCTATTCACTTCTCTAGGATTTGATTTTTGACCCTAGTTAACTTATTTCAACAAAATACCAAGTCAAAAAAACCTGGGGAAGTTCCTGTGCAGAGGAATAAATAAATACTCACTCCTCCCCACTTCCACTTTTTTTCATGCCACTCAGGAAGAAAAACATGCTGCTCAGGTTTTTTAATGATTTTTAGGCAAATAAAAGGTCACTGAATCCTATAGAAGAGTCTACCACAAATCACCTCTTTTCTTTCTAAGAAGAGAAAGTGCAGTAAACCACAGGACTTACATTATTTTCCATCCCTCTGAGTCAAGGTTCAAGGAGTCACTTCTTTCTGTGCAAGAGCAGCATGATCTCAGCCCAGCTGTCTCCCCAGAAATAGTTGGAAAAACCTCCTCACTGCCTGGATCATCCCTGTGTCCACTTCCAGCGATCCCTCACCACTCTGGAGATGCTGTCCCTCCAGGAACTGTGCTATTTGTACATGGGGGTGTTGAGGGAGGTGTCTGTGTGAGCCGTGGAAGGAGCTGAAGTGATTACAGAGGGTCTCCTGGGAAAGGCAGAAACCTCAGCTGGGGAGGCTCCAAGCTGAGCATTTCCCCATGATCTTGTTTCATCCCTGGATTTCTGACAGCCTTTCGCAGAAAATCAGGAGTGAAGCAGAGCAAAGCAGATGGGAAACACGGAGGAAAATGTGTTTGTCAGCCACACAGTGGGAGATGTTTGCACTCTAACAGATTGTCTAGAAAAGGTGCTGGCCTTTATATTTGCCTTGATTATCTCAGTTTCAATTCTCTGCTTTAGTACAGCCCCCCCCCCCCCCCCACAACNACTCCAGGGAGATTTAGAGCCTCTCCCAGTGCCTAAAGAGAGCTGGAGAGGTACTTGGGACAAGGGCATGGAGAGATGGGACAAGGGGAAATGGCCTCACACTGAGAAGGGGCAGGTTTAGATGAGATATTAGGATGAAATTCTTTACTGTGTGGTAGATAAGGAACTGGAACAGATTATCCAGAGAAGCTGCCTCCTCCCTAGAAGTGTTCAAGGACAGCTGGATGGGGCTCTGAGCAACCTGGGATAGTGGAAGGTGTCCTCGCCCATGGGAGAGGGATTGGAATTGAGTGATCTCTAAGGTCCCTTCCAACCCAAACCATTCTACAATTTGAGATTCATATTACTTTCATACAGATGATGATACAAACAAGAAGTAGGTCAGAAGCTTGTAGAATTCACTCACTCCTGAGACTTGCTCTCTGGCTGAAGCCACTGCTGGATAGGAAGGGAGAGATCTTTGTCTTTACAGTTGTGTCTGCACTCCTAGAAGAATGGGACAGGGCTCATTTCCTGGCCCTGAAGCTAAATAGCATAGTCAACCTCTGCCCAAAAACCTAAGTTTTCTTATCTTTCAAAAAACAGGAAGGGAAAGCAAGAGCCCACCTCTCTAAGGAGGAACTCCCGCAATTTTAGAGGATCCTTCCTCTCCTGAAGACAAACAGGGTTTCTCTTCTATTTCTCCATGAGGTTTGCTTAGAGAGAGAGTGTGATCTTACGATTAGTCTGGTCCAAAGGATCAGTATTTCTGAATTACCCTGGCTGATGAACTTTTAAAGGAGAAAGAAGATGTCGTCTCTGCATTAAGCATTGACTGCACAAGACAAGGATTAATTATTAGACACTAAAGAGAAGCTAAGACTGATACAATCATTACAGATAATACTTCACTTTCAGGATGTCAGTGCTAGTTAAATGAGAAACCAAGGAAACCCAACTCACCTCTCTCCAGAAGGAGAACACATTAAAAATGTGAGCACAGTTTTGACAAAGAAGATTACGGTGCTGGATCCTTCCCTATAACAAATACTCTCAGGATCAATAAAGTAATTTGTTAATCCTTTCTTATCTAATCCTTGGCAGCTTTGGGGTAGAAGCTGAGGTAGAAGAGAAACCATCAAGGGAAGTAGTCCTCCAATATCCTGAGAAAAAGTCTATTTTATTTTCTGTTGAATTTCAGTTTGTTGTCAATCTCCTCCTATCTTTAAAGTTACCTTTTTTCAAAACATACAGAGCTGTGAGGAATGGGGGAAAGAACTCATGGTGGAACACCAGATCTCTGCCTTTGATGTGTTGGTGGAAAATTGCTGTCTGTTGTCCAGAGCTTTGCTTCATTAGGCTCTAAATTTAATGAGTGTTGCTGTAGAAAGTTAAACTCTTGTCTTGTAGGCTTTGGACAGGACACTACACAGAAGGTTTGATTTCATTGGAAGATGCACATGTGTGATGGTGAGGAAGACTACCCAGAAATGAAATCAGGAAATTTCATGGCAGGTTAAAGAGATAAAAGATTTTATAATCCTTCTGACTTCAGATTTGTCACACTATCCCACTTCAAAGTAATACCAGGTACAGAAAAAATTCAATTCATGTCATCTCTTATTCCCGCCAAGATATCTGTCTGTCATAGGTCCAACACAGCTTTTAAACCATCTGACATTAATTTTATGAAGTGTGAGCTGTTGGAAGCTTAGGTATTAATGAAGGTGGGTAAAGTTCACCTCCTTTGTACAAATATCTCCACATTCCATTAATAGGAAAAGAACAGACAAATAATAAGGGTAGATTTTAAAATACATTTATGCCCCCCAAAGAAATATATAGATATCAAATAGGATTTTCAGTGAGAATGGCATTGCAATCAAGGTGACTTAAGCTCCTAAACACTCTTAAGAATGACACCATAAAGGGTCTCTAGCATCAGTTACATAGACAGCTTTCCTATTCATCTCCAGTGCTAATTTCATTTAACCTAAATTTAGAGATTTCACCCAAAGTTCCTTACATTTCATCCAAAGTTAGAGATGAATAGCAGACTTGAAGCAGCAGCTGGTTTTGGCCTCCTCCCCTATGACTTATTCTCACAGGGAGAATAGGGGGAAAATAGAACCTGCACTTTCTGAAGGCAAGAAATAATTATTGTCACCCATGGATGAAGAAAGCAGGAAGGCACCTCATGTTTATCTCTGCCTTCCCCAGGTCCTTGTGCTAACCTTGAGATGGCCCAGACTGAATCAGAGATAAGATTAGCTCTCAGCAATTAAAAACATCCCAGGGTGTTTCCAAAGGGAATTTTCTTTTACAGGTTCCTTTCCAGGTACACCCTTGTGTGCACTGAGCTGTCCAAGACTGCTCGTGGCGGGGAGGTCACTGAATCCTTTCTGGCAGTCAGCCTGGTTTATCCCAGTGGCTGCTTGGAAAAGCAGGTGTTACGTGTTCTCTGTGAGGCAAAGTGGCTCTGGGTCACAGGTCCATGCAAAAGGCAGCAAATGCATGAAAAATGCAGAATTGTTGCATTGCAGTAGCTGAAAAAAAATTAGTTGAAGGTGAGAGAAGCAGCATTCTGGGCTCCCCTGTCTGTGCTGATGAAATCTCCCATGGGAATAAACTGGAATTTAGAAGTGTCCCATCTCTTTTTAAATGTGTGGGGAGAAAATAGACAATTGGGTGAAGATTGGGTGAAGACTTGGAGTTGTTGACTTTTCCTTCCCTGTCCAAAATTAAATCCTCATTTTTTCCCACTGGACTCAGAGCAAAGCTGTTTGAGTCCCCTCTACCCCATCAGTAGGAAAAGTGAAGAATCTCCACCTCCAGCAAATTCAAGTCTAGAGAGCAGCTGGGGGGAAATGAACCTCAAGCTAGAAGAAACTTTAAAAAGTAGAAATGTAAATGCTGCCATCAAAAAATCTAAACCTTGCTAAATGAAGAAGAAAACCAAAAAGGCATTCCTCATTTGTAAAGAATAAATATGAAAATAGTCCATAAAAAATTAAGGTGTTTAGAGGGAAAATATGGAGAGGTATTTAAAGAGCTGAGAGATATCTGCATTCACAAATGATACAGAAATGGCTTAATGGAAGAAGGCAAATATTTGATGGTAATGAATATTTGAACTTAAGAAAAATTAATACTTAAAGACAAGTGAAACATTCACGTGATGTATGTTTGCTATTAGAAAAGGAGAATGTTCATTAAGCATAAAGCAGTTTAATCTAAAATAAAGCTGGTCAGCTTTAAGTGAGAGTCATATTGCCCTTCAGTTTTATCCTCCCCAGGTTAGCAATAACTTTGAGGTAGGGAATGCTTGCTTAAAACCAATACAAAATAATTTCATTTCTTGGATCTTTTAAAAATAAGTACCAACTTATTTCTGTGTGATTCCTGACAATGCTACAATTGCCATGTAAGCACACACCCATCTGGTGTGACAAATGGTTCTGTTTTATGGCCATTTAGGATGTAAGGAATGGAAGGTAGATTGTGAAAAATTATATATGAAATGCAGCAATCAGTGTCTCTCCAGGTTTCTACATAGATTTCATCACTATGGTAACAGAAACACAATGGTGAATAAAATGGCAGCTTTAATTAGAAGAAAGAGGATGACTTTCACGAGTGCAATCCCTTTTTAATACGTTTCTGAGCTCTCACAACGTCACCTGATTTGGTAAAGATTAATTTCTGGCTTTTTCTGAGAAGTCAGATATGATTTGGAAATCTCAACTGTAAAATCCTTTTGCATTTCACTATCCCCTTCTTCTAAGGATGCAGTGTGGGGTTTTGTTTGGTAACTGATCCTCATTTTTCATGGCATAAGGATTCATCAATCAGAACCATTTCAACTGCATGATGTGGGAGAAAGGAGATGGAAACCAAATAGGAAGTGTTAATGTCCAGTTTGTAAAAACAGATCTGAATTCTCCATCTGGAAAAGGAAAAATATCAGTGTTGTGTTGTCTTTCCTTCACTGTTGACTATCTGGGATATGCAATGCAGTATTATGAAGTCATTAATGAAAAGAAATCTTACACATTCTGAGCAGCACCCTTCTAACTGAAATAATAAATTATAGCTTTTCAACTGAAAGCATTGTAATTTCTATTGCCAGCCACCACAGACTGGAACAAATTATTTTATAACTTCAGTGCAAGTGATATTCCAATATGAAAATTATGGTAAATTTAGGACTGCTTAACTGACACAGTTTTACACAGATAAGATAAAGAACCTTATGCTCAACTTATGCTTTTTTTGACCTCGCTAGGATGAGGTTTATACAACAAATTTCCCTTTTTTTTTTTTTTTGGAGTTGTATTGATAATTTTATTTGGTTAATGAAATTATTATATGAAAACTCGCCTCCCAAGTGCTGCCTGTCAGCTCAGAAATTATGTTCACCTGTGCATGCTGAAGCTTTTCAGTGTTTTGGGATTTTTTATAACAGGAGAGAAACTGAGACCTCCTGGCCAAGAGAGGAAATCCTCACAAATTGCTGTTTATGGGATGAGTATTAACATATGTGGGATTTGTGGCCCGGTGTGAAACTGAGGGAATGATGCTGTAGAGAGCTTCCAGTGATTTAAGAAGGCTGTTTACTGCACAGAGATTAGAATAGCTTTTATCATATATTACATTGCTACTTTGCTTTAAAAGAATAGCTGAAGCCATTTTCTGACCCACTTAATAGTGAAATCTTAAATGGTATAAAGTACCTAATTGGTATTTTTGTCAAAATAAAAGACCTAGGATAAAGGAATCTAATTACCTTTTATCAGAGAATGAGATTATATTTGTTAAAAAAATCGTGATGATGTAAAATTCAGACTCTTTTGAATGGATAATTGTTATTACAGAGTAACAGGAAATTGCTTTCTCTATAAGTACGTATTAAAATCATTGTTACATATAGTAATCTCCAGCTTGCTAAATGGTCCGATGCACATTTCCACCAGGAAAATTTGCTTATCACCTACTCAAATGGAAAAATATGGATTGCTTTTCTCTCTCTCTCCTCACAATAATACTAAGAGAATTAGAGTAGTAAAGGGAGCAAAGTTGTAATATTAATATTCCTAATATTGCTTCATCAAGGAGCATTAGGTGTATCTAGAAATTTCCCCCACTTTTCCAGACACTGGATATTTACATGTTGAAAAACATTCTTCTTTTTTTATCCAATATATCTTGATTTTTATGAAGAAGCAAAACACAAAAATTTGATTATCTGAGGTAAACCAGAGGCACCTTTTGGTACTTGAAGATACCAGGCTCTGGAATTAAGGTCCAGATGGGTCAGAATAAACCCCAGCCCTCAGGAGAGGCAGATTTTAAGGACCTAAACACCGAGTACAGTGGATGAGCTATTTAATACATAAAAAGATGATTGACTAAAGCATCTGTTTGGCAGAGTGCCGTTGTTTTGGAGACTGTATTATTTATCAGACAGGAAGAGCTGAAAAAAAAACCTGAGTGTCAGGCACTGCCTAGAAAATGAGGTCCTCTTTCACAACAAAAAAAAACCATAAAGGAAGATCCAAACTGCACAATCCCCAGCAGATCAGTGGGCCAGGTGATGCGCTGGGAGCCACTCCCTTTATTCTTTCCACCTTACCTGGAACAGAGGAGTTTCTCACTGCCTCCTCTTTTCAACAGTTTTCTGCAGGATTTTTCACTTTTTCCCCTTAGTAATCCTGATATCAGAATTCTGCACCCATGATGTGTTTCTGTGAGGTCTTTCTTTCAGCATCT
The DNA here is from genome assembly GCA_013400175.1 of Phainopepla nitens. NCBI lineage: Eukaryota > Metazoa > Chordata > Aves > Passeriformes > Bombycillidae > Phainopepla > Phainopepla nitens. The sequence goes on from VXBQ01009490.1 coordinate 288,374, forward strand.
CCACCTCTGGTTTTGTGGTTTCCTGTCCGGTGATGACCTTGCTGGCTCTTGCTGTCTGTGGTACAACAGAAGTGAGGATATATATTTTTTAAAGTTTTTTTCTCCCAATTTTTGTACATTTTCAGCATGTCCTTAAACTTCTTGTGTAACAGGAGCGTTAAGTGAGGCCAGATTCATGGCCAAGGCATTAGTTAAATCTTTCTAATTCAGTGCCTCAAAACAGCTGAAGAGCCCCAGCCAGTCCTGCTGATTTGAATTCAGCAGGTTCACTCCAGGTGGGATGTGTTAATCGTCTAAATGAGGGCCCAAATATCTGCTGTGGATGGCCTACCATTAAATCTGGCAACAGCAGCATAAATGGTTTGGGAAAGGAAGAGAAGTTTTGTGTACAAGAAGCTACCTTAATCAAAGGATAACTCTCTGGGTATTTGAGAACTGTTGCTTCCTTTGTACCACAAGGTTTAATTTATGATATTAAAAAATAATTAATTACCTATTAAAACATATGTGAACGTTTCCTGTCTTTTTTTTTTTAAGTTATGCTTATGTGGAAATTAGGACACAAACATCAGTGATCAAGAACTTTCTTTAAAGAACAGCAGGAAATGACTAATACAAATATACAGTGGAACCATCCAGTCATTTACACAAAGGAATCTTCCTCCAGCTCTTTAATGGACTAATGCATGCTGGATTGTAATGGGGCTAATTTGCTCAACACCTACTTAAGGAGAAGATGCTGGGGTGCCTGATTTTTTCCCCTCTCTTGGGTCTGAAAAAGCAATATATTGCCTACATGAAAGCCATCTGTGACACTTAGATAGATGCAGTGAGCTGCAGCCAATGCATAATTGGCTGATGCTAAGAGAAGTGTCTGAAATTGCCTCTCAGAAGCCAGGCTTTAAAAGTCTATCAAATTCAGCAAACAGAACGGGAAAAAAACGTCTAGGATTCGCTTCATCAGTCATCTCACTCTCACCTTTTCAAGCTAAAAGTGGAGCTTTGAGTCTGTGGCAACAGGAACACGTGACTGGAAGGTTAAAGGGATTTTCTCCTGCTATGAAATGTGTAATCACAGAATGTCTGGGTTGGAAGAGACCTTCAAGATCATCGAGTCCAACCCGTGCCCAACTCCTCAACTGAACCATGGCCCCAAGTGCCACATCCAGGCTTTCTTTAAACACATCCAGGGGCGGTGACTCCACCTCCTCCCTGGGAAGGCCATTCAAATCACGTGCCACAAGTGTTTTTGTGTCAAAATAATATAAATGCAGGAGGAGGTAATAATCTGAAATAACATCAGCGTCTCAGCAGTGTAAGTCATCCTAATATTTCTTTCAAGATGTGAGCTTCCCTGTCCTACAGAAGAGAAAGTTCAAGCCTCCTGTTGGCAATACCTGGTATAACATACTATGGACACACGAGCCTATTTACACCTATAAATGCCAAAACTGGGAGTTTTCTTCCTAAATAAATCAAAAATTGTGTAATTGGGGGCACGCTTTTATGTTATGAACATTTTCATTCTTTTATACTTACAAGAATACAAGTATTTGCCGGGCACCAGACATGAAACGGATTCAACAAAAGATTTGTAGAGGCTGGTTTAATTCTCATATCTTGTCCATCAGGTTTATCATCATGCAATTTCTCAAAACACATAAAATATAAATAAATTCAGGTTTAAGAACGGCAAAGGGAAAGAAATGCTTGTATTTATCCACAACAGCTTTATATAACATCCCACTCAGTTACCGAGCCTACTCAGTTCTGCTGAGAAGGGGAGAGGAGAACTNGCTGTGCTCAGAGGGTCACTGCTGAAAGCTGAGCGTGGGGTCTGGGCTGACATTCCCACTCCTCAAGGCTCAACTCTCTCCCAACTCAATTTCATCCACTGAGAAGATGCAAAGGCTTCTGCCCTGAGCACTTCACTGAACCCGAGGGG
>VXBQ01009490.1:290406-340166 GCA_013400175.1 Phainopepla nitens
TACCAGGAATGGTGCTCTCTTGGATTCATCAGAGTCCTGAGCAGACCTATCAGTGAGTTACTGTTGTGCTTAGAGCAAATTCTATAGAATCTTTTGTTAAGTTGTTTGAATTAGGTTATCAATTAAACCCTGCTAAATTCAAATATTGCTGAAACCTTTAGGCCTAAACTGTTGGTCAGGTTCCGGGCTAATTTTGGCAGGATGATCCACTGGGAAGATTGTGACTCAACGGGAGGAATTCCCTTATTCCTTTTTATCCTTATGCTTTCCCAGCCTTACTCTTTTTCCACACCCAGCCTCCACACAGGTCATTTTAGGTTGGTTTTAGTTTTAGACTGATTGATTTTAGATTTTAGCCCAATTTTTCTCTGTGTGCTTTAACCACCTAATAAGTAGTAGAATGAAGCTTGCTAAAGAACTTCAGCACGTTTTCATATTGAACCTGCTTTTGCCAATGATTCTTTGAGCAACCTAAACCACTCATTTATGGCAAAATCACAGTATAAGGCTACACTTAGCAAAATACAACAACATAAGATTTCAGTCATAATACCTGTGTGAGCTCCATTGCCCTCCTGTTGGTGGAATCCCAAGTGTATATGAAAGTGCAGCTTGCACTGATTTTACCCAGTCTTGTACATTAATTCTCTATTTCCTATCTGTATTTTTTGGGGATCTGTATTATTGGCTGTTTCTTAAGGGGTGAGCCCCCCCCATTTAGGAGAGTAAGGGAATTAACTTCTACCATGATATTTGATGTTCTGGCAGCCATGGAATCGTCTGTCTTGTGCAGAGCTGGCATTCAAAACAATTTAGAGAAGGAAGCTGAAGATAAGTGGAATGGACAAAATGGATATAAGCCCAAGTGTTTTATTGAATGGGATGTCAGAGAGCCTGATAAATGAGTGATGGACACCATGTATGTTTAGGAAGTAAATGCCATTCTCTAAAGATGCTGTGGTGGAATCCTGTTGCTGCTGCTTTTATTGAAGCTGTTATCTCATTGAAAGGGGGAGAAATTTTATGTGCAGTCTGTTCAGGATGGGGTGGAGGGGGGAAAGAAACAGCTGGAAATATTTTGGTGAATTTCTGTGAACAGATGTTGCAGAATCTGTCTTCTCATGCAAACACAGATTTCTGGCTGCAGCAGTTACAGGCTTCACTGGTAGCAGCAGCAAAAATATACCAAGTGAAGACCACAAGGATGGCTTTTTATTTTCTTCTCATATCTGTGTTATTACTTCAGCCACAAGCACAAAAAATAGATAATTGGAGTAAGGATATGAAATCTTTGCTGATAAATTCTGCAGAGACAGCTGAGACTGGTAGCATTACTAAAATACTACCTCCAGTTTTACCCTCTTCATTTCAAGAAATTTTAAGGAATTTCATTATGAAATTCATTTCATAATATTCATATTATGAATACATAAAAGGAAACATAGAAAAGATCTGCTCCTTCTGGTGACTACTTTAAACTGGGACAAATTCTACCCAATATTTGGGCAGCAAGGTAGGGTGGCAATTGTCTGAAATCTAACCTATGGCTATCTAACTTTGGAATGCTCCTGCATAACCCCAACTTCCCTGAAAACTGGAGAGTAACTTCAATTGTTCTCAGTCTGCTCAGAACTCAAACAGCTCTGCATTAAGGTAATGACTATCATTAAAATCAGCTTGGCCTGTCTTACCTTAACTCCATGGGACCACAAAGCAGATAAATGCAACAGATTTGCCCAAACAGCTACATTTTCCTGAGAAGTTACCAGAACATCTCTACTGCTCTTTCAAAAGTCTCTGAAGATCAATAAAACCACTTACGAAGTTGATGCCTTCATGTATTTTCCCTGGAACTGGCAGAGTAAACAGTCAAAACACATGCCACCACATTCAGCTCTGACACCACTCGGTACCTTCATTCAAATATATTTAAAGGATGAGGATACTGAAGAAACTTGCAGAAAGAAATCTGGGATGATGTTGTAGAAGTCACAGGGGACTCATTATTTAGTTTCTAGGGGTGGGCAGGTAAGAAATCTCTTGTTAATTTGCCCTAGACTAGAGACTAAAAGTGCATGTCCAAAATAGTATCAATTGATACACTCCCAGGTTGTTGATTAAAGTGTCTATTTAGCCATAATATTTAACTTTGAAAAGTATGGGGCATGCTGCCCCTGCAGAAATTATGAAATAAAGTGTTAATCTTTGAAGTATTTCTAGGTATTGACAGAGAACCTGGTGTTGCATTCAAATATTTTTAATTGCAAAAATCAGAGTAAATAATGTCTAAAATTCTCTTACATGGCTTTTTGAAATCTTTCCTTCCTTTCCAATATGCAAGGACAAAGCAGCCTTACCTCTTTTCTAAGAAACATTTCCTTTTACAGTGCTATAGAGAAATGCTTGAACAACTCCTCCGGAAAGTCCAAGCACAGGAGAAAAATTTTCTTTTTTTTCACTACCAGTAAGATTTATCAGACACCAGAACAGTCAGCAAACTAGTACTTACTGAGTCCTGTGGCTAACTTGAAAGCCTCAGGACAGGAAAAAAAGAGACTTGTGACACTTTTCTTCTGAACAATTTAGAATCAATTTGGTACCTGTATGCTGAAGTGTGCGAGTTTCACGTGTCTCCCTCAGGACTGTAAACCACAGTAAATGCTGCCATCTAATGGAGCCCGATCGTTTAACCAAAGCTGTTGCTTCATTCCAGAGCTCATTCTAGCTCACACTGAATAAAATTATTAGTTTCACCTGACCAGCATCACAGTGCATGAAACAATCCGGGCTGGACAGGAGACAGAGCCGCTATCTCTGCATCCCACTGCCCAGGGCAGCTGACCCCTGAGTTATCCTGAGAGCTCTGCAGGCCTTTTTTTTTTATGAACAGAAGCTGGTTCTGAAAGTAATCACAGAATCATTAAGTTTGGAAAAGACCCCCCAAGATCATCAAGCCCACCCTTTGATTGAACACCTCCATGCCCACTAAGCCACAACACCAAGTGCCACATCCACCCATTTTTTGAACACTTCCAGGGACAGGGACTCCACCACTTAGCTGGGGAGGCTGTTCCAAGGTTTGACCATAATAAATCTAGTTTAAAATATACTTTATCCAAGCCCTTTAACTCTTAGCTTGCTTGTGCCTTTATTTGTCCTGAAAATAGCTCAGTTTTGACTAAATCTATTTTAATAGTCTTTAACAAGGTAAATGACACTAAAAATTCATTATCCTATTGTTCTTGATACTCTTGGCCTGAAAATGAAAAAAAATGAAAAATCTTTTCTGACTCCCTGTGAATAGCAAATTATTTTCAGTTTTCTTGTGCTAATAGCTACTTTGGGAAAATTATATTACTGTTGTTCTACCCCTCAATAATAGATTATGTCTTGTAATAAATGAAGATACTTCTTAGAAAATAGACAAAAAACATGTTAAGCATCTGAAGTCTTTATTGAAGAATCTAAACCAGTCATATTCCAAACTGCAAAAAAAATCAGTAAAATACTATTACACATAACTCATACTTTTTTTTTTTCAGAATCAATGAAATAAATGCTTTCTCTGACTTTAATAAATGTTATTTCACAAGATACACCATGAACTTCTTTTCAGATTAATAAGTAGTGCCTTCTTGGGATAAAGTATAATGATGGAATTTTATGTACAATTATTGTTTTCTGGAATCAATACCTCTTGCAAAACATTATTTGATTTTAATTATGATTACGACAATTTTCATAGACTGAATGATACAAAGGACAAATTATGTACAACTTTCAGGTACAGGCCACTGAGGATGATCTGTTAAATCCCTTTAGGTGTTTGTGTAAAGGCATCTCAAAACTTCTTAGGCATAAACAAATCCATTCAAAGGCATTAGGAGGAGGATGGTCCCAAAACCATCAAAATTAGAGGCTGATTATACTCAAGTGTCTTGAGTGAGCTCTTTTACAGAAGTGCAATAATTACTTAATTTTGCTACAATAAAGCCTGTTTGGAAAATTTGGTTCTCCCTAAAGACATATACCTTATCCTATATTCTTGTGTGTTTATAAATAAGTGTTTACAACTGATCTTTTACAGACTTCTTCTGTAAACACATGAACAAATATAAAAATGCCAGCTGAAAAAATTAACTCACCAACTCCAGTGGCTGAGGAAAAAAATTCCATGGTTTGATTTTCCTCTAATATTTATGTCATAGTTTTTCAAATCATAATTGCTTCGAGGAGCACTTGCAAATCTGAACAATTACAGTACTTGAAGGCTGCCATTATTATGCTAAATTTAGAGTATTTGTGGGATCAAAATATGGTCTCCATCTGAAAACAAGTGACATTGGTTTTATTGGAAATGCTGTAGCCAGGGGCAACCTCATGTGTCAAGCTTATTGCTGTCTGTCTCAGCAAAGTCATCATAAAATAAAGGGAGTGATATGGAAGAAGTAGGGCGTAGTTTATCTACCTTCCTACCATGATTTTCATTAAGCAGTGATTCAAGAGGACTTTGCTTGTCCTGTATTTCTCGTTCAAAGACAGCACTGCTATGTTTACAGTGGTAGAAGGATATATTCTCAAGAGAACGTTGTCTCAAATACTTCCTGAAGGCCCTTTGAATAACAAGAGCTGACACTTCCTCTTGTTTTCTTTTAAGGGTAGAAGAAATTGGGCTGTAACAACTTTTAGATGGATTGCCAGCTACAATCTTTTCTTCCATGTTTAATTCAAGACTCTCCAAATATCCAGATTCTCCCAAGACCCTTTTGGTGAAAGCCAGCAAGATATCCAAGCAGTGGATCTTATCTCCACTAACTATAGGGATGTCCAGGGATATGAGCTGGATTTTATTAGGCTTTGGGATGCGCAAGGGGCCTGTCAGTGCATCTGCAAAGTCTGAAAGAGCAGAATAATCTATAAACTGCGTTGCCAGAGGGTCAAACTTTCCCCACGTCTCATAAAACATATCAAAGTCATCCTCACAAAGAGGATCTGTGCTTTCCTCAGTGGCAACACTGAAGTTCTCTAAAATGACAGCTATGTACATATTTACAACAATGAGAAACGATATAATGATATAGCTTACAAAATATAAAATACCAAAGTTCTTATTTATGCAATTATTTTTCTCTGTCTCTGTTACATTTAATTTGGGATCACATGTATCTGATTCTTTTAGCACAGGGGCCAGAAGACTATCCCAGCCAGCTGATGTGGTAATTTGGAAGAGGCAGAGAATGCTACCACAAAATGTTTGGAAGTTGAAAATGTTATCGATGCCATCCACCATGCGGAGACAGGAAAAGTTTGCCATGCCCACAATGGCATAAATGAACATAATCAGGAAAAGCAAAAGGCCAATGTTGACCAGTGCAGGAAGAGACATCAGCAATGCAAAAAGAAGGGTTCGAATTCCTTTGGCTTTGTGAATTATTCTCAGGACTCGGCCAATTCGCGCCAAACGAAGAGTTCTCAAAACCGTAGGGGAGAAGAAAGATCGAAATACTTCAGAAACCCCCAGACCTTTGAAAGGAAAAAGAAAACAAGATGTTGTCAGGTCAAGTTAGTCAAATTGATGTCTGTGTTGTTAAATCTGTGCTTTAGGTGTCAGAAGTAACATTGATCACATTACACTCCTCTCAGTATAAACACCATCAATTCTGAAACTGCTGAGATAAAAGCTTAGGTAAAGCAAGAAAAATTGTAGTATCTTCCATATTGAAGAGGCATCAAGATTTCTGCAGAGTTTGGGAGCTGTTATTCCAAGTTTCTCTAATTTGGGGAGTGAATTTATGCATTCATTGTTCAAGTACCTACAAAGTCCTTTGAAATCCATTCAGGTCCTGTTCTGCAAGCTCTGGGACTGTCTCTGAGCCACTGCCTGAGTGCTGCTTCTTCTGCAAACCTAAGCTGAAATGCGAGACTTTGACTAATGCTTGGCACTCAAATGAGATCAGAGAACAGCAAGAAGAAAATAAAGGAAAATGTCCCTCAGTTTTATGTCCCACAACACCTCATTCTACGACCCTAATATCCCAGTAATGACACAGTAGCAACGCAAATGGTTACAAACCATTTGTTAAGTTAAGAAGAAGAAGAGTTAAGTTCTGATTTTTCTGGGTTGTACAGGATGGCAAAAGGCAACCATGCTTAGGCAAGAAGCAGAGCAGTTTTTCTTTCTCATTCTTTATTATATGATACCACCTGAGCCTGAGTAGGAAGAACAGACAAAATTAACTGTACAAGAAGCTAGAGCTGTATGTGACCCTTTGCAGAGTAAATGATCAGTATCTAGTCCTATTTAAAGAGCCAAAAAAATACAAGCCAGTTTTAATAGTTTTTTTCAGTCACAAATAGTGGTCCAGCTTTAGAATGGTGTTGAACAACCAAATTTTCCTGGGCTTTCCAAATCTGCAGCTGGGCTCTGCCTTCTTAAGAGGAAGTCCTGGAAAATTAAATTAATCCCCATTTTTTATGCAAATGTATTTTTAACCTGGATTTTCTTTTATTGTGAAAACAACAGCTAATGTAAATTGAAAGGATAAAACATTAGGCAACAGTTTTAGTACAATAACTTTAAAAATACATTACTGAATTAAATTAATATTCTGTTAATTCCTCATAAAAATCATACTTTAAAAATTTTGAAAACTCTGTTTACCTTTTAGTACTCTGCAAAAATATAACAAAAATGCATCCTTTTAGAAGGAATCACTTAGCAGATAGTTTAAAAAAGTACAATGGATCTGGAATCTGTTTATCAAACATATGTAGGTGGTTACTTCAAACTGGAATTTGGCTTAATATTGGTAAGACACATTACCTGACCTGAGGACTGATACTTACTCACGATTGAAAGAACCACAACACTGAAATCAAACACGTTCCAGCCACTTCCAAAGTAGTAGTGCCTTAGGGCCAGTATTTTTATGACACATTCTGCAGTGAATACAGCCACAAAAAAATAGTTGATTTTATTAAGAACATCCTTGGTGCCTTTGTGGTTGGTTTCTGCCATCATAACGATCATATTTAGACAGATGAAAATCACAATGGTGATGTCAAAAGCTTTGTGAGATACAATGTCAAACAGCAATCCTAGGAATGCATTCTGGGGAGAGAATGAGAACTACTTAATGCCACTTCTGAAACCCAGCCTGCATTCAAATATTAATCAGTAATTTGTGCTTAGAAAAGGAATTTAAGGTAACATAAATTAACAACAAGCTACTAGAAGCATTTTTAGGTGATTTCTTTAGACCCTCAAAGAAAACTCACTGTACTTTCAGTATTTTCAGGCATCGTGCAAGCATATTGGCTTAGAAAAAAAATCTATAGCAGGAGAACATTCAGAGTACATTGTGATTGCTCTTTTAATAGAAATACTATTGAAGCAGATATTTTAGGATATGCAATTTTAATTAAAATCTCATAAGCAGGAAAAACTCTGAATAGTTACTGTGCAAAACCAGGCCTGGAATTAAATTTAACAAAATGTAAGAAATAAAGTATAAGATTATTTAAAGGCAAATAACAGCCATGGGGTATGTACTGCTCCCTACTCATTCCTACCTGCAATAATCCAATCTAGTTGCAAAGGCAATATCATGCAACTTAAATAACCAAGATCATGTTATGAATATCAAATACTTAATATGAACTGGTATGAAAAGTCTGTACATTTGAGTAGGTGATAAATAGGTTGCAAACTTCCTTAATTAATACCCTCAAAGACAACTGTGTTGGATGGAATTTTTAAACAAAAGAGAGTAAAATCTGAGTACTATATTGACTGAGGAAGATGAAGGGCTCCAATGCAAAGTTTATTTCCCAATGCCTGGCTACTGAGTTTAAATACCATCATCTTTATGCCCTCTGTTATGTTCTACTTAAGGTGGTCTCACCGATGGTCTTGGGATGGGTTTTTGGGGTTTCTTGGATCCAAGTTTTTTTAGGGCATTATAGTACTTCTTCTGTTCCTCAGTCAAAAATAGATCTTTTCCACCTAAGTAAAGAGGAAGAATATTGTTGTTCAGATGAAATCAAGTAAATACCAACAAATTTATGTTAAAGACAGTAAGTTATAGTTGTCATGAGTGGGACCTGAGGGAGCACAGAGACCAAATGTATCTTCACAATTTCTCCTTTTCCCCTTGATCTTTGATCTGATCTGGGTTGATCATGAAAGTCAAGTCCAGGCAGCAATCCCAAGTCAGTTCCCTCAAGTGTGAGAGCCTTTCTGAAGTTTTGCAAACCTATTTCCTATTTTCAAAATTATGTAAGGTTCATCAAGAAGTAGAATATCTTATATTTTTGGGGAAGGTAGAAGCAGAAGTACATTGCTGGATTAGCAGGTAAACAGAGGATGATAAATAAGCATTTTGGGACCAAGTTATACAGGGGGGTCCTGGCAATGAATTTCTTATTACCATCCACACCACCTGTAGTACTGAGCCATCACTTGGAACCCAGAAATCATGGATCATGAAAGCTTTCTGAGTGATCAGCATTTTATGCAACAAACACAAAGTTTAGCAGAGCATCTAAAACTGGAATCCCTCCAGCAAAGCCTCGGAAACTTCTGCTTAACTTCACTACATGGAATCTCAGTGAAAAGCCCAAAGAAGCAGAAAAGAAATGAAAGAGAAAAGTGAAAAATAAAAATCTTCTATTACAGCATGTACTAAGAAAATAAAAAAAGTGTTATATCCACAAAAACTTCTATCAAATGTTCAAGCTTATAAACTTCTGAACCTTTTTATCCGTTGGGATTGTTGTAAGCGGGACTTTGGTATAAAAGGAAATTCTTACAGTGAAGTTGGACTGCTGCTCCCCAATCCCTATACACCCTTCCTCTGTCCAGATTCAGAGAACAGAAGAATTTCTTGTGGGTTTTATTTCTGTCTTTCTCTACCAAAGGCAGTAATGCTTTGGCACTTGGTGTGTAAGTCAGCCTATGGAAATAATTAATGATCCCAGTAGAGATTCTGTCTTCCAAATGGGAACCTTGAAACTGTAAACTTCCTGTCTGGGTCTGCTTTTCTGGTATTTTTTCAATGAGCAAGATGCTGATTTGTTGTAAGACTTCCAAGCGGATTAATTGATACAATTTCCCTTGATATTCTGGATAGTTTAAGTCCTTAAAGAGTCAGGACAGAACTCAATTGATAAATAAGCTTGGCACAAGGAAGGTGGAGCATTCCAGGGAGGGATGACTGTTGCTTTTCTTTGCTGCATTTTTCATTTTAAGATTTTGCCTTCTGTTTCTTACTGAATAACAAGAACAGGGAATATAAGAACTATGATGAGAAAAGTGGAAGCAGTCATTGCTTCATGGTTCAAACAGTCTTTAAATTTGTACACAGCTTCCTCCTGGGGTCATGGCTTGGATCCCAATGCAGAACTTTTTAAAACCTCACTAAATTAATCTGTAGGGGTTTTCTTTTGTAGATGAAGCACGTTTTAAAGTGTAGCTAGTCCTAGAAGAAGTTCTGATTGACAAGACTTTCTCAAAGTTCTTTACCAGGAAAGCAGAGGTTACTCCTTCCATGACTGTTTCTTACCTGACTGATTTACCCTGCCCACATTTGTCAGGTGTTTACTCTCAGCAAAAAGGGTTATTCTGTTCCCCAAAGTAAACCTTCATAGCAGAAGAAAAGAATTCCACTCTCCTGTACTAAGTCCAGGTAATTTTTTTGACTTCTCATTTCTAAAGCTACTCACTCCTTCCTCCTTGTCCTCTACTTAGAACAAATGTAGGACTTATCAGGAAAATAAAATTCTCAGAATTCAATAGAACTGAGGAAGAGAGGATTCCTGTTCTCAAAACTTGCTTTTAAATATTATTATTTCAAATTTATCTAGTCGAATACTTATTTCAAAAGGTTAGACCTCTAGATGTCAAACCAGCATTCACTGAATCGAATTGGGATTACAGGAGACCATAGGTTAGCTCATGTAGTACTTATCTTTTTCCTTTGTTGGTTAAAATTACTGATAACCACTCCAATGAAAAGGTTCAGCATGAAGAAAGATCCGAAAATAATGAAAACCACAAAGAACACATACATGCGTAAGCGTGCTTCAAACTCTGGCTGTTGATCAATCTGTTAAAAAAAAAAAATCAAACCAGAAAAAATAATATTGGTAAAAATGAGATAATCTCAGCTTTATCATTCCCAATTTGTTATAGCAGATCTTTTCATTGTCATGAGGGATAAATTACTTCTATTCATTTAAACCTTTATCTAGAAGTCTAAGTAGAACAACTGTCTTGCTCTGTCTTGTTGCTGTTTGTAAAGATAATGAAAAACAAAGCCAAATCCTGCTCTAGCAAATTTTTTTTAGTAATAAATAAATAGTTCCAATCAGAATGGATACTGTGAATGCCCTAATTAGAAAAACAGCTCAGATGAAACCCAAAGGTGAATTCCATCCTTTGGGAATGGATGGTACAAGGGTACAGAGATGGAATGAGCAAGAAAAAAGTAAAGCAAATTAAATATAGAAAAGTTAAAAAGCACTGTGCTAGCATGAGAGTGGGACATGCAAATGGGGAAGAAATAGTGAGGATGTCAAATATAGGGAAGAAAACCTTCTCAAATAACTGATAAAGCTACAGGCTGTTTCAGTTCTACTGCACATGTTTAAAAAGGAAAATCTTTGCTTCAGAGTCACAGTCATATTCTGTTTCCAAATCAGACTTGTACAAAATTTTATATTATCTTGCCCTCATTTTGTGTGGTATTACTCTATGGTGACCAGTTTCTTTTATCTAAGTTTCAGATATTTGGAATATCTGGGAAAACAATTTATCTTATTATTTAATTATAGTATTGTTTTCTGAGATAACAATAACAAGGATTATCGTTTCACTGTGTAGCTGGATGCACTCATCCACTGGTATTTTTGACCTGATGTTGCAAACAAAGCTGAAAAATTCATTGTATGGATAGAAAAGGGAAGAAGGAAAGGGAAAAGAGCTAAAATTTCATTTTAGTGATGTACCTCACGTGAATCCACTGCTGCATACATAATATCCATCCAACCTTTAAAAGTTGCCTGAAAGAAAATGTGCTGTTTATTATCACTAGGAAAAAAAATAGCTATTGCCAATATAAATGTGTTGATAGTTGTGGAAAAAGCTTGAAGTGGGCTATAAAAATATGCATCAATTCTAAAGATATGCTTGGAAGTATGATTCACTGGAGTTTAATACAGAGGGAAAAAAAATATCATGAAAAGAAAACAAAACAAAAAACAAAACAAACCAACCAAACAAACAACAAAAAATCATGATTCATGTCAAATCTGCTTTAATGTTAATTCTTGTTAAATTGAAATTTTTGTAAAAACAGAAAAACACTGAAAGTTTCAGCTTAACTAGCAAATATAACTTAAAAGGTTGAAAACAATTTCTAACAAAACAACAGATGGTTCCATCCTGCAATTTTTATCAATCATAGAACACTTGGGAGGATCCAGAGCAAAGAACTTCATCTAGAAAAGATACAGAGATAACAGAGACTTTAAAAAAAACGCATTTCTCTCCTTTGTTGTGGTATTAGGGAGCTCAATGAATTAGGATCCCAGCACCTCAGGACTTTTACGACAAAAGAAAACATAGAATTCTAAATAAATTGGTCCATGAGTTTTCTTTCTTATCCACTCTGGACCAGAGAAAACAAGAATAACCTGTAACACAAATAAATACAGTAACAGGCAGACTATTTCAGGCTTAATTTGTTAATCAAAGTTTAAATAAAATTGAAATTTAAAACAAAATTGAAAAGCTGTGAAATAGAGCTCCTGATTTTAATACAAGGCTGTACATGCCTGTGTTCTTTAGGAGAAACTGAGCAGCTCATGGATACGGAAAATATTCATGGAAGCTAAAAAATCCCCAGTTTTCAGTGAGATAAGCAGAAGCATAGGGGTGTGTCTTGGTTGGGCTGCTCAACCCATTCCTTGAGGAAAACCAAAATGAGTGTGTGTCTATGGAACTTACCACTTGGAGAAGAGCCAAGTATCCCATGCCAACATTGTCAAAATTTACAGCACTATTTGTCCATGTCCCATTGTGGGAAAGACAATCATTTCTGTCATTAATGGAATAATTACTTTCTTTTTTGAATGTGCATTTCCAAAATCTGCTTCCAAGCCATTTTACTCCTAGAACATTAAAGAGGAGCCAAAAGACAACACAGACGAGCAGAACGTTGAAGATTGAGGGGATGGCTCCTAAGAGTGCATTCACAACAACCTGAATGAAATGGATGAAAAAGAATTAATTACTTGCATTCAACAGATCACTTTTCCCAGAAAGCCACTGATTTTTTCATCTTCTGCAGCTATTGAAAATTCTCATCCATGTAAAAACCCAGACCCCCAATATCTTTACCTTTATCCCTTCAAATCTTGACAAAGCTCGTAGAGGCCTCAGTGCTCTAAAAGTCCTGAGAGATTTCAGGCTGGTCCCAGAGGAACAACGTGATGAATCTTCAGAAACAGAATTTAGTCCCCAGGAAACAAAGGACAGCTGTGTTCATTGAATTGGAACTGGGATCATTAAATGGCATACAAAATTTTATTTTATTTATATTAGTAGACAATATTAAGATGAACGTTACAGTACATTTCACCACTGAGTCAAATTAAGAAAGTACACATTCAAAGTTATCACAATATAATTTTACTTCATTCTTTTCTAACATATGAAAAAGAAAAAAAAAAGAATTAGTTCTAATTTGATTTATTTTTAAAGAGTTCATATCATTTTGTTTAATACTAGTATAACAATCAAATTGGTAACTATGATACTTCCATACACTACCAGACCAGAAAGGTTTATTCAAGTAAAATACTCCCATTTTCTACACAGTTATTCTCAAAAGTGTATACAGGAATTTGTTATCATAACTGAGGATGGGGATGTGGAAACAATTTTTTTTTAAAAAGATATCTGGTTCATTTTAGATATTTCTAAGAGAGAAATGAATACATTAAAAATCATTTCAACAATTAGGTTTTTTCACCATTCATAATTTGTCTCTTCCTCCCTATTTGAATTTGTTGCCTCATTGTTCAGCCACTGGATATTTCCATGCTTATCCTCTGGTTTAGACTGCTATGTACATTAGAAAACTCTAACTGCTCAAGTATTCTTTGCAAATAGTCATAACATTAGATCTTTTTGTTGAAATTTCCTAATACTTCACAACTTTCTTTCAATCCTGACTATCCTGAGTCAATCAGAAGCTATTGATGTTACAAGTCAGCAGTTTAGATGTTCTTATTTTAAAATATTTGACTTCAGAACAGTCCCAGTGTGATGTTGATAAGAAAAATGTTTCCTTCTTATACAGCAAGATTATAATATTTAACATTTTCTACATTCAGAGCAAATATATATGTATTGAACACTGCACTGATCTCACTCTTGGTGATTCCAGCATTTCTCTTTAGGGCTGTGCAAAGCAAGAGATACTTCCCTATCTTTAATTCCCTGGTAAATGATTTTTCCAACAATGCTTTTCAACTGTCTTTGCCACCTAAATTTCTTCTCCTTCAATGGAGGAACTCTTTCTTTTTTTCTGTTTCTAAATGCCAAAATCACAGATTTGGTTTGGGTTGGAAGGACCCTTTAAGATCATCTCCAGAACTGTGAGTACTTTCGCATTTTCTACTGTCTTAATAAACTGATTTTAATTTTATTTCTGATCACTAATTGAACTCTCTCTCTCCAATTTAAAAGATTTTTAGAGCCATCATGGTCCTCAGTGATGCTGATACCTAATAACATTTTCTTCAGCAACTTCTTGATTATTGTTGACAATTTCCATTTAAAGTCCTAAAGCCTCTTTTGGATTGCAGGTTTTTCAGCTTTTGGAAACTGTGTTTAACACTTGCATTAACTCATAATCAGAACTCACAGCTATCTATCTCCAGATAGAAAATATCAAAAATTAAAATGTATGACTAGCTGAGTATAATACTTACACACACAATGATGAAGTCAAGCAAACACCAAGAATTTGTGAAATAACTATGCAAACCAAAAGCAACCCATTTCAGAAGCATCTCCATAAAAAAGATGTAGGTAAATATCTTATCAGCATAATCTAGGATAATTTTCACTTTTTGCCTCTTCTGCAGGTGAATATCTTCAAATGCCTGGAATTTCAGAATTCAGTTTTAAAACAGGTCAATAGTTTTATGGAAGATTATCTTTGAATTGCACAAGAATACATAGTTTGGTTATTATAACCATTTCATATTAAATTGTGGACAACCACCACTTATTTTTATACTTAAAAGTAAAAAACTAAATTTTAAAATAAGTACAATCTCATTTTCACATTGATCGAAAAATCTCATTATTTCAGTTTTTATGTTCAACAATTCAAAAAAAGTCTGACATGGGTCAATTGTGGCTAAAATATTTTGGCTTCCCAAGGCTGTTTATAATTTTGAAGGAGTCAGTCTAAAATTCTTCCCAAAAAAGCCTAAATTGAATACATTAACCCGCGTCTGTCAGACTCTGACCTTACAAATGAGTCATCCTGCAGAGTTGTAATACAGACATGGAAAAATGTGACAAACACCTCATCTGGAACTGCTCATGCCTTGAGTTGCATGTTTTTTCACCTAAACCTTGACCTTGAGGTTTTAGGAAAATGTTTCACTGATTGCTGTCATTCACATCAGTGTCTGCTCATGTTTAAAGTATTTGCTGCCTTGCTAATTTATTTTTTTTATACTGTCAATCTATTCCCAATTCCTTTTAACACCTTGTATTGTTTCCTCACTGAGCCTTTGGCAATGTCTGTAACTTTCCTTTCATCCCCTTCTCCTCTGCTTTCCTGAGCATTCTTTCTGTGATCAACATCTCATTTAATTTCATTACAAGCCTTGGACATGTGTGATGGTCTGCTGCTCATTCATACTCATTCAGAAAATTTTGTATCAATAAACTTTATAAAAAAGCAAAAAATGGGCAAGTCCCCTTTTTGCAAGAGGACAAGTGTGTCTTAGAAATGGGAAAGTTCTCTACACTGCAAAATGTCTTCGATGACAAGAAATTCTTATTGTTTTGTTATTTTGCACCTGGGTACCAATTAACTTTTTGTTTGACAGGATATTAACAATAACTCAGTTTCCTTCCTTACTTCTGTTTGGTTCCCCATGAACACAGAGGAGCCCTCACTGGAATCCCAGGGAGTTCCCCTGGAGGTTTTGTCAGGAGAATTTTAAAGCAGACAATTCAAATTGTTCAATTGTTCAGGGAACAACCTGAATGTGATGTACACAGAACTGACTTTAGTTGGAAATTCTGACATCTACCATATAGATCACCTTCAGAATATTTGGTTATGTTCCTGCTGCATTATATAATATTTTATTTAACAATAAAATAGAGAGCAAATACACTTTCAAATAAAATAATTCTTCCCTTATTCTTCAGTAGAAATGGATATGATCAGAGTAGCAATGAAACATTACCTCACCTACCAATTCACAGCCACTTCACTTCTGATCATAATGTTTGGATGATTTCCAATCTACATTTTTACTGAGTGATTAGTTTGCTTTACAAATTTAGAAGTGAAAAAAAAATTTCCTTTTTCAAGCTTTCCTAAGTAATTTCAGACTCTGGTTTAGCCTTGTAATTAACACAGAAGTGTAAAGAACTATGTTCAATGAAGAACTATGATTCCATATATTTAAATCCATCTATTTAAATATCTTATCCAAGTGGAGGAAAGCATTATTACTTCTAAGGGTTACATTTATCACACTCTTGTCTTTCCCTGGCAAAAGGAATGTCATAGTAGAAGAAATCAATTCAATACTATTCCTTTACTGACAACAATTAATTCAAAAGTGGAGAAATTAAATGAAATTTACCAGTGCTGCACTGCTCAGTACAATCATAAAAACCATAAAATATTCAAACCCGCTATGGTTAACGATTCTGTAGCAGGTTTTTCTGAAGTTCCACCAAGTTCTGCCTGGAAACTTTGTGATATCCAATCCACAACATGGGAAACATTCAACACAACCTGAAAAGAGAGAGAACAGCATATTGGTTCAATGAAAAATGTTGAGATACAGAAAGTACGAAAAAAAGTACGAAACATCTAAAAAGGTTTTACATAATATAGGAAGAAAGTGCTGTTTTATGTATCAGGTGATGCTGTTGTTGAAATGATCTGAAGCTAAAGAAAATACAAAATTTTTATGCCAAAATAATCTCTTTTAATAGAGCAACACATACATGGAATAACAGAAATCTTTTTGAGTCCTTCTGCAGAAAAGCTTGTGGGCATAAAAGAAGCCTTTACTTCTATCTAAAATTGTGTTTACTTTCTGCATTTTTTCCTCTTTTTATATATTAAAAAGATATACTACCTTAGCAGGTCAGTAAATTATTGTGTTTACTGATTATTTCACTTTATTGCACTGCAAAGACATTACATCTGGACTCTGTTCACTGCCCTGTGCCAGAAACACTCTTCATTAATCTGTAAAGGCAGCAGGATTGAATCATGACAGCCAACAGAGTCTAAGGAGAACTTCAGGTGATCAGTGGCAGATATCCACACTGGGATGAGCAGGCAAATAGTTCCTGCTAATCTGGACATGCTCCAAATGGATATTTTTGAACACTGGTTCATTTGGCAATAGTGCAATACAATAATAACAATAACAATAACAATACAATAACAATAACAATAACAATAATAATAATATTCCTACTTTCTACAAAGCAGTCCTTAGGCAGCTCTGAGTTTCCAGTCTGGGAAAACATCTCCAGAAGAACAACTGGATCCACAGTGCTGGCTTCAGAAAAGCTACGAGCAGCATGGTATTTCTGCAGAGGAGAAGGAGCAAGAAAAGAATTTGCTTTTCATTAATATGGTTAACAAACCTAAATTAAATGAAAATTATCATCTTCTCTCCCTCCCCAAGAGAAATTTGCAGTGTATAAATTTTCTTAATGTTGCAGAACTACACAGTAAGTTATAAATAATAGGACAGAAAAAGCCAATCCCTACTTTTTTTTTTCCATCACTTTATTTTAACAAATTCCTTCATTTCTTTTAATCATCTACAGTGGATTTGTGGGGAGGGAAATGTTTAGAAAAGATGCTTTTATGCTACAGTTTTCAAGAAAACTGATTTCTTCAGGCCAATACATTTTTAGGGATACAAATCATGTCTCAAAGGGCTTGAAGTGGGGAAAGCCCAGCATATTCCACAAAATGATAAAAATTATAATTACCTCTTTTAGCTCTTTCTTTGGATGTGTTACTGTGAAAACATTTACACCTTCAGAAGTCCCAGAACTCTGATTGAAGCTGTTTGAATTCCGCCACTGTTCTCTGTGTCTTAATTTGTCCCCCTGAATGAAATGATGCAAATCAGTTAGTTTCCCACTTTTTTTTTTCCCCAGACAGTCATTCTTGAAAGGCAAAATAATTTAACAGAATGTAGAACATCCACAAAGTTTAGACTCATATAATCACAGAATGATTTGAGTGTTGGGTTTGTAAGGGGCCTGAAAGATCATGTAGTTTCAACCCCTCTGCCACAAGCAGAGAAACTTTCTCTAGCAAGTTTTTCTTTTTATAAATAATTAATTAGTTTTCCTAAAATGCCTGTAAAAGAATGATGCTTCCAGTTATCGGCAGAAGAACTAAGTGATCAGAATCAGTCCTCAGTCCTTTTGACACAACAAATTCCAAGAAATACCAGGTTCCACTGCAGCAGGGAAAGAAGTTCTGACATCAAATGCTTATGGGCAAAATATTTGAAACAGCCACGGATGATTCTAAGGTCATCAGCAATTTTTGCTTCTTTGAGAACTTGTCCAAAGATATTGCATTGATAATGCTTCCTAATATGACCAAAACCATACAAAATGGATCCTGGCAGTCCACCTAGACACTAACCATGTGCTAATCCATCCACAAAGAGATCCCTCCAACCCTAACAATTCTGTGATTCTGTGGAAAGAGTTCCTATAGCTCCTGTGCCATATTTGACAATCCCATGTGGATGTTACAGACACCTGAAATATCTCCAATATCCCTAAATGCCTCTATACAGCTGTCATGGCAGTAAAAATGTCTCACTCACGTACAGAAACACTTGAGTTTTATTCTGCCCAACACAACAAAATCAAGAGATATAAAGGGAAGTCAGAAGTACCATGGAGGTGAATAGGTGATTAAAAAAAAGCAAACAATACAAAGAATTTATTTTTATGGTGTAGCTTTTATTTACATTCTTTGGTTTCCCTGCAACTGAGAAGAAACATAATCAACACAAGAGGCCTGCTTTCCAAAAATCCAGGTATAAGGCAAAGGAGAAAAAAAGAAAGAATGTCTGTCTTGATCGAACTCTGTTTATGAATTGACAGTAATAAATGGAAACAAAACAGTCAAAAGTCTTCAAAGTCAAGAATTTTGGCTGCCATTTAGGAGAATGATGAAAAAGTGAATATTCAACATATTACTGAATAACCAAGTCTATTTGGTAGCCCTTGTACTAGAAGAACAAAGAAAGTAAACTTGCAGAAATGATAGGAAGGATAATATTTACTGTCGAGTCTTTGAGACTGTATTTACATATGCACATCACAATAATTTTTCAAATACCAATATTCCTTACCTGTTTTCTGTATTCTACAGCTGTGTGCAAAATGTGCCCATCATCACCTTCCTTGGTGTAAGCCTCTGCTGCTGTAATGGGAACACAGGTACTGTGGCTGGTCAAAATTTCTTCATATTTCCTTGCTAGTGAGGAGCTCTCCTCCATATGGCAACGCTCCATGTCAAAACAGCTGTTGTCTCTATGTTTTCTGACATCTGACATGGCATAATGAGTAATCTCTAAGCTTTTCCCAGAAAATTCTGGCAAAGTCTTCTCTTTGTCTGTTCTTCTGAGGCTTCCTCTCATTCTTTTGCAGCAGTGACTCCAAATTCTGTCTTTCACAGCCTTCAGGATCCTGTGAATCTGTGCAATGGCAATCTGGTATTTAGACCCTTCTCCAGGCTCCTCTTGTCCCTCTGGGTCATCAGTGTTGAAAGAACTCAGCAGCAAAGCAATGAACAGGTTGAGCACCTTAAAAAAAAAAGTAAATTGGAGACACTACTGCTAACAGAAAAGACACTTCAGAGAGCCTCAAGCTCACTTTCATTAACCACTACAATCAAATTATCTTTTACTATTATGCTGTAATATTGCTATAGATCCTTCTGGAAGGAATGGCAGGAGAAAAAAGGGAGGAAAGTGAGAGTTTGGGTATATCAAATATGTTTTCACATGCTTTGATGTCCATAGTTTATGAGGAGGCAGACATGTAGAAAAGCAGCAGGCAAAGATGAATTTTTATTACATCACCATCCAAAAGGTTCTGGTATAGACCAGCAAACCAAGCAGAGGAAAAAAAATTTGTCTGCCAGTAAATTTACATTAGATCTAGTACAAAGCCAAAAATATGGGTTCTGTAAACTTTTGATAACATAAAGGCAACGTGTTAAGCATTAAAAGCACTCAACACTTTGGTTATTTGGTCCCATCAAACACAAAAGATGAAGACATCTGACACCAAATTATGATAAGCTCTACATTTCTATACTCTGGCTAGAAGGAGTAATTTTATTTTGCTTCTATGTCTTGTGTGAGAAACAGAAAGAAAGCGGAAAAGGGAAGAAAGGAGACAGAACAAAACCATGTTCAAGTGACACCCAAAAAGGAGAATAAAATGAATACCTTTCAAACAGTAAAGTTCCAAAGAAGAAAGTAACTGGATGCATTCAGTAGGGACTGGAAATAGACTTGAAACTTACCACCAGATTTCCTAGCACTAGGACGAGCAAGAAAATGATGAGACATTTCCTTTTTCCAGCCACTTCCATGCATTCCCACATTGTTTCAATCCATTCTCCACATAATATTCGGAATATAATCAAGACTGAATGACTAAAATCTATCATATGCCAGCGTAATTTGCAAGTGGGGCTTATGTTACAGGACTTTGTGGCATAATCACTGCCCAAAATTTGCACTCCTACTACAGCAAAAATAAATACAGTGATCGCCAAAACCAGAGTGAGGTTACTGAGTGCACAAAATGAGTTTAGAATTATTCTCATAAGAGTGTTTAAGGCTGGCCAGGACTTTGCCAATTTGAAGATCCTGAGCTGTAAATAAAACACAAGGGGAAAAAAAAAAGTTAAAAACGGCCTAGATAGTGCAGCACACATGAAAGCCAGACCCTGATGCCTTTACTGCAGTAATATCACTATTTTTTCCCCAAAGAAAGCCTTTTAATTGTTTTGATGCAATTAAAATCATTCCAATTAAAAGCTCATGTTGTCTTACTCCTTACCAATAAAGAAAACAGATATAACATATCTATCAGTAAAATCATATGAGGGTATTTCACTATACAACACATGCACTTTTTAAAAAAGAAATAATTTTTTAAAAACTAAATAATTACCAGCCTAAAAGGTGACAGATTTGTTCCAAAGCTTGCTAGGCCAATCAAAACAACCAAGCTATCAAAAACATTCCACTTTTGCTGGAAATAGTAGTAAGGATCTAAAGCAATGATTTTCAAGATCATTTCTATGGTAAAAAACAGGGTAAAAACCTGGAAAGACAAAAAAAAAATTCAGAAAAAAGTCACTGAAAAAGTCTGTCTCCTCATAGGAGTGTTCCAGGATAAATACAGGGCTGTAACTCCATTTTCACTCTAACAGACCTAACTTACCTGGTCACTTAGAGAAATCAGTCGTTGGTAATCTGGTTGCATGCCAGGGTACTCCATGGCCAGGAATAAAGTATTCAAGATAATGCAAACCATGATTAAGAGATCAACAAATGGATTCAAAATTACAAATTTCATCTTCTTTTTGACTGCTCTCCAGAATGGACAACAATTCCAGATTAGATATTTTCGAGAGAAATGTTTCCAAAATGTAGGACAGTTCAGTTTTGACTCTGGCAGACAAAGAGGGAAAGTGACATTTGAGTAATCCTCTGTAGAATATCACAGAATGAAGAAAACGACAATCATTTATTGAAAAGATTGAAAAGAAAAGTCAGTCTCACACCAGCAGAATGGCATCATTGAAAAAAAGTTGTTTAGCTCATTCTGCACAAACCAATCATAGACTAACAAAGGTCAGGCAAAATTTACCCTTGGTAATTGCGAGTTACATGACACATGAGAATATTTATTGCACTGAAATTTACATTTGGCAGCATAATTTCCTCTTGTGGCTTTTAAAATAATGCTGTTTGTAACAGTTTGATCTCTCAGGTCGAGTTACACAATCACCACAGGAAAAAGAAGAAAGAAAGAATGACTTACTTGAATTATCTGTAAGAATTGTGGCTGCACTCATCAACCTCTGTCTTCGGACAGGATCATTGATAGCGTCCACTGACACCTCATAGGACAGCAGGATCTGCCTCTTTGGTTAGAAAGACAGCAGAAGATAATATAAGAAGGGAACATGGAGATATAATAACTACAATGCAAATATCACAATACAAATTTCAATGCAAAAATTATACCCAGCATGAGATAAATATGCCTTTTCAAATACACATTATCGTGAAGTTTTAACTTGCTGAAAGAGCATAAAACAAAAGAAATATATCAATATCAGGTGTTTGAAGACAAAGGACATTTCATGAAAACCAGTACAATATTTCAAGAATGTTTCTCTTTCTGAAGCTATTTAATTAGCAGTTAACGATGCCATTATAAAAGAAGTATAGAAACACCAACAGGGGGCAAGGGAAAAGAATCAATCTATCTTTCCAGTGAATGATAAAAATTACAGACAAAAAGAACACTGACCATCAAATTGAATAAACTATTGTCTATTTAACTATGAATTATTCATTCTTAATAAATAATCATGTATTAATATGAAAAAATAGTCACATAGTCAATACAAATTATTGGGGTTTTTAGCCCTATCAAGATTTAACTAATATTGAACTGCCTAAAACCAGGAATGGGACTACTTTTGTTTTCCTTAGAACTACCAGATGACAAGGAACCTGACAGAATGGGAGTGGACAGACTGACCACATCACAGTACACTGGACCTTAGCATTCCCTCTCATCACAACTGGATTTGTGTATTTATCTTTTTTTGGAAAGGATAAATGAATTAAAATATATCATAATGTTACCTCAAACTCTTATGATATTGTGATTTTTATTAACATGTTCTGTAAAATTGTTATTCAGGGAATGAAACTTATATCCTTGGCCTTAAAGGTTTAATAATAATTATTTCTCTTTGTCACTTTCATATTTTAATGAAAATCTAAGCAAAATGTAGCTGATAGAACTGTCAGAGAACAGACCCATAAAATGAATTTATAAAGTGCTCAAAAGCTCAAAAGCTCATTTTCCCCTCTGTTTTTTTTTCTGAATCCAAAAGGCTCAACTAGACTGTTCTAATCATGGCCAGTGCAAGTCACCCTTTCATTCTTTTCTCTAAGATTTGGTGTCTCAGAAAACAGAAACCCAGAATAATTTGTGTGCCAGCATGGCTAAAGTTCTCAGTCTTCTTGTTGAAATTCACAGCTGTTAAGGAACTTTCAGAGTTGTGTTTTTGCAAAGGACAAGGACATTGACCTGAACTGCTTGCTGCTTCTCATTGATCTTTCGCTGAAGGAAATAACTGGGGATGAGAAGTCCTCTGACAAATTGGGATTTAAAATAGGGGTGTGCACTAGAGAAATAATGTTCATAAACTCATTCTGTCCTACCAAAAAGCTGCTACCCAATATGCTTTCTTCTTTGACTTAGCACTTTTAGCCTCTTTTTATGATGAAAGTAGAGGGGACATTGTTTGAGGAGTCCTCAGTTGCAGCACAGCTTGTACTACCAATAGTTGTCATAACATGAAATAAACTGCCAGGTTTGTTGCAGATTACACTTATTTGAGTAAAGGTAAAAATCTGTGTTGGAGCAGCTCACACTGCTTAGGTCATGCTTTAGGTTTTCCTGGAGATATTCAGAATATCTCTATTAAAGAATTCAGAATATCTCCTAATAGAGGTATTCAGAACTTTGTCATTCTCTGGATGCAGAGAGAAGTAGGGATCTTGGAAAGGTCTGAAGATGTTATTCCTGAAATATAAAAATCCAGATTACATTTGGCATCCATCTGTGCAGACTTTGTAGCCTTGCAGTAGTAAGGTCTAGCAAATAATCCAAATTTATCTCCTGCCTCATACATCTCCTGCAACACAGTCACAGACTGAGAGGAATAAAGTTAAATAGGAATAATGAGCTATAAAAAATTATTTTTATACTTACAGAAGATATGCTGCCTATAATGAAAAGACTTTGTTTTTTTTTTCTGAATAGGTACAATAAAACACTACCATGGGCTGTGACACAGCACTTCCTTTAAGTACAGCAGAACCAAGCTAGGTCACAGAACTGAATTATATTCTTAACACAGCAGGGGAAATATTAATGACACTAAAAGAAGAAAATGCTTTACTAAAGGAGATGACAGATGGCAGTTGCTGCCAAGTGGGTGATTTGGATTCCTTCAGCTCAAATATATAATTTATTGTAGCTAGGATTATGGAATTTAGAAGAAATTCTGACCACGATGACTGTCAGAATGAGAATTTAATCAATTTTAGCTAGGATTATATGTCTAAGAAAGACCCTCCTTCAAGGATACTTTTCAAACAGACAGAAGTTGGAACACTATTTCTCTTAGCTCTGCTATGGGAATATTTCCATTTTCAATAAGATGGGTGGAACAATTCTGATGTTCTCTCAGAAGCAAAAGAGAATCTGTCACAAGATGTCCATAAGAAGCTTTCTTTTTAGATATTGTTGAAAATAATTAAGTAATACGGATAATTGCCTGAGAATTATTTAGAAAGATTCAGCTCAAGATTAAAATATCTAAATATAGGTCTCTAAATGAAGATGTTTGAGAAAGATCAAAGCTGGGATGGTCTTCTAGAAGATACAGTATTTTGTCAGTGGCAAAGGTACTGTGGAAAAAAAATCTCAAAACTTAAGCAAAGGAAGAATAACAAGTCTTAATAGAAGTTTCTTAATGGATTTAAAAATGAGTGGTCAGCAGAGGAGCCAGAAATCACTGCTGTAAACAAGGTGTGAAACAATATATGTGAGATTCAGCCTAATATTTCGATATCCATGTTTAATTTATCCATGTGTGCAATGCATTTAAAATCCCAGTATATGGGACACACATTTCTGATAAGTTTGATTCACACAAATAAATGTTTCTGAAGCCATTTGAGATAGTCTATTGGGACATTTGGTAGCTGAGACATCCACAGCAGCAGACTTGGCACATAATATCTATGCCCTTCCATATAAGAGATGCAAGCCAAGCAAGACACTAGAAAAGCTGTAATGCCACTAGCTATCAATTTCTGATCTAAAAAGTTAAATCTCCCCTTCACTGTGGGAGTTTAGAACATAAAACACATGTGCAAACCTAAAAAACTCAAAAAATTCAAACCCTGGACCATTTGCCTAAATCTAGGAATTTAGCAACATTTGAGATGCTGTAATGTTTATGAGATACCCACAAAGTGCTGGAAGCTGTGCCACAGATATCAAAGATATCTAGAGCATCCAACATATGCAGGAGCACCTAACTGGCACCAGTTCTTCTACTGAACTAAACCCTATCCTAAATGTTCAGGTCAGAGAAATAGCTGTCTGTAGAAAAGAATATTAATTTTAAAACAAAATGTTAAAGAAGTAGTTAGGTTTTTAGGGAAACTCTAAAACTTAAGAATGTTATACATTAATTCCTGTGGCACAAATGAGATGATGACAGCTCTTACCACAGCTCTCAGAGCACAGGTCTGTGATGTGCCATGACTGTACCACTGACAGCCACTTCCAACTTCCCTTTCAGCTGCAGGAAGTGCTGGCTCCCTCTGGTCCCAAAATCTTATCCTTGAATTCTCGTATCACATGCAAATCTAACAAATGTATTTTCTGTTTCTAATACTTACAAGCTTCTTGTGGCAGCGACCAGGCTGCGAACGAAATATTTGCTCCTCATTTTCCTGGTCATCTAAAATTAAGTTTTGCCTTGAAGTAGGTGTTTCTTTATTACTCTCTTTTTCTTTTGAATTTTTCAAGTCAGCAACTGATATTTCAGATCCAGCATTCAAGGCCTTAATGTTTTCTTCCATAGCCAACATCTGTAACAGGAAAAGCAAAACATCTGTCTGTTAATTCAAGGCAAATACCAATGCATGGACTAGGGTCATATGCATGTAATTATTATGCTATCAGAATCATTTGCACTGACAATTCCTAGGTTTCAAATGTTAAACTGCCATAAAAAGACAGGAGTACAAAATGCTATTCACAATTCTGAAAGACAAAGCAGGGTTACCTGTGAGCTACTGTAAATAAAGTCTGCCCTTGTCACTTTAAATACTGTATTTTTTATCTGATTTACCAAGTATTATGGCTTATCCTTTTACTTTCCTCTTCTTGCTCTGAAAAGGACCTTGAGTCCAAGACAGCAGAAGACTGAGGGCTCAAACTAAATCCTAAGATGTTAAATTTTCCTAAATACTACTGAAATCCTGTTGAAAGAAAAAGAGAAGGAAGAAAAAAGTAAAACAGAAGAAAGAAAAGCCTAAGCAAAGCCTGGCAAGGTGGAATGTCAGGCAGAGAAACATTACAGAGCTGTCATCAACTGCAGAGGAGGAACTTGGTAAAATGGTGATGCCTTACACTTTAATGATTAAATTTGATAGTTGCTAGAGAATATTTGTTTGTCCTCTTACACGCCTGACTTTTTTGACTCTTAGTAGTAAATCAGAGATATCTTTTATTTAAGGCAGAAGATAAAATGTATCCACTCATGCTTCCTTCCTGCAGTAATATCAGGAAGGGATACTCAGAGAAAGGAATTTTTGGGCACTGCAAAAATGGTACTGGAGTGCAGCATTCATGCAATACCATAAAAGTTACTTTCTTGCCAGAAGCCATTCCTACATAATGTCAGGTCTGCAAATCCTAAAACTTGGTATGTTTTAACTTGGATTCATGATGGTTTTTTGTATCACAGGAATGTTTATGTATTTAAACATATATATACATGCATTTATGCATTTGTAAAGACATAAAGAGAAAGGAAGTGTCAGAAAGTATTGTAAGAAGCCCATGTTTAATTTAAAACATTATTTCCCTAATTTGCAAACAGAAGAAAACAAAAGGAACTACAGATTATATATGATAATTTACAAACCTGCTCCTTCTCTATAATTTGTTTGGCATCCTGAAGCAGTTTTTCCTTTGCCTCTGTTTCAGCCTGAGTAGCTCTATTTTCCTCTTCATATGCCATAGTTACCACAGCCAAGATCAGATTGAAGAGATAAAAGGAGCAGAAGAAGATGACTGCCATAAAAAAAAAGATGCAGGACACTCCAGATGTACGGACAGTCTGTGAGGAAAAGGTAAAGGTGGTAATAAATCCTCAACAAACTAACATTTACAAAGCAATTTCAAAATAACTTTAAACAATTTGTTTTCCTATGCAACACAAAAGGTTAATGTACTGCAGTGTTTTCAATGAGCAACGGTAGGATCTGCTTCTGGTCGAAGTCATACATAAAAATGTCACGTCCTGCAGAAAAGAATTAACAAGTCTCATTCTTAAAATTGAGTATCTTCCAGCAAATCAGGCAAAGGATCATCAGAGTTTAAGCTATGAGAAGACAACTTCGTCTGTAAAGACATAAATAGGTGACTGTGGAAAAAATTAATGAAACTCAGTAATAAAAATGAAAGCTAGGATTATCTATGCAATTCTAAAAGATGCTGTAATTACAGAATCAGAGGCAATCTTTAGATTGATTATCTTATTCTCATTTTTTTTTAAAATGGTAGAGGAGGAGACAGTTCAAAATTAAGCTCTGAGACATTAAAAACTAAAAATCACATGACCTTCAAATGGCAAAAGACGCTATATCCATTTAAAAAAGTCCCAGTTAACAAAGGCTCATGGAAAAAAGAGTTAAAATTGACCAATATGAAAGGTACAGAACAACGTAGAGTATTGTTCCTGTCTGACAAAGGCACTGTATAGACACAAGGGATCCAAGAAGTTCTCTTCAGGTATTTTTATATCATTTAAAAAAAAACCAAAACAACAACAACAAAAAAACCACAGAATTGAGCATTTGACTCTCAGCATCAAAACATAATGTTAAAACCAATACAGACTTTTCCAGTGGACATAAAGCTCTGAATTGCACATCTGAAGTCATTCCAGCAGGTAAAGAAAGTACCCACTTGTCTGTAGAGACGCTCCCAGTAGTCCTGGGTCATCAGACGAAACACAGAGAGGAAGGCCCAGCCAAAGTGGTCAAAACTTGTGTAACCAAAGTCAGGATTGCTCCCAACCTTCTCACAGGTGTAGTTTTCTGGACACTCTTTACTAACCACAAAAGAAATGTTAAACAACACTTATGTGGGGAATCAATTGAACCTGGCAGCATCCAACACACAGAGACAAAGATTTGTTTCATTTGTCTGAAATAAGTTTTCATTATTCCTCAAAATATTCCTGCCAGAAGGGCTGATTCATATCTGACCATCCCAGAAAGCCATTTGTCTAGTAAAGACAACTAGACAGAAACCTTAGTTTGAGACTAGACAAAAACTCTCACTGATATGTCCAAACAAATACACAGAGAAGGGAAAAACGGAAATACATTTACTTTTAAATAATTCACCAAGATGAGGAGAGGAAAATTTATTAATATCTATAAAGTCTTTAGTGATCTGCTCCCTTTCTCATTTATATCATCCTACCTTACCATTATAATCCTAGTGGTTAGCAACAAAGTACATATAAAATTGGCTTCATCCTTGTACTTCATCATTTTTCTGGTGTGAAATATCTGGCTTTTAATTTAATAACACACCCACTGATCCATTTCTTCCTCCTGAAAAATCATCACCATTCCTTCAGACCAAAAATAAAACCACAGTTCATCTGGAGGAAAAAATTTAAAAAGTACTAAAAGTGCTTTGTTCACTTACTTGGGTTCTACACTGTACCCACAGAGCAATATTTCAGAAGAGTCATTCAATCTGTAGCAGAGCTCTAATGAAAAAAAAAAACAAAAAACAACAAAACAACAAAACAAGGAATCATAAAATCAGAAGTTTTCAGTTTCTACAGCCTTCTGACAGTAAACCAAACATTACTGCACTTCATAAACACTCTGATGGATCAAGCCTCTGTGAAAGATCCTTTCCCAACAAAGGGCATACAGAACTGATTCTCAGTAGATCTGTCTCTCTGACAATTTAAAATAAATAGTAACAATTTGCTGCACAACTAACAGTGTAAGATTTTATTTGATCTTTGGTAAAAAAAGGAATCTCTATGAGCTGTAGAAAAAAATCCATGAAATACAGAGTAAGTGATGGAAAAAATCATTCTCTATGCACTACTCCTAAAATTAAGATCCCTGTGCAATGCACAGATAAAGAAGAAAATGGTTATAGAAAACTCAGTCCCTTCTATTCCACAGACTGCTGATCTTTCTCCAAATCCAAGATTCACTAATCTCATATTCAGTTGCCACAGAAACTTCATACTACCACTTTTGCAAATGGAAGGACAAACCTTGGCAGAAATACATGCAACTATATTCTAATACCTCTGTGAAAAATCAATACATATATAGGAAAATACACAGATTATGTAAAGGGAGAAATGAAATGCATTTACCATTATCATTTGGTACGTATATCTTGGGATCCTTACATAATGAGTCATCGTACAGAGTTTTATTGAGGACACATTTGGATTTTAAATTGCCCATAAAAAGCTGGAGGCCAATTAGTGCAAATATACTCAAGCAAAATACAGTCAGGATCAACACATCCAGGAGCTTCTTAACAGACTCAACAAGTGAATTTACAATGATTTTCAGACCTAGGAAAATAAGATCCAACAACATGGAAAGTGAGAAAAGGAATGCAATGATGTTCCTATATGACAAGACATGACAGCTGCAAGTTTGTTAAAGGAAAAGTATTGATGTGTGGCTTTGACACTAAAATTAAACACCTTCAATGTTTCATTCCTGCTATAATTTCATAGCAAAATTAAAAATATATTCACAATTACATGGAAATTGTAAAGTTAATATATATTATGACCATGAGATATATAGTAATTTATAGATTTTCAAGTGAATTTTTGTAGTTGGACTCTGAAATCATTCTTTGGTACCCTAATTAAGGACACAACACAAAAACATCGAATATCTGGATGGCATATGCAACATACTGTTGAAAGTATTACACACAATCCAGACAGTGGCTGTGGTCAGTAAGGAAACAAATGAAAGTTTCTCAAACTGTGAAACCAGCATTCTGGGAAATAAACCAGAGAAGGTTTATTAAGCTAATGAGGTAGAACATGAAACCAGAAATATGATGGCTCAGATATATGATGTTAAGAGAACATATTATATAGAGTGGGCTGCTCCAGGAAGACAAATTAAAGAGACAAAGGCACTGGGCTAAATAAAATGTATATCAGTGATGGGATAAAAAAATGCAGAATATAAATTTGCTTCTGTCATTTGAAGGACAGATGATTAAAAAATTGTGTTAGGGTGCTGCTGAGGGTGCAAAACAGTCACACCTTGGGATTCCTTGGAGTCACAAAAAAGTGACCAGAGAACTGGAAGACAAGAACAGGAGTGGAACCAGAATTTGCATTCTGTTGAAGCAGAGAGAAAATCAGTAAGATCTGTTGTTCCTTACCTGGTATTACTGAAATAGCTTTCAAAGTCCTCAGTACTCTGAAAGTTCGAAGAATTGAAATATTGCCAACACTCTGAAATGCAGTAATGTACCTGTAAAATTAACCCACACTCAACTGAATGACAAAGATGGAGCTTTTCAAAGCATTTGCTTGTGCAGCAGTCAGTAATGAATACACTGCAGAAAATAAACTGGTCAAATACATCCTAAGATATATGCCTAAAATTAGGAATCTAAGTCCATTTCTAGGCATGGATGTAATGGGGCTTTGCAGCAGTGCCTCTGAAAAGAAAATTCCTACTTAAGCTGACTAGAGTAAGTTCCTACTTAGTGTGGATTTGGATGCTTTAATTTTGGAAGAGTTTATCCATCAAAATGCCCAATAAATACAAAACCATCAATGTCACAACCACACTCTTACACTGAGGCTTCTCTTATGAAAGTACATTGCAGCTATCTCAAAACAAAGTACCTCAGGAGAAGGAAGCTGAGCAACACTAGATTTATAATGTGTTTATTCTGTACCACATGTGTCTTTCTAACCTTTAACAGTCAGTGAGAACTTGAATATTGTAACTTGCTTCAATTTTAACATTTCAACAATTAGAAAATTCCATCAAATCAATATTTTAAAGTGTTGCATATTCTATATACAGCACTTTAACAGGTTACCCCAAATTTTCTAAGACTTCTTTCATGGCAGAAAGGAAATGAAGTATGACTCATCTCATAACAAGGTCAGAAGTTGTAACAGAATTCCTTAAAAAATAAAGTCTCAATAACAAAATCTGAGATAACAGTGGTTGGAAAGGCAACCTCCCCCTCAAAGCATGATTTTTTCAGCAGTAGATCAAACATTACCTTTGCCTAGTCTGTAAGACTGAATAGTTACCAAGTACCTTAAGCAATAATTACACTTATCAGTTAAGCTAGTTTCCAAATAGTTTTCTTTGTTGTACTCTAAGACATGAAAAAAAAAAAAAAAACGGGTGGAGGTACTATGTTGTAAAGTTGAGCACTAATTAATTAGGGGTGCATGTAGGGAAAAAGGAGTATGAATTAAATTTTTCATGCAGCTGTTGGACTGTCTGGTGATAGCTGTAACTATCAGTAACTATCTAGTGATAGATGCTGATGATCAACAATATTCAAGCTCCTTAGCAGCTCATTATTACCCATAAGAATAATTGCTCATATACATATATAGGTGTGTGATGAAACCTGTGCACATATAACCTATTATTTACAAATGTGGAAAAACCTACATGTAGTATTACAAGCTACTCCCTTCTTTTATATTCTGCCACCTGATAACTTCATTTGGTGTCTTTAGCTCTCATTGTAGGAAAA
Source organism: Phainopepla nitens (assembly GCA_013400175.1). Taxonomy (NCBI): domain Eukaryota; kingdom Metazoa; phylum Chordata; class Aves; order Passeriformes; family Bombycillidae; genus Phainopepla; species Phainopepla nitens. The sequence continues at coordinate 321,617 of VXBQ01009490.1, forward strand.
AAAAATATTATTTATTCTCTTTTATCTCTGTGCCATACACTTCAACTGTGTTCCTGTTCTGCAATTGTTTTTTCATGCAAGTTTTACTCTATTTAGTTTTTTGGTATGTGGAATTACAGATACACATGTTTATTGCATTTTTTTTTTAATTCTGACATCTTTTGACATGTGAGGAGCAAATCTCCACGAGGTCCTGAATGGAAATACAGGCTACACAGAGAAATAATGTGTGCTCTGCTCCTTTACTTCTTATCCACAACGTCTTCATTTTCTACCTCCTTCTCTGACTGTGACTGCATGCTGGAGTGGTGCTTTCACAAAACTGCCTGTTTAAGCTTCAAAATCATCTTCCCAACAAGTGAAGGCTATTTCAGAGCCCATGAATTTGTATGCAAAGCAAGGTGTGTCCTTCCTTGGATATCATTTGACACTGGGATTTCATCTGTTATTTACCTCCAAGTCATTCAACACCTTGTGACCCATTCTGGACCCTTCTCAAATGAGTTTCATCTGATTCAGAGCACAGCTAAGATAACATAAAGAGGCAGGCTTGGTTTGGGCCATTTATGCATTCATCTCTTGACAAAATTCAGATACAAACTAGACTGAGAACAATCACACAGTTCTAAGATGAGCTTTTCATTTAGCTTTTCTTACTTTGAAGTCTGTTCTTCTCATTGCAGACATGCAAATTGTGATTCAAGCACAGTTTAGCAGGGAGGATGCCAACAACTATAAGGAATTTCAGCAACACCAAATGGTATTTTCTCTGGTTTTGTCCCCTGAGTGTAAAAGAATAACTGAGTTTCACTTACATTACAATAATAATAGAAAAATCCAAGCAGTTCCATGGATCTCGAAGAAAAGTAAATTCATTCCAAACAAATCCTCTTGCTACTATTTTAATCAATATTTCAGTAGTATATACGGCAGTGAAAACATGTCTGAGGAGGAAAGTGTATATTAAAGTTACAGAAATAAAAATATAAATGAGATTGATTAATACACATTCAGGCCCATTTCCATCTTTTCTCTGATTTAGTCCCTGCATGGAGATAAAGGTAGAAAATGTGAAGAAAAACAGGACAGGTTGCATTACTTTCAGAAGCATCATATCGATAAGATGTCTTCCTGAATTTTAGTAAATTTTCCGTGTCAATCTACAAACATAAACAGTCACATAAGCATATGATAGTATTTCTGGATGAAGGATAGCTCACATTTCCTTAGAAAACATTTTTAAGACAGTGTTTGTCTTCTAAAGCAGGCTGGAAAATTTCAAAGCCTCACCATTTTGGCAGAACAATAACAATAAAGATCAATTTCAGCCTGTAAAGTTTGCACATTTTATATATTTATTCTGAGAAACACACTATAACTGAAAGAAATCCTGCAGAAAACTAAGTTACCACAATGCTTACCCCAAAATAAAAGGAATTAAAATTATAGAAGTTCTGAGGCTCCAGGAACATTTTCCAGATTTAATTCTGGAACATTGGTTCAAGTTACACTGGATACAGTGCACAAGTACAAAAGAAAGCAAGCCATTATGAATAAAGGGCTTCCTAGTGGGAACAACTGATTTAGGAGCATCACCAAGGAACAGAGGAAAGAACAAAATGAATATTTATTCCTTTATAGCTTTTGCATGAGGCAACTGTAACAGACATTCAGGTTATTGCTGTAGAATGAGAGATATTAAGTTAAAATCCTGCTGCATAGTCTCTCAAAAAAGATTTAATCCTCAAAAGGAAAAATGGGCCAACCTCCTATGTTACACCATATGGCAAAATTAGGCAACACAGAAAAAAGAGCATATGGTGAGAGCCTCTAAGAAAAGGCACTGAAGCTCCACAAAAGTCTGTGTGATATAATAACAATCCTCAGCCTTCCTCAGAGGTCTATCTGAGAATTTTCAAGTGCCAGAATTCGATCGCCACATTATTTAAATCTTTCAGTCCTGCATGTTAGCATCCCTGGAAAAATAGTGAGCAAAGGGCCACTGAGGTACTTACTCAGTCCAGTAGGCTTCCACAAGAAGTTGAGGGATAGTCATAGCCATACAATTGAGTAACACAGTACACGTAATAATGCCAAGAAAAAATGTGAATAGCAAGTTAAGGAAAAAAACCACTACATTAGAGAAAAGTAAGTTCATGCAAGTTTCTGATTTTCACACACAAAACCCACACAAGCACTCAAATAATTACTTTTCATTTGAACATGCTCAGAATTTTTCATGTGTTTTCCGAAGAAACTTGTAACAGAATCACAAATTATCCTGAGTTGGAAAGGACCCATAAGGATCACTGAAATCTAATTCCCATTCTTGCACAGGACCATCCCACAAGAATCCCCCACCAAGATCAAACCTTCTCAGCTGGACAAAAATCATGTTTTAAATATAAAAATGAATTATCTGTATGTGGAGATGGTTTTGGAAGTTAGGACATGACTGGGACATAACATGTTTGACATGTTCACCTAAAAAGACCGATTTCCACTAATTAATAATTCCAAATAAAAGCAGAAAAAGCAGAAACAGAGGAACAGAATGACAGAAAATGGCACAGAATATTTTAAGATTCAAATCAGGGAAATCAATGAAAGGATATGAATGGGTCAGAATTTTAATTGCCTTTTTTCTCACTGAATTAAAAGGACCAAATATAAACAAGGCAGGTGTGGCACTAAACCGGAAAATAGTCCTCTTTTTATTTAGCACCATAAAAGTCTATTAAAAAAAAAAAAAAAAGGATTCACAGTATCTGAAACATTTGAATGAATTAAAAATTTCTGCAAAAAAATTATATGTTCAATTCTTCAAGTCTGCATCCAGAGCTATATCTAACTGCAGTTAGGAGTAGAGCTTTCCTTTATTCTTACTTGGAGCTGTGACCTGATTATACACATTTTGAAGGAAAAACAGCAGCTCTACAGAAGTTCATTATTGCCTGAGAGGAAGAATCCACAATGGGAATGAATATGAAGACCAAGTAATCATATTCATTTGGTCAAAGTAATTAAATTACTACTCTGGGACGGTGACAATGGTGTTAATACCTCACTCTTGGACAGTTTTATAGGCTACAAGAGATTATTTACAAGATACATGTTGTGTAGCATTGCCAAAATCCTGGACTGTCAAAGCTAAACTTTTAATTTTGAACTATCTCTATGTTGTCACATAACACTGTAAATTCCCTCTAAGCTACCTTAAGGTCCATGCAGCTCAGCACTTTTGCCATGCAGCAAAAATTAAATCTGTTGAATGAAAAACACAGTTTCCTAACTTTAATATAAATTTCTTCAACTCAATCAACCTTAGTTCCCCCTCATCAATAGTATCACTTTGATTACTTTGAGAAAAAAGTATCTGGAAGATCAAAGTCTAAAGCATGTTCTCTGATAAAATTATTACACTCTAATGTCTTGTTGGCATACATTAAAACACCAGCTAGGACTGGATGGAACCTTCTGCTCTTCAGATCAAGCCTTCCTTGACAGTAGTAAAAATTTAAGTATTTCATTTAGAAGGGATTCCTAGACTCTCTACTTTATACACTGCTATAGCCAGCATCACCAAACACTTTGGAATAGCATGGAGTATGAGCAATATAAATATGGAACAATAAACAAAGCCAGTGAGACATAAAGTTACAGAAAATTAATTTAAGACAATGAAAATACATGGGTTTGCTACACAGAGTAATGGAAATATCTCAAATGTGCCTCCCTTAATTTGTATAGCATTTGTAATTCAGTGAAAGCATCTGCAATTCCAGCAGGACCAACTGTTGGACAGGCACTGTTTATTCAACAGGGAGTTCAGCCCCACAGGCATCAGAGAAACTGCTCTGGAAAACAAAGCATCACTAATCCCAGAATATAGTCACTACTGAAGTGCACCAATCACATATCACGTTTTCATAATTAATTTTGATTCTTGACTGGAACTTAAAATACCTCTTCATTCCATAATGCAGAGCACACCTTTGAAATCCCCCCCAAAAGTTGTCAGTAATGTTCAAAGTTCTGCCTACAGAACAATCAAACCCTAGCACCTCCTGAAGAGAGCTTTTGCTATCCCCTAAGAGTTCAGCAGGCAAAAATTTAAAAAATGCTTTGGGAAGTTTTAACCTTGTGATCACTGTAGTATGGATCAAAATCCTCCAGGGGTTCCCCAACCAGCTCTGCAGGAATGTCCCCATACAGAGATGGCAACGTTTTGCAGATTTTCAGGTCAAGCTGAGGAGTTAGTTTTTCTTCAACTCCTTGGTCCTTATTCTTGTCTTTAACCTCGACTTGCTCCTTTTTTTTGTTGGCAATCCTCTCCTCGATTGCTGCCAAGGACTCGGGGGTGAATCGTCGAAATCTGTTAGTTTCTGATGACCAAAATGAAGAATCCATTTTTCCTTCTGAGTGTTTGTTTCCAGTACTAGAGGTAAGTTAAGAAAGAAAGCTTTGACAATTAGAAAATATCAGAAATAACACACAGTTTTAATTTCTATTAGATAGATGATTTTTTTACTTCTCTGAAAATCTGTGCCAAAATAGAATAAAACAGAAAAACATGAGATAAAATAGAATAAAAATAGAGTCGAATATGAATAGACTATTTCAGTTGAAAAGAATCTGCAATGACCATCCAGCCCAACTGCCTGACCAATTCAGGGCTGACCACTGTAAGGCCTTGGGCACTGCCCTAGTGCCTCTTAAACACTGGCAAGCCTGGGGCATCAACCATCCATCTAGGAACCCTGTTCCAGTGTTTGACCTCTTGGCAAAGAAATGCTTCCTCACGTCCCATGTCAACCCCCTGCAGTGTGGCTTTGGACCATTCCCACATGTCCTGTCACTGGATCCCAGGGAGAAGAGCTCAGCACCTTTTTCTCAACTCCCCCTCCTCAGGAAGCTGTAGAGAGCGACGAGGTCACCCCTCAGGCTCCTTTCCATGAAAGCAGACAAGCCCAAAGCCCTCAGCAGCTCCTCTCAGGGCATTCCTTGCAGCCCTTTTACCAGCTTTGGTGCCCTTCTCTGGACACACTCAAGGACCTTCTCATCCTTCCCAAGCTGCAGGGCCCAGAGATGCCCACAGCGCTCCAGCTGAGGCTACACCAACACTGGACACAGCAGGACAATCACCTCTCCTGACCAGCTGGTCTTGCTGTGTTTGAGGCAACCAGGATATAAAGCAAAACCAACCAGAAGTACATTGCTTTAGAAGAATGAGTAATGAAAACAGACACAATAAAGATCAACCACTTAATCTGGTTCTACCCTGTGCAATTTGGGTTAGAGAAGAGATATTTTTTGCCTTTGCCTTTCCAGCTTGGAAGTGTCAAAATCACCTCTATCACAACCCTGAAAACCATCTAATTGTTTCTCACTGTAGATTAAAGTATCAGCAGCCTTGCACCTCAGTTGCTGCTTCTCTGTACTTCCTGAAAACAGAATTTAGTTCCGCATGTCCCACCTCTAATGCGCATCAGATCCATCCCCTCCACAGAGCAAGGCCAATACCAAATCTGGTTCAAGGCTTTGTCCAGTTGCATTTTCAATCATTCTGCTTGAGATTTAAAGCCCTGACAAAGGGGAAGGGTGGCAATGAGAAGCACTGAGTAACAAGGTAAACCACTGTAAGTATTCAGTTACTAATGCCTAAATTTACCACGCTACTGTAGATGACAGCAATTTACATGACACCAGTTCTCAGCCACAGAAGATGAACAAAATTTTCACCCATTACAGGATGATTTGTCCTTTGTGACTCACGTCAAAACTGATTACTTCCATTTAATAAACACTTTTGGTCACTGCCAAGTCTTTAAAACACTCTGCATTTTTTATTGCTGAGCTCCAGCTGTGCTGCTACTTCTTGTGAGCTCACATGTGGACCATTGTTAGAGAACCAATACTCTCTTGCAATTACAGCTCTCTTCTTTAGATGCAGATATATTTATTTTAAAAGAATGTGCAAGCAAGAATGATTGGGCAATGATTTTGCTGGGGTTTATGGGACTTGGGAGGGTTTTTTTTTGTCTTCCTCTGAGACTTTCCAAGTATATTCAGATCTGATCAGGAACCACAACTCAGAGATCAGAATTTACCATGGTAACAAAATGGAAGTATATAACCAAAGAACCATTACTTTGCCAAACCACACAGACCCATTTCCAATCAAAAGCTCAAAAGATAAATTGAAAATCAGAATGTTCTTTTTTTTTCAATTTTTAATAATTCTAAGAAGATCAATTTTATCTTCAAAGCAGTTTTAAGGACAACAGAGAAATTCAGCTTTTAGAGAACTATGTCAACTGAAAAAATGAAGCTAAGAAAATGGTTTTAGCAAATACAAACATCATTGTAGTATTAAGGATTTCAGAGCTAAATTCAAACTAAAAAAAAAAAAAAGAAGAATGAGACAAAAACATTGATCAAGAGCAAAAAGATGCAACACATTCCCTTCAGCAGCTGTGACCAGAAGTCATAATTGGACAACCATTCATGGACAGTCATGAGAGGATTTCTTCAGCAGACCTGTACCAGAAATGTACCTGTACTCACATGGAACAAGACTTCTTGGCCTTTGATCAACTGCCATTTATAGACTGTGACTTGGGTTAGGAAAAAGGAAGATAAGAAGACGTGACTGAAAAATCCTTCCAATACAAAGGACTAAAATTATATTAAAAAGACAAGAGTGACCACTTGGAATTCCTGAAGCTCAGCTAAACTCAGCCACCTCACCACACAGTTGAATTTTTAAGACAAGACACTGAGGTAAAGTGTTACTCTGAGAAATCATTTCAATTGTTGCACAGGACACAAAAGTTTCCCCAGTAACCTGTTCTGGGAGGGAAGATACAAAACAAGTTTTCTTAGTAGTAGCCTAAGCACGAGATTTATTCTAAAAATTGAGACATAAAACTTGGGTATGTGACTACAAGTTAGTGCAAAGAAATTGTAGGTCAGTGTGTACTATATCAACATGCTGCTGAGGCAGAGGCAAGACTACAGTTCAGATCTGTTATTTCCAGTATAGCAAATGAAATCAATTTGCATTTAAATTAAAATAAGAGTTGAAAATCCAACAACAGGTTTTGATATCTCAGGTCCTGTAGTAGAGACCAGTCCATCAGTAACAGATATAAATGCACTGCTACCTTCAGTTACCGAAGTACCACTTTCTATAGAATCAGGGATGCATAAACACGCCTGCAAATTCAAATTTTTCTTTTAAATTAAAGCAGAAATTACTTGGTTTTCTCATCTTGAGAGGAATTGCATTCAGTGTACAAAGCTCGGCATTGTTTGAGGTTAGTCTTGCTGGCTTAAGGGTACTGTGAAAAGGACACAGAATATTTTTATGTTAAAACCCAAGGAATTCCAGATATACTTATGAAATTTACTGAACAAGTGACCTGCAAGGTACTAGAAAGGGATGAACAAAGAGTCATTAAATGAAACAGACACTGGGCACTACTAAAGCACAATTTGCTACTAAAATTTCTTAAGATTAAGGGTTTTCAGACAATTTTCTAGAATTGCAAAGCAATGCCAAAAATGAATCTATTAATACAATGTTTCAGAGACATGAATTACAAAATGCTTGCTGGGGTACTGACTAATCACTAGAGATGAAAACTAACAAATTTAGACTTTTAGATTAGAAAGCAAAATACAAATTCAAGCCTTATATACAATTCCTTGATTTGGCTCCATTTGTATGGATTTCAGAACTCTTTTTAGCTCCCTAAAAGCACAGAGTTCCTTTTAAATGCAGTGAAGTAATAGCCTTCAAACTACTGACCATAAGACATCCAACAATCCACAAAATTGAAACTGATAAAACTGCTCAGTAAAATACTATCAAAGTGAGCAAGGGGCATTTATGAGATGTTTCTCAAACTAAGAAAACTAGTAGAAACATAAAAATGTCCTTATTTGTGTTTCAATCTAGTTTTAGCATGGATTATAACCAATTCTGAGTGAAAAATTACTTCTATTAACTTCTTTGTCAAGGGCCACTCACTGAATATTTCCTGTGAGCACTTGGATCTGAAAAAAATAAAGGGTAGACTAATGCTAGGTTGGTTTTAGTGTGCATTTAGTATAGTCTTTCACATGGGAATAAAGAATAAAGATGTGTTTACCTCTTCATCTGAAATAAGAAAAAGAATGAGAAAGCAGCTCACAGCAGCACCTTATGAAACAGGGAAGAAATTCCCTGTTTTCTGTTCTGTACCTTGCCAAAATCTTCTGCTATCATCTATTCAGTTTCAAATAAGCAGAAAAAAATTTAACTGCCAGTGATGGTGAACACATCTAACAGATTTTAGTTCTTAGTAAAATTCAACTTGGACATTTTAGAGGACTACTGCTGTTTCTAAAAGACAAGGCCATTTCTTCCACCCAGCACTTTGTTCCCCTTCTCCACTTCTCACCCGTCACCCCATCTCAAGGAAAAGTTTGTGTTTGGATGGGTTGAATAAATATCTATAGTGCAGGTTTTTGGGGGCTTTTTTTTTTTNTAATATAATATAATATAATATAATATAATATAATATAATATAATATAATATAGTTAACATAACATAACATACTCACTCATTACTTCCAAAATCAGAAATCTATGTAAGGGGCTAGACTGTGCATTACTTAAACATCCTAAAAAACAAAATCACTCACCAGTATTTTTGTGAGAAAAAACATTCCAGACTTGTGTAGGTAAGGAAATTTTAGTATGTCAAGTTCAGTGTAAGGAAGATTAGATAATACTAAGATTAGATAAATACAAAATTTCTAAATTTGAGGAATATTCTGCATGAGGTGATAAAACAGAGCAGTCATTAATTAATATGATAATAATTAATATGACAATAATTAATAGTAATTAATATGACAAATATATCAATGTTTGTAAAATGTTTCACTGACACATGTAAAATACGGGAAGAGCTACATGTTTACAGAAATGTAATGGTTTTATATTAATGACAGATTTTCTTACATAGATGCTCCCTGTACCTAAAATAAAACCACATCTAATACTTGGAAATAATGTCTGCACATATTTCATTTATTTACAAACCCACACACTTGTATACATATATCCCTAAATATTTTGATCAAATAGACACAGAATTAAATTAAGACAATCAGCAACTGAGTTTTCTTCTAGTATACCAATAATTAGCAAAACCAGAATACTTACAATATCCCCTTCAAGATAAAAAAGCCTTCACCCTGATTTCTGAAGGTAATGTTGGCTGGCTGTTATCTCCAAGGAGACAGAAAGTTTTGGTTTTCTCACCTTCACCTTCCCATTCCCAACAACATCATTTCTCCTGAGCCAGCTCCCATGCAGAAAGTTTTCTTTGCAGTGGGGTGCCTGTGGGAGGGATGGAGGGAGGAGCTTGGTTGCTTTTCTGAAAACAGTAAATGAAATTTTGTGCTCTCACTGACAACACTGTAAGAAACGGAATAGTGCTTGGGTGATACTTTTGAAAAATAATCACCTAAATATTAATCAATTAATTTCTTTCTGCTGAAATCATAGCTACATTTATTAAAAGCAAAGACAGATTTTTGTTCAATTGGAAATATATGTGTAAAATGGTAAGAAAGCAAAAGTTTTCCTATTTCACATTTCATTCCAAGCTTTTAACCATGCAGACATGCATTAAATATTGGCACAAAATTTGCCTTTCATTAAAAGCTTTTGGATAGAAATTAGAGTCTAAATTACTATTTTGGTCAGAAATTAGAGTATATATTACTATTTTTCATTTGTTAATTTCTGCTTTTTATTATTCCCAGGCTCTGATGTATTTTCATTATAGTGCATAAAGACAAAATCTGAAATTCAAATATACTATCTGTTATACACAAGGCCAGAGTCCAAAATACATTCAACAGCACAAGCCATAACCTCCATTAAAACATACAAACCTTGTTTGAGTGAAACGGAAATCACAGCATTTATCCTCATATCTGAAATTACTTATATTCATTTTTTTAAAAAGTTATGTATAAAGCTTGCTAGCAAGAGGTATTGGACAGTAACACACACTCATATTCATGGTAAGCCCTAATGCTAAGTACAGTTATTTCTCTTAATTACATCAACAGAACCCATTACTGTCTGAAGTTCCTTTTCTTCTTTATTAAGTAGAATATAAATATTTCCTATCATCTTTCCTGGTGATAAGAGAGTTACTCTGGGTTTTGCTGGAAGAATTCTACCGAAGGAACTACACTGTCCTTAAAAGCCAGGCAGCACTAATGCACACAAAGAAACAGTGATTAACTATTTTTTTCTGGACAGGTACAACTGCAGATGGTTTTAAAAGGAATAAAACGCTAAGTGTTCTGTGGTGCAAGCAGCAACAGGACATTTTAAGTTCCAATATAAGTTATTTTTCCAGAAAGCAAGATTACGTTCTCAAGACAAGTTCAATTAAGAGAGCAAAATTATAACGATCACTCAAGCATCACTCTATAAAGGCACTATAACTGCTACATTTACAATGCTGTACCAGCTAATACCACTAAATGCAATAAAGATCCCTACCTGCATGTATTTATTCTGCTGCATCTTCTCCATCCATCTGTCCCAGTGAAAAATGGGGCACAGGGGATAAACAGAGACCTCAACACAGCAAAAAGAATTGCACTCCTTCTGTACACTGTAATGTTTAAAATCCAAAAAGCAAGAGTGAGAGCTCAGAGAACAAGATTTTTTTTATCTTCAGCTGTTTAGGACTTGCAGCCAACCACAAAACACTTAGACAAGTTACTTCTCTTGTGCTACAGTGGAAAATTTCCTTTCTTCCATTAGAAAGGCAGTTTCTTACAGTGGGGAGAGGGCAGAAAAACCAGCCTCAGAGTAACAACACTCTCTTCCCTTTTTCATTCATTATTCCTGTGGAAATAGGAGGAGGAAAACTGAGGAAATAAAAAAGCTGACATTTAACAACAAAAAGATAATGTTCGTTATATAAATTACTAAAATAAATTCATTACAGAAATTACTGTTAATTTAGTCACCATGCTCTTTACATGGATCTGTTTCCTCCATTAACTGCAAAGTACACCACTTTTCTTTTTCCTTTTTATTGCAAGAGCACAAGGCAAATATTTCTTGTTGGTAGCATTAGCACACCACCATTAGTTTAATGGCTGAGAGTGTACAGATGTCAAGAGCTGAAAAAAACAGATTTTTGCATAATTATATGTATTTTGTAACTGTGCCATAACTCTAAACATTAAATTACGGATCAGAAATGCAGTCATCAAAGGTATCAAAGCATCTGACAACTCATGCACGCTATGTGACCCTCTTATCCTCAGATTCCATCCAGCCACCTCCTCCATCAGCTTCCACCTACTGAGAAATGCTCTGTGGTACCATCCCAGAAATCCATGTCTCCTGCTCGGTGGGATAACAGCCACACCACCTCTCCTACCTCTGTCCCAGAGGGAGAAGGGCTCATGCAAGGTCTCTCTTCCTGTTCCTCCCACTTACAGAAATGGGACAGCTAAGTTCCCAACTTATCTCCTTTTGCTGTCTGACTGAGACCTTCCCTCAATGGAACTTTCCGACCATGGAACCCCTGCTGTGGGACACCTGAAATCAGGATCATCAAAAATCTCTAAATCTCTTTTCTCACTGCATTACCCTGCAAGATGCATCCGTATTATTAGGATACTGTGTCTCAAACTGGTGAAAATTACAAGCTGGACACAAGATCCCAGGCGGATACAAGAGGGAATGGAAACAAAAATTTCAAACAAACGAGTCATTGCCATCAGTTGATGTATCTGTAAATCTAATCCTGAAATTTCTGCACTGACCTGTCCAATAGTCTCTCTGTATGATTCACACAAGCATAGAATATTTCAGTAAAGAAGTGTTTTACAGAGACAAAGTTTTACAGGGACATTTATCAAAAATTTAATGGAAAAATCAACATGACTTTACTTACAGGCTAAAAACATCCGTAACTTTGACCATAACAGTTGGCAGGAAAATTACTTGAGCCTGAGAAAGATATTTCATATTTTCAAGAAATGGCTCCTGCAAAACAAAATCATACAATCCATAACTAGATCATGTCATCCACTGACAAAGAATGCTATTGAATTGGGTATAAAGTATCTTTTTGAGTGTTTTAATTTAGGTCAAGATTCTCAAAGAGACAAATCAGGCCTGTTAATTACAGAGTTAATGGTTATGGTTCACTGTCCATTAGTCTGCACCAACCACAAGTGAGTCTGAGACAAACACAGCAATGCCAATGATCCTCCATTAGAACCAGCAAATGTAAACCACTCTTCACACAGAAAACCCCACAAAACACAGAAAATTCAGCTGCACACATAATAGGAAAGAGGTATGAACACAGACAACAAAATGAAAAGATTTGCTTTCCTGAAAGCAAAATCTAAGACTCTGGAGAGCAGGGAACAGAAATCACGTCAGAGGGAGCCCAGGAAGATTTTGAGTTTTGTTAAAGATAGCTGCAACACAAGAATAGAGGTTGTCTCTTTTGGGCATAATGAAATTAAACACAAATCATAACCATAGCAAAAACCTTTTATTAACAAAAATCAGATGCTATTTTTGCCTCCTTACAATATGCAAGGAAAACAGTTTTCCAAGTAACTCTAGAGGTAAAAATCTGAAAGTTCCATTAATGAGGAGGAACTGTTTAAATGTTGTAAACCTGGACAAGTGATTGCATGAAAGACAGAATTTCTTCATGGAAAATTATAAAGACTTGCAGATGAATGAGAGCTTTAATATTGGATGGCTCTTAAAGCTGAAGTTAAAACTTCAACTACTTCAACTTTTAGTCAAATGTAGACCAATGAAATGGCACCAGTATTTAACAGGATGGACAATTTTCTACCAAAACAACTTGTGAGCACTTTTGGCCTTTTCAAATACTCAAATTAATTCATGTCTGATAGTGTCTGTAGACCTTTGGTTTTGCATCCCTGCCTTGCTTTATGTACACAAGGAACTCAAAGCAGATTTTCATGGGGCAATAATTTGCTATAACACAGATCTTGATTCTTACAAATTTATATTAAAAATGTCTTCACTGCTCAGCAATAAAATTTCATACTCCTTGATAATTCAAGGATTTGCATTGGAGACATGTGCAATGAAAATTATTTGCAGAGATTTCTGTTTACTCCAGCTGCAACTTCAGAGAATTTATAATTCTCCTTTCTGTCTGTAACCTAAACCTGCATACAGGGAGTGCAGTGTGGGAAGCACTATAACCTCTGGAATATCACATTAAGAGTGATCCCTAAGTAATGCACACACATTTATTACAATGAAACTCAAATGCATCCTTCATGGGCTGAACTAATTCAGCTGCTGGCCACAAGCTTCAGGATTCCACTTAATTTCGAGGGTGACTAATTTCAAGACGTAGATGAGATTCCAGGAATGTCTTATAAAATATCATAATCCTGGAACAGGAACAAAAGTAATAGGCGACTTAAGGAAAGAAAAAAAAAAAAGGGGGGGTGGGGAATACAGAAATACATCTGCTTTGTTACATCCGGAACACAGAATAACTAAATATTACATTAAAACCAAAACAATACACAGAAAAAGTAATATACAAAATCTCCAAAGGCATGAGTCCAGAAAAAATGAGGGGCTTTGGCAAATTATCTGTGAGAAAAACAAGATGTGTAACTCAATCTCTCTTAGAGAAGAATCTAAGAGTCTAAAGGACATGCTTTATTTATCAAGACCATAATTTGCATAATTGCCATCTCCCTTTTTTCATGCTGTACAATGAAATAAGAAATCAACAGACACGAAATTTGGTATTTGGTAAATAGCTAATTGCCTTTACAGAACAACAGGAAATAGCTTTTATGGTAAGTACACATTAAACGCATTGTTACACAAAGTAGCTTTCTGCCTAATGACCTAATGCACACTGAAGAAGTCTGAAAATTATCTCAGTGCATGAAGTTCAAGTTATTCCATCTGTTTCTTCTTAGTGTTCTGAAAGACAGTATTAGTATTTTCGAAGCATTTTACATTTCTCCAGAGTCAGATGCTGAAAGCAAAATACGGCTGTGAGAATCTCTGAAAGATTTCCAGCATTTCTGATGCAGTCTCGTTAACACAGTTTACAAAGTTTCACCTTTTATTGCTCCAAACACAATCACGAAATGAGAAACACCAAGAGCAAAGGTTGAGAGATTTGGTTTCACACCTATTTCCTACTGTACCTCCCTGTATGATTGAAGTCTAAACTTCAACATGCCAAGAATGCAACTCGTAAAAAATCTAATACGGAGATGTTTTTGTTATTGCTGTGCAAGGCTTACACAGAGCCTGCTTTTCCTACTGCCACCCTGGTGAAGGAGGCTGGGGGTGCATGGGAAGCTGGGAGGAGACACAGCCAGGACAGGGGACCCAGAGTGACCAAAGGGATACTCCAGACCAATCTGACCTCATGCTCGGGAAAAAGCGGAGGGAAGTAAGAGGAAGGGGGGAACATTCGGAGTGCTGGCATTTCCCAAGTCACTGTTCCACATGATGGGGCCCCTCTCTTTTGGCTGAACACCTCTTGGCTGAACACCTGCCCAACCATGGGAAGCAGGGAGTTAATGCTTTGGTTTTCCCGGCTTGTGTGCATGGCGTCTGCTTTCCCTATTAGACTGTCTTTAACTCAACCCACGAGTTTTCCAGCTTTTACCCTTCTGATTCTCTACCTGATCCCGCTGGTGGGGGAGTGAATGAGAGGCTCTGAGGGGCTATGGCTGCTGGCTGGGGTGAAACCACAATAATTCCTTATGCACCAAACACTGCACTCACTGGATCCATCTCTCCCCAGCTCAGAGAGAAGGATGTTGTGGGGGAAATGACATCCAAAGCCCTTCCCTTGTTCACTCATGTGGTCACTCCACCACAGAAAGGCACTGGGGTGGTCTGGCAGGGCTTGCCCTCTGACGGTCCTGAGTCACCTCCCTGTCCTCTGTGTGCCGCACCACAACTCCCAGGAGGATCTGCCCTGTGATCTCCCCAGGCACAGAGAAGGCTGACAGGGTGGGAGTTCCAGCAGCCTCCTTCCTACCCTCTTTAAAGACGGGCACAAAATGTTTCCCTTTTCCCAGTTACCTGGGACTTCACCTGACCGCCAGGACTTTTCAAATACCTTAGAGAGTATGCATCCTTGGCAATTACATCAGACAAATCCCTCAGGGCTTTGAGGCATCAGACAAATCCCTCAGGGCTTTGGGATTTATCTCATCATGCCTCACAGACTTGTGTACATTGAGGTGGACACAACCAACAATTGTGAACCTGACTGTTACTCACACTGGGAAGCATTTTTGTTACAGTAGTGGGAAGATTATGATTTAAGGTACTTCCTAAGATAAATTTGAAATGTGTTTCCTGTTTATTTTATTTTTTTTTTTCAAATATAAAATGAAGGCTTGTTTTGTTCAGTTAAGTCGTGCACCGGCTTCAGGCTAATGGTAATTGTCAAAGTGTTTCAGATGCTGTCATGCCCAAAGTATGGAAATTTACTGGATTCTGGATTTGAAAAGAATGAGGCAAAGTGAAGTTTTCCCTGTAAGTAAATAGTAAGCAAGGTGCCTGACTACATTTCACTATGCATTAGTCTATTAAGAAGGTGATGACTTCTCATAACGCAGTCATTTTCATGCATACACTTAAGTGATTTCTTGTCTTGTCTTAGAGGTAGTGTAATTCTGATATTATAGTTTTGTGTTATTCTTTGATAAAACAAAATACTAATTTCATTCATAAACCCCAACTACCACTTCATTATCCACAATCACCAAAGGATTACTCATTTAGTAAAGATAATATTGTGTCTTTAAGAGCAAAGAGCAGTCAGCATCTTTTGTACATTTGATCTGAAATTGACTTTGTTTATAGACAGAGAACATTTGCTTTTTACATTTCTATGCAATTTAAAAATATGGCTTTTTTTGTGTGTGTGCATGCAAGAGCTTCAAGTATATTGTGGCTGCTATTAGTGTATATAATGCAGTGTTTGTTCGACCTGTCAGGTCATTAAATTTAAGGTGAAAAAAATGTACAGTGATGCCTTTGTATCACAGAACCATTGTGGTTGGAAGAGATCTCTGGAGATGGCCTGGTCCCACAAAGATCACATTTGCTGAGGGCTGCTAAAAACACAAGTATCATAATAGTGATAATTTTCTGGTTTCTGTGTATAGGTTTACCAAACCTGAACTAAAGGCAATATTACATTAAAAAAAAAAACAAAACATGGTAGGCAATGTTTTTTTTCATTATGCAGGAAACCTTGCAGGCTTTCATCATATTTCTGTCATTTCCTAGAAGGAAAGTGGTAAGATGAGCTGGTCTATAAGATTAGTTGTTTGCTTTAGGTTTTGGAAGAGAAATCATATGATGTTTATATGAGTGTAGGGATTATTTTTCAATTTCCGTGAAAATCTGATCTTCTTAGGCAAGATTGTGAATTTCTGAGAACACTGAGTGAGCAAACTGCTGCTGAGCCAAAAAGGAAGTGCTGGAGAACTAAACAGGTCTCAGGAGGAGTGAAGCCAGGATGTTGAGAGAAGGAGGAGAAGGAAGAATAGAAATGCCCAGAATGTAAGCATTGAGTGACTAAACACTGTAATAAGAGTATAAAGATTATATTTCCTTAATAACAGTGACTTCTGGAATGCTGTGGAATTTCCCGGCTTCCTCTGTGTGCTGCTGCATTCTCTCTCATAAGGCTTGACAGTCAGAGAATTGAAACATGAAAAGATTTTAGAAACACTCTGCAAGAATGACTGGGAGCCTGAGAAGTATGATTTTTGTCCAGTGGAGAGAAGATGGAAGGAAACACGACAGCACAACAAATAGTTAAGAAGAAATGTGGAACAAACTCATCTTCATGTCCACGAGAGGTGAACCAAGAAGTAGCAGGCTGAGACTGCAGCTCAGGAAACTCAGATGAAACAGAAGAAAACCCTTTTTTAGCAGAGAGAACAGTCAAGCAGTAGAGTATGTTGCAGATGAAGGTATTGGAATCACCATCTGTTGCAACTAGGGACTAAGCAGATATCTCCAGGAATTCCATCAGTGGAATTTATGCTGTTTTGGGATAAATGAACTAATTGGCTTTAGGACATCACTCCCAACCCCATTTTTGAAAGACAATTATACAACTACTAGTAGAAAATGTTTTCAATAAGAAAGACCTCTCTAATCCTCCAGGAAAAACTGCAGTAGGTTCTCTACATCGAGATAAAAGCTACATAAATTCAAGATATAAAGACATGCATTTTAAGATCACATAATCACAGAAAAAATACCCAAAGGACATGGTACATTCTACATAGCTTGAAACCAAAAGTGTTGTAGGCTATATATAATTTATGGGCAT
Organism: Phainopepla nitens; assembly: GCA_013400175.1. Classification (NCBI taxonomy): domain Eukaryota; kingdom Metazoa; phylum Chordata; class Aves; order Passeriformes; family Bombycillidae; genus Phainopepla; species Phainopepla nitens. Next base: position 339,055 of record VXBQ01009490.1, read on the forward strand.
GACTCAGATGCAACTGTTTGAAAATACTGTATTTAGGCAGTGCTTTATGGGATGTGAAACTTGGAGATCTAAAATATGATTTAAATGGTTTGTGTGACTAAAATCTCCTGAGATTTCATATTCTACGTCTGCATAAGCAAGGCATTCAAGGAAAATAACCCACAGCTTTAGACTCCATCATGTCCAAAATCCGCTGTAAAAGCCACAAAAATACATTCACACAACAACGTACAATGAGCCCAGCCTTTGCAGTGGTTCTCTGGAAGCGGTGTGTCTGCATCTGCAACTCTTGCTCCGGGATTAAAGGAGAGAAATTACTATCGTGGCATTAGCTTGTTTAATCTAACCAGTAAAAACTGGATTCTAGTTCAGTTATCGGGAATAAATTCTTCACTGTGAGGGTGGTGAGGCCCTGGCACAGGGTGCCCAGAGGAGCTGTGGCTGCCCCTGGATCCCTGGAATTGTCCAAGGTCAGGCTGAACAGGGCTCGGAGCAGCCTGGGATGGCAGGGCATGGCACCGGATGAGCTTTAAGGTCTTTTCCAACCCAAACCATTCCACGATTCTGTGAAACACTGCAGTCAAGGAAGGACTTTGGCCAAGGCAGATCTCATTTCACAACCACACACTCCACCCGCAACTGCGACAAGGACGCTGCATTCTGCACCGCTAGAAAAAGTGATCTCTAGCAAAACAGGCAAAGTTTAAATCAGCAGAAGTAATAAATATCCTTATCTTCTACATAACCTTGCAGCCAACACTGAAGAACAACAGGAATGCCTGAATGCATCGTTTCATCCCTAGCCCCTCATATTTTATCCCTCACAGCATTCTTTTTCCACTGATTAACTATCAGCACCTTTACTGATCTCCCACAAAGCAGTAACCAGTCTAACCAATGGCGTGCCAAGAACAGTCTCGCACACAACTTCATACACCGCCTCACCCAGAAGATACGGGAGATACAAAATATTCTGAGTTGGAAGGGGCCCACAGGGATGACCGAGTACAACTTTTAAGAGACTGAGCCGTACGGGGATCAAACCCGCAGCCCCGGAGTTACAGCACCACGCTCTAACCAACGCGGTCAGCGCCGGGCGCCGGGGCCCCGCA
>VXBQ01009490.1:341526-380698 GCA_013400175.1 Phainopepla nitens
GAGGGAACGCTGCCCCCAGACCCGCTCCGGTGTAGCGCGAGTTCCGCGGGTGCCTGCCGCGGCTGTCTCGGCCGTGTCCGGTGCCCGAGTAGGTTTAGATTAGGTATTAGGAAGAAATTCTAGTGAGACGCTGAAATAGTGTGCCTAGTGAAGCTGTGGATGCCCCATCCCTGGAATTTTTCAAGGACGGGGCTCTGAGAAACCTGGTGTGGAGAAGGCTGTCCCTGCCCGGGGCAGGGGGTTGGACCTGGGTGGTCTTCGAGGTGCCTTCCAACCCAAACGATTCCATGATTCTGTGATCTGCTTTGCATCCTAGTTCTGCCTAGTTTCTGTCAAACTCTCTGTCCCTTTGCACACGTGAGCAAGGAGCAGGGTTTTTTCTTCTCAAATTTCAGAAGTATTCCTTGCTAGGTCCAGGCAGCGTTTGTTGAAGGAAACCTGTGGCACAGGCAGTCAGGTGGGTGTAGACGTTCTCAGCACACTTGAGGAAGAATTAAACCCCGTGGTTTGGGCTCACGTGTAGCTAACAAGTAGATTGTTGTACCCTTGGTGGAGACTGGGATTACCGAAGTGTGTATAAAAAGTCAAGACTCTTTAACAGTAAAAGTCATAGAAATGGTTTTTATTTTATGGTTCTCAGTGATTTTTCTTCTTGTTTGTGATACTGCCAGTCCTTTAGATGTTTTTACAGCTTTCATTATGGAAAAGATTTAATGCTTTATCAGTGTGCAAGGCTGCCTAGTGGCAAGTGCCAGTTTCAGCTGTACCTGTCCAGTGTGATCAAATGCAATATTGATTAGGCTTGAAATAGCATTAAGAGCTTTCAAAACAGAGGTGGGTTTGGTTTTTGGACACATCATTTATCACACAGAGGAAATGGGCAGCTCTTTAGAGCATTTAGTGTTTTCTGTGGTTAAGGGAAGCACGCTGTCAATTCTATATAAAGAATTCCCTTACCTTACCAGCCAAAAAAACTGGATGTGCTTTAAAATACAAAGAATGCCTGTGCTATAAAACAAGTCTTTGCAGGTTACACTCCTGAGGAGGGGGATTTTATTATCCCTGATATTTGTTTGATACACTCCTATTTATGAAGTAGTATTTCCCCGACAGCAGCATGCATCAAAGAGCTCATTGTTTCCTTTTTTTACTACTACTTTTGTTCTCCAAGCATTGCTTAGCTCAAAAGCTTGCTTTTATTTTTTTTTACAGGTGATTTTGTGCTGGTCTATGATGTTTTACCAGTTCTCATTGTGCTGTGTGGTATTTTTTCACCTCGTGTACTAATGACACTTGATGTACATGACACTCATCCGTGTCTCAGCAGTGCAGTGTAAGTTTACATCCAGATTGGCTGTGTTTTCCAGAGAAGCTTCCCAGCCCTGGAAGTGCTCCAGACCAGGTTGGACAGGGCTTGGAGTGACCTGGGATAGTGGAAGATGTCCCTGCCCACTGCAGGGGGTGGAAGGAGAGCATCTGTAAGGTCCCTTCCAACCCAAACCATTCCATGATAAACATTTATAAAGCTTGACTAGAAGCTGGATTTTTTTTCCTTAACTCTTATTATTTCACTTGCTTGGTTAGTGACAGGACTTTGTTCAAGTAAAGGAGTTTCAAGTGGCTGCTTTATCCATCAGCTGCTAATGGAAAAATAAAACCACTCATGTTTTATTTTAATTCCCAATGGCTGAGCATTTAGGGTGCTTCTGCACAGAATTTCTGAGAGAGAGACAGAGTTGGAGAAATTTCTTCCAAACCTATGAGGCTGGAAAAGGAGCTTTTACAGAAGACACCTCTCAGGCATGGAGGAACTCGATTCCTTACATGGCAGGAGAGCTGATTGAAGTTTATGGAAATCAGAACTATTATTAGCTTGGATGCACCTGTTCTACTGGTAAGAAAAGCATCCAAAATAGTCACTTTAGGGTGCTTCTGCATGTAATTGTAGTTTCTAATGGTTTAATCAGAGTGGATGTTTTAGGCCTCAAAATAAATTCCATGCCTAGAAAATGGAAAGAAGTTTAAATGAGAGTCAGGCATTTGAAGTGTCCAGTGGCAGGTGTTTGTGAAGTTTAGCCCTGCCTCTCTGAAGGCTGCAGGAGTGAGGGTGAGTGATTTGGGACAGAAGAGAGGATGCAGGGCTGTGTCACACGCTGATTTGGGACAGAAGAGAGGATGCAGGGCTGTGTCACACGCTGATTTGGGACAGAAGAGAGGATGCAGGGCTGTGTCCCACGCTGATTTGGGACAGAAGAGAGGATGCAGAGGTGTGTCCCACGCTGATTTGGGACAGAAGAGAGGATGCAGAGGTGTGTCCCACGCTGATTTGGGACAGAAGAGAGGATGCAGAGGTGTGTCCCACGCTGATTTGGGACAGAAGAGAGGATGCAGAGGTGTGTCCCACGCTGATTTGGGANTCCCACAGTGATTTGTGACAGAAGTGAGGATGCAGAGGTGTGTCCCACACTGATTTGGGACAGAAGTGAGGATGCAGAGGTGTGTCACACACTGATTTGGGAGGGCAGTGAGGATGCAGAGGTGTGTCACTCACTGCTTTTGGCCATGTGCTGGAGCTTTCAGACATCCTGGCAGCCAAGCCAAGGTGAAGGTTCTTCTCAGCAGGTACCTTGGAAGAGCTGCCCTGGAGGGGTTGCATTGGAAGTGCTCTCCCAGACTTGCTCCCTGACCAGAATAAATTTACCCCCACTCTCAAAACCTGTTGACAACACATGAGAATTTTGCCATATAAGGATCAGCATCCTTATAATATGATTGCATGAATTTTAAGCACTTTTTATCTCTAAGTCTTGTACAGAATAAGAAAATCTTGTTCTGCATCCCTGGAAGTGTTCGAGGCCTGGCTGGATGGGGTTTTGAGCAACTTGGTCTAGTGGAAGGTGTCCCTGCCTGTGGCAGTGGTTGGAATGAGATGATCTTTAAGGTTCCTTCCAACCCAAACCATTGTGATCTTTTTGAACTGATTTTGTCATATTTATGCACTAATACTGTGGCGTACTGGATGTGATATCTATGTTATTCTTATATTTTACATATAATAAAGTTAAAAATTATAATTGCAAATATATTTATTTCATATATCATGCTTAAGCAAACAAATTGTCAGTATGTAGATTCCATTATAAAAGGATAAAATGAGCTTCTTAATGCTTTCTCTTACTTTTATTCTGGAGCCAGGATAAAAATTCAAATAGTCTCCTTAATTAAAAGCCATATTTTTAGGGATACATATGCTCCACCAAGATAGTAAAGCAATGTTGTATTTTTTTTTTCTTGGTACTCCACTGCTGCTTATGTCATTCTTGATGCAATTCCGATCTCAAGGAACCCTCGCGTGATTTTGAGAAATACCTTTTTTTGTTTAATTGCTCGCTTAAAAACTAGGAATCCGTGTCCTCAGAGCTCAGCTGGTTACTGTGTCCTCCACATGGTTAGGTGGGATGTTTTAAAAGCAGATTTTACCCATCTGTGGAGATAAAGTCTGTTATAATGCATGTAATGTAGCGAGGGTAACATGATCCCACATCAGCTGATACACTTATCCCTGCAGGAAACACTTTTAAGTCCTGCAAGAAATTAATTTGGCTTTGTGTGCCAAAATGTATCTGTTGGCAGTAGCTCTGGAGCTCTTACCTAATCATTAAAATGATTAATCCTGATCCATTTAGGGCGCTGAACCCCATAAACTCTTTATAATGAGAGGATGTTTGTGATGTGGAAGATTCTTACTCATTATGGGAGCTTACAGAAGCTGCAGCAGTGTCGATGTCAAAGCTTTGGTTGTTAGCAAAATGTTTCACATGCCACGAGCCCTGCCCCTCCCAGCCAGTGGTGGCAGTAAGGCCGTGATGATCTAGATCCCAATTATTGTGTCCGTGTGTCTCAGGTTGAGAAGACAGGTATCTGCTAGGGAAGGCAGGAGCCTCCCTCCGAATTATTATGCTTTTGAAATCAAGCGGCTTTCAGGCGAGATATGGGGAAGGAATAACCGTCCTTTGCTAGTGCGTTTAATAAGATACAGAAGACAGCAATAACTGCAGTTAAACAGAGAAACAGAGTCAGGGACCCCGTGGCAGAGACGGGAAGAGGATGAGGGGAAGGCTCCTGCTTCACAAACCCCCTGGACAGCCGATCCTGGGTGCTCCGGCAGGACTCCGAGGGGAAAGAAAGGAAAAACTCCAAGCTGGAACGCAGAAGTTCTGAGGCAGGGGATGGACGAGGTGGGTCCGCAGCTCCGTGACAGTCTCAGCAGGACATCCCAGCAGGGCAGGGCTGTGAGCCACGGGAGGAGGAGAAGCAGCAGCAGCAGCAGCAGCAGCTCTGTCCGGGTTAAGACGAACCTCTTTTTTTCTTGTAACTGCAGCTCTGAGTGAGTTTTTTTCTCGCCAGAGCTCGAACTCACCTCCCTCTTCACTGCCCCCCATTCCCCCTGGGCCGGCCGAACTCATTGTTTCCTAAAGTACCCATAAATATCAGCCATCAGGTTCCCCGCAACAAATGGGGGAAAATTCCATAGGAACCTACAGAGGAACAAAAGGAATAACACCTAACGCCCAACAGCATGGATTGCCCTTGGCTCCGGCTCTGCTCCAGCCTGTCCTGTGTGGAGCAAATGCCACCGAGATCTCGGAGCCCTCACTTCTTGGGGCTCTCCACACCCCTTGCCTGGCAGAATCCAGTACTTTATCTTCAGTGATAAGATCCTTGTGTGCTTCAGGAGCAGAGGTGAATTTTATCACAGCAGTTTCTCCTCAACCAGAACTTTACTGCATTCTTATCGTTTAGGTGTGTTTGTGTACACACAGGCTTGAAAATATACTTTGATTTGTATTTGTATTGTATGCTTAATAAATCTACTCATATTTCTTAATTCTGTGGGAAGTGACACTCAAAAACCCAACCAAATAAAAAAGCACCTTCTCACCTTTTTCTCCCCCAAATAAGAACATAATGCAGAATCACATGTGGTTTATCAGCAATCTTCCTCTGTTCTTATTAGTGAATGTTTTGGTTTTGTGGACTTGGCTGCATGTCCACCACTCTTACCTAAATTTCAGCTGTTTTAGTCAACTTGCTGTTGCATTTATTGATGCATTTGAAGTTCCCCATGCATTTCACCAGGTTTTGTGGAACCCTTAATTTTTCCCTCTGTGTTAATATGGAATTAATGCGTTCAAGTACAAGCTTGGATGCTTCTGGTATTGTACATCCCTTTCCAAAGGGTTCTGTGTGGTGTGCAACAAATGTCTCATGGGGTTATTTTTAGTTCATCCACATGTGCTGTGTGTATTGTTCTAGTTTTGTTAATACACAAGATGTCTATTTCAGCCTCAGTGACTGGTTAGCAGGAGAGGACCATTCAATGTTTTTTTTATTTTCGATGAGCAAATAAATTAATTATTTTCAGTGTAAACAACTGATAATTACTTGGCTATCATTAGGTCTCCCAAATGAGTTGGAGAGTCCATTTTTTGCTGTAGTCCTTTTCAGTTCATGCCGTTTTCAGGACAAATGGATTGCCTTGTCCTTAACCAGCTACTCAAATTCCAGTGCTCATTTGAAGTGTTGCTGTGGTGTTCCATCAACTTCCTGACCACAGAATCATTTTCTCTCATTTTAATTTTCCTTCTTTGTCCTTGTAGTATTAGAAATTTTTAAAAAATCATAATAATTAAGGAGTCCATGTTTATTTAGGATTAGAATTATTTTTGTGATTGAAGAATATCTGTCACAATTTCTCCCCATGACATGGAGGAAGTTATCATTGCCTAATAAAATAGGGATTTCTTTTTCTTCTTACTGTTACTCCTTCAATTTTTAAGACAGTTTATCACAACAAGCATACTATTCCTTCTGTGGACCATAAATAGCACTTTGTAAAATTCTGAGGAGAGACAAAAATAACTGGTTGAATTCTGTGCACAGTAGCAGTCACTGATGGGGAATTTTGTATCAAGCTCTTTTTGTTGTTTTGCTATATATATATTTCTTTTTTTACATCAAAGATCTCTTGTACTTGCACCAAAAAAAAAAAAAATTCAGTTGTTACAGCAGAATTATTTTCTCAAGTTTCTGACAGGGAGAAAGAAGGATGATGTTGGGTTTCCTGCTCAACTTCTGCTGGGATCCAGCTCAGATCTACCAGGGAACAATAACACTGAAACAATATAACCCCTCTCTTTATCCCAGTTCTTTTAAAACAAAAGCAATACTTGCCAAGAGATGTTTGACTAAATTAATATGTGGAAGTCTTTAAAGGCACTAGAGGGCAAATGAGCTCTGACTATTTCAGTACTGGTAGTAATGAGAAATGGTTGTCAGTCTTCTCTGATCATGTCTTTGTGTGAGGGAAAAACAGCATTTGGTTGAGCTGACTTTAATTTCATCAAGATTAATGTAGAAATATGACTCAATATCCAAAGTCCTGTGAAAGTTCGAATCATGCATGAGAAGTACCTTATTTACTAAAGTAAGACATCATTTGGTGGTTTTTTTGCATTTTTAAATATTTATGGCTGTGTTTTTCTTGAGCTCCTTTAAATTAAAAAGAAGTAACATCATTATGTGCAAAAAGCATCAGTGTTACCGTGCTGAGGTGACTAACATAGTTTGACAAACTGACTTAGGAATGGAATGAAAAACTCTTAAATTATACCTGAAAATATAACAAATATGGGAGGTGACTGACAGAGGAGGAACAAATCTGAAAATTGAGGATTTCTCAAAGAATATCCTGCTAGTGTTTGGGAAAACAAGAGGTAAAGGGCCCTGCTGATCTTGAGCCTGATACTATGTCAGGACAATACTGTTCTCTCTAATGAATAACATTAAATTTGATCTACTGACCTCTAGTTTGTGTCTTAGCTGCTCACATTTAGTATTTTTAACTGAGTGTTTTCATTGGCTTTATTCAAAGAGTTTGACAGCAGCGTGAATTTGATGGGCATCCCTTTGCCTTACGTTTGTATCATGTTAAACCTTGGCTTTGACTCGAACATTATTTTGTACACATCATCTGTCTGGGTCACTTAGCAATACAGACATGATATGATTAAGCCCAGGTAAGGGGTGGCACTTACATCTTGCTCCCTGCATCTCACAAAGAAATCATACCTCAAGTGCTTGAAGTGTTTTAACACAACACTTCTGCGTGGTTGATGGTGTCTTCTTTCAGCAGTGTCTCTGGAGCTGTGTGTAGGTGGAAACTTGAGCATGGATAGCAAGAGTGTTATGGATGAGTCTGGAATGGGTGAGAGAAGCTGAAAGTATTGGAAATGAGGACACAGTCTAAAGCTGGGAGAAGAGCTGTGATATTAAAAGGGCTGAGAGTGGCTGACAGAAAGCCTTTAAGGGCACTGGGACATAATAATTCAATTACATACCTGTATTGTACATATACAATTATGTATACTGCATTAATAAGTCTCATGGAGGACTTGTGGAATGATAATGGAGAGTGTTGAGGCAGAAGGATTTCAGGAGGCTCTTAATTTTGATCCTTCAGTGTTGGTCTGTAGAGCTGCTGCAGCTATTTCTCAAACAGAGAATAGCACTGGACATGTGTTTTCTGGAAGCATCAGTGCTCTGCCTCTGCTGCCTGAGGATGGGATAATTTGATGGAGATGTTTCCCACGTTCACCAAATGGGCCTGTCAGCTCTCATAGTACAGAATCTGAGCTGCTGTAAAATAGTTCTTCTGTGATAAGGACCACTGAACATCTTAATTTGTTGGATTTATTTTGTGTCACTGAGATCTGATCTGGAAAGCATTTTCTTTATAGTACTTTAACACAGTTACTGGAGTGAAAAATTGCTCTCAGATCTCTAGCCCAAGACTGCTCCTTCTAAGCGTTTTCAAAACAGTGGTGCTTGTGTATCTAGAGGATTCCTGCTTTGAACAGGCTTGGTTATACCAAGCATGAAATTTTACCTTGTTCTGATTATATTTTGTTGAATCTAGGAAGATGTATAACTGCCCTCCTTTTGCCTCAGTGTAAGGGCTTTCCTCAGAGTAGCGTGTAAATCCAGGATCAGATAAGAGAGTGCAGTAGCTCTGAAGAAACTGCAGTGTCTTAGAATTGTATTTGCTGAACACTAATAATGGAGACTGCTGTGGCCTTTCAAGGTCTTCTGCAATTTCCTTTTAGTTTTTCTGAACAAATCCATGAAATAACTTTTACACACAGTACTGTCAAACATAGAAAAAAACTAATGAAATAATTTATCTGAAAGAGCACTAAGAGTTTGAGTTTCTTATTATACTGGCAGGTGGACAGTTCTTTAAAAAATTAAAAATAGTAGTGACACCTATTGAATTTGTATCTGCAATCTTTCAGTGCTTTGTAAGCTGTGGTGACCAGATCCTCTCCTTTGTGAGGCTGGGAAATACTGGCACTGTAGCTGCAGAAAGTGTGGAACCCACTTGGGAAGTGAGACACAGACTCAGTGTGTTGTCTCAGATCACCCAGAATATGCACACACAGGAGGGGATTGAGCTGAGGATTCTCTGGGTCTAACTGAGCTTAAGTTGTTATGATTAAAAGAAGCTTTTGGGCTCCAGTTCTATCACTGCTGAATCTTCTCTCACTTTTCCCCATTTTTGGGGACAAATGACTTTGATGGTGCTGGTAGCTCTTAAACTGACAGACAATGCTTGTAAAACTCTTCATATTTTCTACTCAAGAACCTTACAGAGATGAAGTGAGTTGTTCAGATTTTATGGCCGTGTCAGTATCTTAATGCCATAATTGGATTTGTGCAAATGTGTTTTAGGTTTCCTATGTGATTAGAGATGAAGTGGAGAAGTACAACCGGAACGGGGTAAATGCGCTTCAGCTGGACCCAGCATTAAACAGACTCTTCACGGCAGGGCGGGACTCCATCATAAGGATATGGAGTGTCAATCAGCACAAGGTCAGTCAGGAGAGCCTTCCTGCCTCTAAACCTACTTTTTTCCAAGTTATCCTGCTGGTGAGCTGCCTGCAAGGCCATACCTGATGCTGTTTTTTAACAGCTGCCAGTTATTGTGATCAGAGAATCCTTTCGATATTGCTCATACTGTGGTGTCTTACATAACTGTGTAGTTCTCACTAAAAGGTTCTGGGAGAGTGATTTCAAACAACTCTGCTTTAGGAAACTTTGGATTCATGTGCAGGTTGAAAAAGATACCATGACAGGATGTGATAAGCTCATCACCAATGGAGAAGATTGTGACTGTTTTTTCTCAATTTACAGCAAGACCCTTATATAGCATCTATGGAACATCACACAGATTGGGTAAATGACATTGTGCTCTGCTGCAATGGCAAAACATGTAAGTACTATAAAGTTCCAGAACTGCAGTATTCAGAAACTGTATACAAGTAAATTATCTGCTGCTTTAATAATTTTTCATCTTTTCTTAGCTTGTAAAATTAACTTGTGATGTATATTGTAATTTTGCTAAATAGTGCAAGCAGCTGTTTTATTGAAAATTGAAATGTGTATATAAGTGATTGTGTTATTCTCTTTTGAAAAACAAATTAGAGTAGTACGAATATGCTCTAAAGTAATATATAAGCCATTAAAATTTAGTCTTTATTCTTTCCAATTTAGTGATATCTGCTTCTTCAGATACTACTGTTAAAGTGTGGAATGCACATAAGGGATTTTGCATGTCAACACTAAGGACGCATAAGGTGAAAAACATTATCTGTAAATACTGTGTGTGATCACTGCCATTCTTACAATTATTAAGATATAGACTTAAAAAGGATAACATTGATTCATATTGTTCCATTTATTTTATTGTAGGACTATGTGAAAGCCTTAGCATATGCAAAAGATAAGGAGCTGGTAGCATCTGCTGGGCTGGACAGACAGATATTCCTCTGGGATGTAAATACTCTCACAGCACTGACTGCCTCAAATAATACTGTCACAAGTAGGTACCTTGGGGAGGGGAGGCAAATACAATGCATTTTGAGTAGCATAATCCATGAGGTCAGTTTAAAACTGTGGATGCCTTTTTCTGTCTGTACATAAAAAATGGGTAAGAAATTCGAAGGTGGGGTTTGTATGCACTCAGTCCATTTGCTGTATTATGTAATGGGTGGAAATCTAGAGCAGCCAACAGTCATGGCATTTGGAATAGAGGAGGAGAAGTTTCTCCTGAACTGTTTCTCCTGAACTGTGACATGCTGGTTTCTCTGAAACTTGGTAGAGCTTTAACTTGAGAAGCTTTTAACCTCTCAACCAACCTTTTATAGAAATATTCTCTTAGCATATTTTTTCCTACATTTTCTCTGTTTTATAATTTGGGGTTGTTTTTTTGTTTGTATAGATTAAAAACAGACAGTACAGCTCCTAAAGCAGGGCTTGATACATTTGCCCAATCTCTGTCAGAGGAATAGTTACTAGATAAACTAGACTAAAAACCAAAGAGACAAAGCACTGATGACATATAAGGATAACACACTGGTGAGATCTGACTCACTAGAGATTGGAAGGCAAGGGAAAGCTGTAGATGCTACTTATTGGGGTTAATTCTCAATGTCACCATCATCTTTTAGGAAGTCACCTGTCCTGCTTCTCTCTCCCGGAAAGGCATTATATAAATTGTGAGACCTTTGCTTTATACAGCAGTTCTAACACTACCTTTTTTAGAATGGTCAGGGTAGAGCTGGTTAAGTTGCTCTTCTGGGAAGTGTCACACCAGTCTTCAGGTTCAGTTGGATTTAAGAGGATAACATAGATCTGGGTCATGGCATCCTGGTTTGTATTGGCTATTTTACAGTTGGTTTTTTTGAGAAGGAGGGTCCAGTGTTACCACAGTGTACTTTGCTGCTTTTTAGGTAGGTGGGAAAAATTGTGTTCCCAGTGATTGACCTCTTTCATTTCTTAGTTAGTTTGATGGATACTTAAACAATAGCAGTCTCAGGTGTGCATTGGGAAAGAACAGAACCACCTTGTACACTGCCACATGTTAATTTTCTAAGTAACCCTAGTTGCTTCCTCAGTCATAGGTTAGGAATGACTCAAGGAAAATCTGCAAGGCTGTAATTTGGAATTGGCATAAGATATTCCTAAGGCATTTCAGGAATATGTGATTCTGTAAGTAAGAGGTAGGCATGTAGTTTTGTTGGTATGGGGGTTTTTATCCACTGTATTGGGCTGATTTTGAAAGATGTGTTTAATTTTATAGATTTGGTAGCTTCTAAAACCAGAAGTGCATCTGCTGGGCAGAACTGTCAGTTTTGCATTTGTTGTCTAAAGAACTTTTTAATTCAAGTATAGCCTTGTGCTGACATGTCTGAGTAGCCTTTGGAAGAGACATGGCTTTAGAACTGTGTTGCACTGCAGAATTGTATTGGGATGGCACATGACTAAAGAGATTTACTTTGTTTACCAGAAATATAAAATCCTTCTATTTCTGCCCTTTTTCACTGAAAATATAATTATTTTATAGCCAAACTTTGCTGATAACTATAAGTTTTGATGTCTTCTACTTGAACAAAGAGTTTTTAAAGGAAGAATTTATTTGTGAGCTCACAGGAAAACTCAGTTGTGGGATAATAAAGAAACATAAAAACAGTTATTGTACACTGTAACAGTGATACAGAGCCTAAATTATTCAAGTGAGTCAGAAATGGGAGATGAGGAGTACTGAGGAGCTGGTGCTTGTTTTGAACCCAAGATCAAATGGAAGTGGAGAGATTACCTCTAAGGTGACAGGGAGAAATTTGCATTTCTGGAGTAGGAGCACAAATATTTCATAAGGGGGAGGAAGAGGGAGCAGAGGAGGTTTTTCTTTCATTTTAGTGCTCCCCAGTAACTGTTTCTGTTGGAAAGAACACAGTATATGTCCTCACAGAACCTGTTTTCCTGAGTCCTTTCAGGCAGTATGGTTTTTTTCAGAGTACAAATGAAAATTGTGTGCATTAGCTCTCTATCTGATAACCTGGAAGCAGTGTACACAAACCAGCATTAAGAGGAAGACTATTTTTAAAGAGTCTCTCAGTCAGCAGATCTATAATTCAACTTAAGTGGAGAGATTTAGCTTTTGAGAGGTAGTCCCTTCCAGATGAGAGTGGAGTTGAGCTTTGCTTTTGTTCTGGCATGAATTCTGCTTTTGTATATTTAAGATTCTCCTATTCCTGCTATCCAGCTTTTGAGAACTCTGTATATTATCCTTTCCTAAATTATGATTATTGAACAGTGTGCTAACCTTCAAGAGTTTTCAGTTCTGTGTTTTGCTTTTAGCTTTCTCTGGGGACGGTGGAAAACTCTCACTTTATTTTAGCTCAGAATAATACATTTCATTTGACAGTTTGCATTTGGATGCTATAGCCAGTGGCTAAGAGGACTCTGAAGTAAAGCTGCATAATTCTGCACAGGGTCATAGAATATCCTGAATTGTAAGGGACCCTCAAGGGTCACTGAGTCCAGTTCCTGGCCCTGCATGGGACAACCCCAGAAATCTCACCCTGTGCCTGAGAGCGTTGTCCAAATGCTCCTGGAGCTCTGGCAGCCTTGGGGCTGTGACCATTCCCTGGGGAGCCTGTTCAGTGCCCCCACCACCCTTTGGGGGAAGAACCACTTCATGATTTCCTGCCTAAACCTCCCCTGACACGGGTTTCTGCACTGTGACAAAATGTGGTATTACATTATGATATCAGGTTACAAATCCTGTGTTGGAAACTTAGCTCCATCATATAAATCATTGTGTGAAGCTTCACGTTTTTGCTGGCCATGCAGTTTGTTGCTATTCTCAGCCTTCTTGGCATACTGATGGTATGGATTTGAGGCTTGATGAAATGCCTGATTGTGCTCTCTAAATAGATGATTTTCATTTGCTGTGTCTGTGCTTTTCTGAGTTGAGGGACTGGTGCTTTAATCTCCAGAAGTGGGTTAGGCTGGTTGGTATAGAATTCCTCAACTCTTGATGGTAGGTGTGGTCTAAGGAGCTGCCATATGGTTTTCACAAATGCAGAGGTAGCATCCCTGCTCAAATAACACATTTTTGTGCTGCAGTGTAACTGCTCTGCATTTCTGCTGAACTAGGAGAAGAGCCTTTAATACAAAATGTATAATTTTACGGTTACTTGGCTTGAGGAAAAAACTCTGCACTTAAATCTGAATGCTGTGTGTTACAAGATCACAAAGAAGTGTCATATGCCAATAACATAGTTGAGGAAGTGTAGCTTGATGGCCCTGGCACAGAACTGTGGTGCCAAAAGGTCACCAAGATTGTAATGACCATAAATCTGAGGGGTTACTTTGTTTTTATGAAGTAGTAGATTAAGAATTGGAATGGGGTTTTCTCAGCACGATGCTGATGTAATCTTTTTTAAAGAAACTCTCTATATATGGGGCAGAGTGGCACTATTTTCATGAGTCAAAGAGTATTAAAATACCAGTTTTGAGTGAGTAAGTATGTTTTTCAAATAACAGCATTAAAATTGAAAATGTGAATTTTGTTTTGAAATAGCTTCTTCCCTGAGTGGGAACAAAGACTCAATCTACAGCCTTGCAATGAATCAGATGGGAACAGTTATTGTATCAGGGTCCACTGAAAAGGTAAGCAAAATTTGGTGAGGTTCATTTCTTTTCAGTTCAATTTCAGTATAAAGACACAATTTTATTCATTTTCAATGTCATGTCTGTAGCAGCTTTTGTGTTTTCAATAGTGAGGGCAGACACTTGTCTTAAGTGGGAGTTCAAATGTAGGATACAAATCCTGCCTCAGTCTGAAGATGTGAGGTATCCATAGAGCTTTAATACATAGGGGAGACAATCAGATCATCTTGTGTAACCCTCTTTGCCAGAGATCATTACATTTCCCCACAAGAGCTCTGATTTTGAGGGCACATGACTCAGATGATTATCAAGACTGAAGCAGTTGCTGCAGGTAGAAGAGAAGGTGCCAGCAATTTTCAAGATCCCTGCAGGAGGTGGGAAATGAAGTGAGCTAATGAAGCTCAAGTGTCCCCGAGAGACAGCGCTTGCTCTTTGTTGTAAAGGAAGGTGAAACAGGCTTAAGTCTCTGTGAGTTGTTTTTTTATTACCTAATATAACCTTGAGAGAATTTTATTTCCAAGGCAATACGAAAATGAAAATAGGATACACCAGTGAAGCATGTGAGAGGTTTCTCAGAAGCACATTTTTTGCCCACATCATGCTGTCCTGTTTCGAGTCACTTCCATTCTTTAATTTCTTTAAGACAGAAAAAGCCAGAACAAATTAAATTCAGGAAAAGATCACATCTGATTATTAGAGCTGGATAAGACATAGCTATGTCTGTCTTGTTCTAACATATTTTTAGTGATGGGTGTCCACATGTTTGGGATAAGGGTTATTCATTTGGAAAAACTTAATTTCTGCAGAGATAACACATTGGTGGGAAGAATGGTGTTAATGTAGTTTATCCAATGTCTGTTTCCATAGGTCCTAAGGGTGTGGGATCCAAGGACTTGTGCAAAACTGATGAAACTTAAAGGGCACACGGACAATGTCAAAGCTTTGTTGTTGAACAGAGATGGCACCCAGGTATGTGCTTTAACCTGAGACAAAGGCATTTTACAGAGAGCAGGAATGTTATTAGTCCCTTTTAATTATTTAATGTCTTAGACTACAGATATTTAGCAGTTAAGGGGGGGAGCTTGATGGGGGGAAAGTTGTTTTTATTACATGTTCATCTAGGCGTGGAGTGGGTTGTTTGCATAAAACACTGGAAATCGTGCCTAGAATTGTTACCTGTTTAGCACCATTAGTGGAGAAATGTAACTATATGGGTTATCAAATATAGAATTTGATGTAGTGTTTGGAAATACTCAGACAGCTGTTGGACTGAGGTGTGCTGGTTGTTGCTCAGTGTCTTTCAGGCAGCTCTGACGGGACGATCCGCCTGTGGTCCCTCGGGCAGCAGAGGTGCATAGCCACGTACAGAGTCCACGATGAAGGTGTTTGGGCTCTGCAGGTCAATGAAGCCTTCACTCACGTTTATTCAGGAGGAAGAGACAGGAAGATTTATTGTACAGATCTACGAAATCCTGATATCCGGGTGCTGATCTGTGAGGAAAAGGCACCGGTTCTTAAGGTAACGGAGTTTAATTCAGAGAGTGGTAGAATGTCTGAGGTTAGAAGTGATGTCTGGATATCATCTGCTCCACTCCTCTCCCCTGCCCAAGAGCACTGGAACCTGGAACCACATCAAGATGGGTTTTGAGTATCTCCAAGAACTGAGAATTCCCAACCTGTGCTGGTGTTCTGTCACCCTCACAGTATAAAAGGGTAATTGCATGTTTTCTCATGAACCAGTATAAATTGATTAAAGAACTCACATTGGCCAACACGTGTTTACTATACCACATCTTCAGCAGATTGGCTCTGTCTCTGAAATTGCATCGAAAGTTTAATTGCCTGAAGAAGATGGATGCCTGGCAGCTACTGAAAATATGCAAATTTGAATATTACTGAAATTGAATATGCCTCACACACAAGAAGTTGGGTTCATCAGGCTCTAGTACAGTTTTAAGAAACTGAGCTGCTGGCATTGCCAAGGCTTTGAACAAAAGTGGATTTTTCTTAGCAGCAGCATATGTACACAGGACTGTTTTAGATTCTGTTACGTACTCATGGGAACCAGGAGTAAAGTTGTTTGTGGGTTTTTTGAACACCTACACATGATGTTTACATGCACAAGTCTGAATCTTTCAAAGAGACTGTTTTTTGGGGGTTTTTTTTGCTGTTCTAACTTTAGTGACATGACCTTGGAACCTGCAGGTATATATAAGGAGTGTGCAATTGAAACAGATACTGATAGATACAAGCAGCCTGGCTTTCCTTGAGAGGGAATTCTAGCTTAGTGTGTTGAGATAGAATCCTGGATAAGTTAGTTTAGTTCTGGAAAACTATGTGAGAAAATACGAATGTGAGAAATTTCAGTTCAAAATGGAAAATGGAAGTTCAGTTTTGTACAGCTGGTCAGCTGCACAGAGGTCAGAAGGGGCCTCTAATCTTTGCTACAGTGTTTCATTAATCTGAGAGATGTAATGTCTGAGCCAAATGTATAAAATTCTGCTTTTTCATTAGTGTAGAACTTCTTGCCTTCTTATTTTAACCATATGAAGTGTGTGAATACAAAGTAATTGAGAAAATACTGTACTTAGGAAACTGTCCATTAGACAAGATTGCATCATGCTGGAAGTAACTTTAACTACTCTGTGTTAGTACACATTTCATCTATTATTGCCCATGTCTGCAATTCATTTGTTGAATATTTCTAATAATTCCTCTGGATTTTCAGAAGTTTCATTTTAGCTACTTTTCATTTAAACTTTGTATTTCTGCAGTAAACTGGAAGTAGTTCTGTTTCTGAGATACTTTCAGTTATGGGAGCAGGTCTGCACAAGCAAAGCTAATTATCTAAGGGAAACAAAGTTAAGCATGGCTGAAAGTCTCTTTCATTGTTTAGATGGAACTGGATAGATCAGCTGATCCCCCTCCAGCACTTTGGGTTGCAACAACTAAATCCTCTGTGAATAAATGGGTAAGTGATACATTTTATAGTCTGTGAATGCAATTGAGTAGTCATGAGATTTGCAGTCTTGGTTTGGGAACTGTTGGGCTCTTGCTTTCAGTTTTGCTGGGATGTGCTGTGATCTGTAGGCTTTCTTTAAATCATAAAATACTAATATTGAAATTGCTCTTTTAATTAATTTCTTTGCTCTCTATTTATGATGCTTTTAGAAATAAATTATATTTCTTGGAACTGGATAGTTAACATCTAAATAGCAGCATGAACTGGCAGGTGTTACAAATAAAAACAAAGTTTATAGATGATTATGAATGTGTCATTTTGTTTCTTTAGACTTTGAAGGGAATCCATAATTTCAGAGCATCAGGAGATTATGATAATGATTGTACCAATCCTATACCACCCCTGTGTACACAGCCTGACCAAGTCATAAAAGGTAAAAAGTTGTTGTGCAGAGGACTTTGTAAAATCTGTTCTTTAGCACAAGTGATAGAGCTTTAAGATTGACTCAATTTTTTAAAAACTTGATACTAGGATTTCAACCAGAACAATGTGATTATTGTCTATCCATCACTGGTTACATTTAAAATCATGTTTAAACCTTGATGACATCCAAGATTTACACAAAAAAGTGAAACCAAAGAACAGCATATGTCATGTTATACAATTTAATTTGATGTGATATTAGAAAAAAATGACAGTAGTAACCTCAATTCTTGTTTCTTTGCCAGGGGGTGCTAGTATCATTCAGTGCCACATTCTTAATGACAAGAGGCACATATTAACCAAAGACACAAATAATAATGTGGCATACTGGGATGTCTTGAAGGTAAGGATGTAATTTCAGATTTTCTACTGTTGGATGATTAATTATGTTGCATCACTTTTTTATATATTTATTTTTAGTGTTGAAGATTTCTGTGGTAGAAAGTCAATCATCTTTCTGTCTCAGGATATCATGCAAAGTTTGCCTTTTTAAAAAGGAGCATTTCTGAGCTTTTTTTGGTGGCTTTCCCTAGTGTGAAGCTGACATCTGCATTCACCTGAATTCAATCCAGTGTTGACATCTGCATTCTCCTGAAATTCAGATCATTGAATTTCTTCCAGGAAATAGTAATATCTGTTTTGCTGGTTTGTTTCAAAGAGGACTTGTGTTTGCTGGTAGGTCAGGAATGCAGGAATGGCAGGAAAATGAACAGAGGGAAGCCTGAGTCCTGCCTCGTGTTGCCTGGGGAGACTTGGTGTGACATTTCTTTTTGTTGCTTTACCCAGTGATTTATCAGAGGAGAGGGGAAAGAGTAAAGAGAGAAAGGACTCACATTCCACATCAGTGAGATGGTCAGCAATTTCTTCTCTGGCAAAAGCCTGTATAAAGTCTAAATATTTTCTTCCTGAACTATGCAGTGCAGCAGCCAAGATCAGTAATGAGGTAAAGCATGCTCAGCCAACTTACTGAGTTGTTGACTGAAGCAAAAAAGAAATTAAGTTGGAGGATATAGATGTATACTAAAAATTATCTAGATTATTTTTGGGAAAGTTTTCTCTATTTAAGTGTGCAGTGTTAGATGTCAGGACCAAAGTCAAATGCAAATTTTAATTTTTCCTTTCATTCAGGTTTTTTTTATCTTAGTAAAGCTAAGTGAGAAGTGTCACTTGATATATGTTTAAATACATATCCACTGTAGAGATGAGATTATTTGCCAGATCAGTGTTGCTCCCTGCACTTGAAAGCTGAGATTTTATTGAGGGTGCTGGAAGAAGAGAGGGAGGTTTTCCTACCTGTAGCTGCACCCTTCAGTCTTTGCTTCCTGTAACTTTTCCTGGATTTTGAGGGAATAAATTCCAAGGTTGCAGTCCTTAGTGTTTGCCTAAAACAAGTATTTCAAGATGACTCTGCAAGTGGATTATAATAATTTGGATTTTAACAGAATTTCTTAAAGAACTTTTAAAGTAAAAGTATGAAAAAACCAGAAATAAAGCATCTGCACAGAAATTCACTCACTGCTGTTCCCATTGCAGGAGTGGAGCTGAATTTGCTGCTTGAAGTGCAGGAAGTACTGGTGTTTAGAGTACTGAAATACTGGTACTGATGTGTGGAAGAATGACAAGAGGGTAAAGAAACACCAGGCTACTCAGTGTAGGGAAAATATTTCCTAGTAATCTGAAGTAATATTTCCAGACCTTTTTACTGGCTTGATGCCACTACCTCGGAGATGAATGAGGAATAAAAATTACTTACCATATAAATTAGTGCTTGACTTTTTTACAAAGACTTAACCTTTAATTTTTATGGTTTTGGGCTGCAGGGCTCAGGAAGAGACCATAAGTCACAATAATTCCAAGTGTATATGGAAAGACTTGAGGTGTTAATATTACTCAGTACTTGTACATTTCTTTTGGTGAACAGGCATGTAAAGTTGAAGACCTTGGGAAAGTCGATTTTGAAGAAGAAATTAAGAAGAGATTTAAAATGGTTTATGTGCCAAACTGGTTCTCAGTGGACTTGAAAACTGGGGTGAGATACAGCTCCTACATCAGTTGTTCTAATGTCACATTTCACATTTTTTTCATATATTTCTGTTAACTTTAGAAAAACATTCATGGCTTATTTGATGGGTTAAATTTATCTTCAAGTAAAACAGCAGATTTTACCTTGCCTTAATAATCTGTATAGCAGATTTTTTATTTTTTTTTTTTGCATGTGGTGTAGTCCACTAATACCAATTATTAATTAATACAGTTTGGTAAACAAAGTGTGCTGTCATGCTTGTAGAAATTATTTGGTTTGTATTCCCAGCTAAGTAGGAGCAAAGTTAGAAATTTATAGACTTATTTAATCCCAAACAACTGTTACATTCCCTGTGGTCTCTTGCCAACAGATGTTGACAATTACTTTGGATGAAAGTGACTGCTTTGCTGCCTGGGTTTCAGCAAAGGATGCTGGATTTAGCAGTCCTGATGGTTCTGATCCAAAATGTAAGTTTTAACTAATGTTAGTGTTTTATTTTAACAAAGAAATGAGACAAAAATTCCAGTATATGTTTTGAAGTACCCCAGTGCCACATATGTCAGTATCTGGTTGGATTTTGGGGCTTATTTTCTTAATACTAAATTATGTAGCATATTCTCCAAAGGAAGTATTACCTTTTTTTCTGAAAGTCATGTTCGGGGTTTACATTTGATTTTGTTTTAAACCATCAAGACTCCAAAGGGAAAAAGTAATTATAACCTAATGTAGAGAATGTTAAAGCATATGAGTGATCCAACAGCAGGGATCTAAAATCAGCTTTTCCTGAAAGATTGTGACATGCAGCTCTTAGATTGTGACAAGCTGATTTCTGTGCCCATAAATAGTTTGCTTTGGGAACAGAACTGCTTAAACTCTTGGGGAATTTTCAGCTGTGGATCAAATGGACATTATTATGGTTTTTTGTGTGATTGAAGTTCTGCCTGACTGTGTTTTGACAGTAAACCTTGGAGGGCTTCTGCTGCAAGCACTGCTGGAGTATTGGCCTAGAACACATATCAATCCAATGGATGAAGAAGAAAATGAGATAAACCATGGTTAGTATTTTAATATTTTCATTTTTTATTACTTGTCCACACGTTGTTTATGTACCTGTTTCTTAAACAGATACAACATTTGTTGTCTTACAGCCATCTCTCTGTGTATTATAGACTTCAGGTTTTTTAGCCTTTCTAAATTTGCTTTACACAGCAAAAATCTCAGGCCTGTAAAAAAAGCAGGTGAATAAATGATTCTAGAGGTACAGAAACATGATGAAAAATATTGATGAAAAATAGTTACTGGCAAACTGAGGCTTGACTTGGAAAAGGAACTAGATAATGACAGTAAATAGCAATAATTCAGTTATCCAACATTAGCCAGTATTCTCTTGACATAATTCCAGTTTTCTTCTAGTTATTGTGATCAAAATGAAATAAAAGCTTTATTGGAAAAATACATTCAGTGTAATAATGCATGGAGTAGGTCTATAGAAAACTCCTTACAGTCATGTTTAAGGTAAGAATGCTAAGTCTAATCAGGCCTTAGATGAAAGCCACAGCCATGTGAAAAGGAAAATAGAGGCTGAATTTGGCAAAATAAGAGACTCTGTAACTCCTGGGATGGAAATCAACTCAAACCAGGTCAGAGCTGACTGAAAAGTCTCATCTTTGGTGATTAAGAAATTGCTTTCTATAGATAGATGATGCAATTAAGAAAACTGTACATTCAGCAGTTCTCACTGTTTTGTGACAAGACTGTGCCAAGAATGAGTTGCTTTCTTCTTTCAAAACTGGCCTCCATGGAGGGTTAGACTTGGCAGGCTCTTCTGGATCCAGTTGCTGATTCTCAGACTGGTGTGTATTGGCAATTTACAGCTTAGAGCCAGACAAGGTATGAGAAGTGTCACTCACAGGCTTTAGTGGTGTTGGATTAGTGATGCCACACTGCTAATTCCTGTGTAGAGTTGTGGATTAGTGGAATGTTTGGGGTACTCACAACAGAATCAGTTTTCATTGCCCTTCCAAAAGAAAAGAATTAGGAGACTGGCACTGAGCAGTGACTTGAGAAGGTGAAGTGGGTCTGTTGGACACTGGCATTTTTGTAGAGATACAAATTTATGTAAACACAAAATACTTGCAGTGTTGTTCCTCTCAATTGTTCAGAGAAGTGTTACAAAAAATATCTTTCAAACTATAGGATTTTTCACTGGCTGTCACTTCAGTATCCCGTTTACCCCTTCCAATATAGATTTTCTTTTTTGATTTCTTGGCTCATTACAATTTCTGACCTTTTTTTGGCTATGTGTGTTTCTGGTTAGAAAGCTGAGGAATCATTGATCTCATGAGTCTGTGCCATTTAAATTTCATAATGTTGCTTAAATTCAACATCTCTTCAAATACAGTAACAAGGTGCTACAGTGTAAATGGAGATTATTTTTTCCCAAGTGCGAGTCAGGCATCCAAATTCTTCTGCATTGTTTCAAGATACCTACTGATTAGAAGCTGCACTGTTCAAGAGGTGTATAAATAATGCTGATTTTTCTTTAATCTTGTCCTATCCACCTGATAGGGAATCAAGTTCTTCACTCTTTGAAGACCCTTCTGCTGTAATTAGCTATAATAAATCGAATTTATAACACAGGAACTTCAAGGCACTGTGAGTCTGAGCTTTCCTAGTACATTGTTTTGACATCTGGCAAATCCAGGTAGTAGAGCAGTGCAAACAACCCTTCAGAGTTCTGTACTGTCACTGTAGAGGGAAGAACAGTCTTGTCTCAGCAGACCCTCTTTAGTTGATTCCTCATATTAGTATTGTTCAGTTTGACAAAATAAATGGGAAAAAAACCCTCATAATTGGGTTTTGGCTCCTGGGCTTTATTTTCCTTTTTTCATGGGCTTTTGAAATAGGCCTTCTACAAACCTCTATTGATCCTGTTACTCTCTAGTGGTTTTTTATATACTTATTGTATCTTGGAATTGGGGATTTTCTTGGTTTTCATGAAGGTTATGATCTATTAATTTACAAAATGTATCTGCTGTAGGTAGAATGTGTGCCAAATTTTAAGGCCTAGTGCAGTCTCACTGCTGTTTTATGTGTGGGGATTTTTTTTTTTTTTTTTTCCCCAACAGTGAATGGGGAGCAGGAGAACAGAGTCCAGAAAGGAAATGGATACTTCCAAGTGCCACCACATACACCAGTTATTTTTGGTGAGGCTGGAGGACGCACTTTGTTCAGGTATAAGAACTTACAAATATGAATTCAGTGGCTGAACAATCCCTTTCTTAGTGCAAACTGGAATGTTATCAAAAATGTTCTTTGGGTCTGTTCTGTGCATTTAAGATGTGCCCTTGGCAGGCAAAATAAGCAGCTGTTGATGATGATTTGGCATTTTCAGCTGAGCAAGTGAGTTTGAACATCAACAAGATGTGGAGTTTTAAAGCAATAAGAGTTGTCTATAGTCCTTAGTTGTGTGTGATATTTTTGGGTGCCCTCTTTTTGCAAACTGATAAATTAAACTGTGTTTGGGAATGAAATTGTGCTTCTTTAGATTCTTGTGTGCTGTGCTGGTCTGTGGTGCTGAGCTTGCAAACACTGTAATTGTTTGATATTTACTGATACAGTGGATTTTAACTGAAGGGGTGAGGCATGTTTGAGTTGGTGGTTTTGTTGCCCAGGCTGAACAGGCCCCAGAATGATGTAACTTTTGGTCAGTAAAACTGATTTCAGCTTGGAAAACTGACTTATTTTTTTTTTTCCTGCAATATCAGTGTATTTATCTTGCACCTGGGGCTTAATATTTGTGTGCATTCTGTCCTGGTAGATCTTCCCTCTTAGGCAGCTGCTCCTCAAGAGGACACTGGAAAGACCCCATTGAGGGAGCAAGCCATCTTTATGGGACCTGAAAATTGTCTTGCAGGACTCTGACAAAATACCTCATTACAATTTATAAAATGAACTATGGCTTTTCTGCATCATTGCATGTGCACATTTCCTGAAATTGGTTTTATTCTTTTCTTTTAGTGAGGGCTTAGCAGATGCTTTACATGCAGAGTTCATTTTTCCCAAGGAGGAGGGAATTGATTTATGCTAGTTGCCCTTTCCCCTTCTTCTGACAGTTCTGTACTTCAACACACAAACATAACACAGTCCAGAGCAAAGCACTTTTGTACATTTTCTGTGTCATAGCCATAGTCTCCTGAGACTCTGTTTCTGCTCTGGGATCTGTCTTCCTACAGCTCCTTCTTCTCTTTACAGAAAATAAGTGATCTCTTCCCCAGTAAGTTCATGATCCTAACAGAGTTCAGGCTCCCTACCCATTAAAAGGGCAGAACCTCTCCTGAAAGCTTTTTAATGTGTATGACAGTAATTGTTGTTGCAATAAAGGTTATTTCTGTGTGTCTCAGGTTGTTGTGTCGGGATTCAGGTGGTGAAACTGAATCCATGCTTCTTAATGAAACAGTGCCACAATGGGTAATTGACATCACTGTGGATGTAAGTATTGAGTGTATAAGTTCAGCTTTTCTTAGTTTTTTTTTTTTTAAGGTGTACTACAATTAACTTTGCAGTATCTGAAATGAGACTTGCAATTTTCGCTGTTATTTGTTTTTAAAATAAGTGGTCTCAAGGTCTGTAATCAAGACCCTTTGAGGTGCATCATTTTTTGATATGTCCAGTTAAAGTACTTTTGCTCAATTTCTTTTGACAGACTATCTTAGATAAAAAATTCGGAGTCCTGTGCATAATTGGTATCCTTTTCAAGTGAGGAACTCAGGAGCACTTCATATTGCTGTCTTTTGATACTATCTAATTGCCTTTGAAATAAATGATAATTTATATTCAAAAGCTAGATGATCTGTGCATAATCTAAATTGAAGTGTCTCAGGAGTATGAGTAATTTGGAAGTTGGCTGTGGTGGGGATGTTGATTAGGAATCTCTCTTGGGTTTTGATAATTAGGAGATGAATATACTTCACATAGCAGCTGCTGCAAATAGGAGCTGATAATGATTCATCCTAAATTAACACTTCTGAAACTTGTTTCCTTCTAGAAAAATATGCCCAAGTTCAATAAGATTCCCTTCTACCTCCAACCTCATTCATCATCAGGGGCAAAAACTCTAAAAAAGTAAGTAATGCAAATATGACTATCAACATTGAATATCCAAATTGCAGAAAAAACCTGCAAGCTCAAGGAAAAAAAAAAACACAAAACAAAAAACCAAACCAAAACAAACGAAAACACCACCAAACCAATTCACTGATTTCCCAGAGAATTGTTTTGTGCTTGATGAATTTGTAGAAGTCCTTAGTCATTTACAGCATTGCTCTAAAGCACTAAGTTATATCAGAATATTTAAAAGAGCTGTGAATTTGGGTTCAACAGGCAGTTGTTCAAGTTTATGCTAAGGAATGTCTAAGAACTAACTACTGAAATGAGACTGTCTTTTGTGGTATTTAATTAGAAAACAGATGAATTTATAGATTGTTACTCTGTTCAGAACCACAGCTTTGTTTCCTGTTGCTAACAGAGATGAATAATTGCTTTTTGAAAAGAAAAGGGACAAAAACTCCCAGTAGGGAATGCAAACTAGTTTGCCAGTCACATGAGCTGTAACTGGGAGCTGGGTTGGTTAGAAATCAATGCAGATTTTTTATCTGGTCTTTCGAATATCTCAACCACTTTTCTGAGTTTTTGCTGTGTGACTCCTTGGATAAATTGCTGTCTCTATCATGGTATTCTGGATGATCCTGATAATTTACTACTAGACAATATAAAGGTGATCTCTGTGTAGTTGCACAGTTTGCTACAGCTAAGGAAGGTGTTGTGAAGATAAGAAATGCAGTTTGTTTCTCAAGTTTTTTCCTGACAGACTTCTCTAACTCCTATAGAGACCGGCTGTCAGCCAGTGACATGCTTCAGGTGAGAAAAGTGATGGAACACGTGTATGAGAAAATCATAAACTTGGATAATGAGTCTCAGACAACGAGCTCCTCCAACAATGAGAAAGCAGGAGAGCAAGAAAAGGAGGAGGACATTGCTGTGCTAGCAGAGGAGAAGATTGAACTTCTGTGCCAGGACCAGGTAAGTTCCCTGTGATCAAAACCAAGCTCTAGCAGTAAACTGGCTGTGAATTTTTGAGTTCTGAGCTTGAAATATGCTATAGATTATCTGTTAACTTTAAAATTAAGTAAATGTTTTGACATTATGTTAACTTAGTGCTGACACAAGTTTCTGGCGGTTGCAGATAGTCAGATGAAAGATTTTTCATAAAAATCTGTTTAATTTGATCTGACATAGGGCCCTTACGGGGTTGCTTACTCATAGTCAACAAATGGGTTTAATACAATTCTATAGGGTTGTGTTTTTAGCATTTCTGGAATGTTTGGAATTCTGCTTTTTTTGGCAGTTTTCAAAATTGGTCCAAAACCACTAATTGCCTAATAAGTACATTGGAGATCAGGTACAGAGGAGGGGGGTGGTTATAATCTGAAGTTCCATGTTACTCTGCTAAAATCTTTCAGTAATGCATCAGGCTCAGTTGCTAATTGAAAAATCTGAGCCTTTGCATGGCTCATCTTGGTATCAGTTTTCACGGCGCTGTGGGTGAGCTGCAGGGGTTTTGTTTGGGGTTTTTTTTGTTTGTTGTTTTTTTGTTTGTTTGGTTTTTTTTTAAATTTCTGCCCGCCTAGCAGACTTGTGGAGTGAAAGCTGGCTTTTTGCTGTGTAGGTTTTGGACCCCAACATGGACCTTCGGACTGTAAAGCACTTCATCTGGAAGAGTGGCGGGGACCTGACGCTCCACTACCGCCAGAAATCGACGTGAGGGCAGCGCGCACCCAGGGCCGTCATTATTTACCTGACCTTGCTGTGCTGGTTCCAAGAGTAGTTCTAGAGCAGCCCACTGAACCCCTAAGGTAGATGAGACTTCTGATGCCTCAGTATGGATGGGAAGTAAACATTTAATTGAAGTGACTAATAGACCTGTAATATAGAGGAAAAAAAAAAAATCTATATGACTTAAACTAAAGTCTGTTCTAAGTCTCAGTCAATGAGATGGGAGGTCCCTGAGTGGTTCGTGTTGTGTGAGGTGTACAGAGAGTGGATGATAACCCAGTGCAGACTTTTGCTTCCTCCTTTTTGCTTTTGGTTTTTTTCCAGAACATAATCCCCTCATCTGCTCATGCTTAGTATCAGACAGGTTTGGCCGTATCAGTCACTGCTCACGATGTAATTAAGAACTGCACACAAGGTATTTTTAGTACATTCCATTCATAAAGTTCCAGCAATGATTTCTCACAGGTTACTTAAGCATTTCTACCACTAAAAGAAATTTGGAAAACACCAGAAAGTAGATATTGCATACTTGAATGAATGGGCCCGTTTAATTGCAAACCAAGGATTAACATGAGAATTGTTTTAATTGCTTTAGAGAGCTGTTGACATGCAAGATAAGAACACTAGAAAAATATCACAGCAGTGCGAGTCCAGTGATGCTGTGCATCATAATAAAGTGAACATGCTTTGCAGCAACTTTTTTTTTCTAAATATATATAACTACTTCCTGCACTGTCTTAGGTGTTCTAAAGACACACTAGTTCTAATTTTTAGTAACTGTGCTCCAAAAGTATGTGACATTTTGTTAAAACTTCAAACCATTCTGATTATAACGTCATATGTTTAATGTTAAACTTTAGAAACTTCTCAGCAGATTTCATATTCATGAGATAAAAATACTGATTCTTCTTTTCCAAGGTTTTATATGCAATTGTTCTTTTGTTAGAGATTTATGCAGATCTTGTTTTCACTGCTATTTCTAAAAATCTGTGTCTGTCATAGGCTCATGGTAATCTTTTATAGAAGTTTAACTTATTGGGGGGAGGGAGGGTAAGGGCCTTTCACCTTTTTGTGAGAAAATGTGGGGATATCCCAGAAAACCATTTGTAGCCAGAGCAAATTACAAATCCTCATAGAGAAATGGTTTAGAAATGACTCTTGTCTGAAGCAGAAGCACAAGTGCCTTCAAGGGGCAGTATATTATTGGAGTTTCTTCAGGAGACACATGCTCTAGCCCTTCCTGTATCTTGTGATCAAGATTTAGGTTGAGGCCTAAGGAAAGTCCCAATAAATTATATTACTGGGATTGTATCAGTCAGACAAAAAGTAAAGTATTTTTCATCATGTTTTATTTGAAAAAATAGTCAAAATAGAGTCAAATAGTCAAACTAGTCATTCCCTTCTGCACTTGTAACCCAGCAAAACAAGTTCATTGCTTAGACAAAACCATGGTTCAGAATTAAGCTAGCATGTCTTTTCCCATCTTTTGAGAATCAGGTTCAGTTTTTTTATCCACATTTCTGTGTATGCTTAGTTTGACACAATTGTGCTTTAACTGCACCTTTTTAGTGCTATTTGTGAACTAAATGGTTAAACAGAACTGTAACTTTTATTGGTAAATTGTCCTGACTTGTATTTATTAATAGCAAGGGTCTTTGCCTGTTCCAATAGGCACTGTTTGGGTTATGTTTTGTTTCCTGGTTGTCTTCCTGTCCTATTGTATACATTGGAATTGCTCACAGTAATATTTTTGTTTGAAATCAGCCCAAGGTTGTAATTTTCCTTCTGTTTTTTTCTTTTTAACCATCCTGAAACGCAGTAACAGGAAAGATGAATGAAAGAGTCTGCAATGCCAGAAGGGTAAATGATGTTTCACAGTTGTATAGAATAAAAGGCTTTAGTTAAAATATTTTCAAGTTGTTTTGTGTACTAGATGAACTGTGCAGTTTTGGAGCTTGAGTTTGACAAAGGGCTTCAGAGTGCTTTGAAGCCTCGAGTAATGCAATGGCTGAAGAAATGGCAGTGCCTTGGCAGAATCCTGTGAAGATAATCTTGTAATGTGGCTTGAATGTAAGAATTTCTGAGGTGAGCATCTCACCTTCAGATGTGAGCTGAGTCCTGTTGAGGGGAGAATGTCACATGGGCAGTGCTGCTTTTGTCCTATTCAAGTATTTTGTGCTAACAAGTGACTCCTGCCAGTTGCTGCTGAGCTGTCTGGGTGTGGAAAGGTTGAGAGAGGCACATGGGAAGCCAAGCTGGATTTCCTGATGTTGAAAATGCCAGGACAGAAAGCTCATAGCTTTTGCTGTGGGACTTGGCAGCTGAGCTGCTCTCTGAGGACACAGTAATTCAGAGCCCAAACGGGCTCCCAGATTCCCAGCTCTGACTTAGATGAAGCATGAAGTGAGAGAAGGGGTTTTTTTGCTACTACCTTTTAAATTATATCACCTTTTCTGGAGTTGTGCTGTCTGTAGGAGTCCTGAAGGCAGGAGGAGGGGATCACTGAGTTAATATGAGAGTCACAGCTCCTGGGAACATTGTTAACAGAGAGTTTCAGATTGCCAGAATCATAGAAAAGGCTGCAGATTTGCAGAAGTTATTCCATTTCCAAGTTCAAAATAGGAAGGAGTTGTAAATTTAATGTTTAGTAGTGCAGCCTGTCTCCCAGAAAAGCATTTAAATTGTGTATGACAGGTAATTTTTTATTCTCTTTAGGTAGGGGGGGCTGAGAACTGGAGAGCTTGGCTCAGAACTTGTAGCTGAAGTGCAAGTATCATTTTAGGATGATAGGAACTGCTTGAAGGATTTACCAGTACCTTTAAGAAACACTGAAAAAATATTCAAAATAAACTCTAGGCAGAAAGGTTGTGGACTCCCCTTCCCTGGAAGTGTTCAAGGCCAGGCTGGATGGGGGTCTGAGCATCCTGTTCTAGTAGAAGTGTCCTGCCCATGGCAGGGGGTTGGAACTGGATGACCTTTATTATAGAATCATAAATGGTTTGGGTTGGAAGGGACCTTAGTGTAGGTCTACCTCTTGGTCTTGAGATTTATTAGTTGGGTTGTCCTTGTATTCCCCAGGAGAGGGGCAGCCAGGGAATGGCAGGGCAGTTACTGGTATAGAGACATCCCACCAAGGTATTATTTTTCCTTTCACAGAGGTCCTGTTTGATTCAAACTTTATCCCTAGAAATTTATTCAACTTGACGTGTAGAATCAGTCTTTGAGCACAGGATCTTACACTGTGGATGTGGTGCTGGCTCCTGAGCAGAGCCAGGCAGAGTCACCTCCCAGCAGGATAGCAGAGCTGTTGGGAGCACACACACACACACAACAAGAAAGTGGTTGATTCAAATAGCTCCCTGTACTACACTGCAGGATTTTCTGTACAGAGTTGTGCAAACACCTTGCAGAGCAGAGGTGCTGACTAAAGCCTGGGTGGGACATGTCTGTTCTCTCTCTGAGGGTATTGTGACACCATTCTAAATGTCTTTTTCAGGGGACTCTGAATGCTTAATTACACGTTGTAGCTTAGAAATGTAACTTTGAGCAAACAGTTGGCATTCTGCTACAGCAGAAGCAATGCCAGTTAGTTTGCCTAAGGCAAAAGCCAAGAAGGAGGTTGTGTGGGCGGTGCCCAGGAAATGGAACATGCTAGCACAGTCTAATCAATACAATGAGTAACCTGTAGGTGCTTTCTCTTAAGAGCCTGTTCTTGTGTAACTGCTTGGAGGTGAAAATACTTCCCCAGTTTTGGGGGAGGATGGAGAATGCATGTGGAAGTACACGAGCCCACCAGCACATGTGAGTGGTGTGATCTCTGCTCAGCATTGCAGAGATCCATTCCCCTGCAGCATTTCTGACTTACAGCTCAGAGAAGTTCAGCCAAGTGTGGCTGAGCAGCCTCTGCACAGAGCCTAGAGCAGTACAAGAGGGGGTTCAGTAGATTGTCAAGCCTGCTGTCAAAGTTTAAGAGGGAAAATTAAATCATCACTGCCTGAATTTGGTGCTATAATAGTTCTACCAGTAGGTGTTCAACTTAATAAATACATCCATGCACTCCTTCAACTTCAGCCAGAATTAGTTCAGCATCCATATTGCTGTTAATAATGAGATTTGCACGTTTATCTCTAGGATGGCTATTTCCTTATCATGAACTTGGGGGTTTACAAACATTCCTGGTAAGGGAAGTTCTCATGGATCAAGTTAGCCTCAGTTGGGGCAGGGCTCGGCCAGCTTTCTGTGGCCTTTGTTAGCAGAGGTTTGAGACCTGGCTGGGAGGAGGCTCCAGGGCCCCTCCTGGCTCAGCCCATCAGCCCTGGCTGCTGTGGCATTGGCAGGAGCACAGCTCAGTGGAGCAGGGCTTTGCCTAATCCTCACTCTAATCCTTGAGCTCTGGGAGCCTCTGGCATTAACGTCTGCCAGGGCTGTGTCCTCAGGCTCAGCTGTTAATTTTAGGGAGCAGCTCAGGGCTGGAAGCTCATCCTGTTGTGTCTGGCCATACAAACCACCCTGCTGCTGTAACATCTGAGGTGACCTCCTCCTCCCCCTCCCTTTGTTTTATCCTTCCCCTGATGCTGCCCAGATAATCCTTCTTGTGTCTGCAGAAGAGCTGCTGCTGAGGGTGTAGAGATGCCCTCAAAGTTTAAGAGTGGAAGAAAGGTCACATCCAGCTCCTGCTTACCTGGAAACAGATGTTTGGGACAGCAGCAGGCTGTTTGGTATTGGCTCTGAATCCAGCCACCCTCAGGTGCTTCTCCCATTCTTTTCAGGTTTCATTTTGAAACTAAAATTCCAATCACTTTTCTCACTTTGCACCCACAAACAGGAGTGCTCTCCACTTTCTGGGCTGCAGCTGTGAGGGAGTATCCAAGTTGGTAAGAGAAATTTGATGAGGAAGTCCAACTCTTCACCTCATTTAGCATTTGAATGATCAGGTTTCAGGTTTGGACAACCAAACATTCTCCTGCTCAAGGTTTAACTACTTGATTTTCCAAACCCCTTCCCAGAGCCAGATAACACAACACACAGAGGCTGGACACAGATAGAAGTAAGTTTAAGCCATTTATTATGGTGACATTTGAAGTCTAGCCTGAGTTTTGACATTCCCTGCTCTTAGATTTCTAAAAGGTGTTTATGGTAGAGTCACTTAAATGAGCTATTACCCTCTCATGGACATTTTTGAGAAGGGTAAAGGACTAGAAACAGTCCTAAATAAACAACATGAATAAAACACCACCGAGCTGTCTTCAGGCATCAGGCTCCAAGATCAAGCAAACCTAGGAATAGTTTAAATTACATTTATTTTTAGTGTTTGGCTGTTTGCCTTTGTAACAGTCAGCAGGGGGAACAAAGTAGGAAATTTATTTTAGCAATATAGGAAATAAAATTGGCTTACAATTAACAGACCCTTTAGCAGACTAGAATCCACTTTCAATTCTACTGCCTTTAGCTAGAGCTTAAAACATTCTTTAAAGCAACAGGTACTTTGACAATCCTGTTCAGAACTACTGTACTTGCAGTATTTCAGACTATCACCAGATCAAGGACAGATTTTTTTGGTCAGAGTGGACTCATCTGAAGCCCTCATGTGCTGTGACTTTGCCTGCACCCTCTGGCTGAAGGTGAGCTGTCACAGGTAAACCTGTGGGACCCTGAGTCCCCCCTGCACCAGTACCAGATTTCAGCCCAGTCAGCTGTCACTTACTGACCTGCACAGTGCAGAAACAGAGCAGGAGCCAGGGCAGGGCAAAGGAAATCAGGCAATATTGTGCTAAATACATGTACTTTAGTTTATAGCCTAAACACACGCCGGCCTTGTACCCCATTCTCTTCCTTTACAAAGGATTTTCACTGCAGTAGCTGTATTAGTGCCTAGCAGCAGATCTGAAGTGCCATGATAAATCACTGCCCTGAGGATTATAAAATCATCCATGTCTTCCATTGTTTTTGTCATGTTTGCATTACATTCAAAAGTGATTTGGAGACAAATGCAAACAAAAAAAAGCTACACCAACCAATTGCTGGTGCTGCACAACAGCCTCGTGTCTTAAACGTAGAACAATTTGTATAAAAATAGTGATTGAGTAAATAGAAAAGCACAAGCAAAGGAAAGCTATTTCTCAGTCACTACAGAAGCCAGCACATTCCATCTTTACAAAAAAAAAAAATTCATCACCCCTACTTTAAAATCATCTTCAATTTGTTTCAAGTAACCACCATCATTCCCTCCCCTCTTGTTTACTTAACTGCAAGGCCACCACCTGGTCCACTCCAGAGCAGAAGTGACTGACAGGACCCAGCACCATGGCTCTATCCTCTTTGGGGCTGCAATTTCCAGCCCCACTGTATTTCTCTCCTGCCCAAGGGGTATAAAGAAGGTACAGGAATGACTGTTGCAGAGAAGGGAATTAAACCAAGGAAAGTAACAGGCTTGTAAGAGTACTAGAGTAGTAAGTAAAACTATCTTAGTGTAAGAAATGCCTTGCAAGTCACAAGAACACTCCAACCAAGATGTACCATTATAAAAGCTTTCTAACAAATCAAAACTATAAATATTTTTTTTAATGCCATCAAACATACTGATAAAAATCACCACTAAGTGTCACTGTTTCAGGCACAGTGCCTTTGTAAATACATTCAGGAGCACTTGTAGGCAAATGTGAATTCCAGAACTTGATGTTCTGCCAGTGTCCAACTTGTTTCTGCATCAATTTCTCTATTGATTGGGTGATTTTTGAACAGCATTCAAATCCTGAACATAGATCAATTCATTAAACAGTGATTGGAAAAGACAACAAGGATATGCACTTCATGTGATTTCTTTTCTAGTATTGTCTACACTAACAAAATAGAGTAACTGTAATTCTTTCAAGATCAGAAAAACATTCCAAGCTGTAGCCTTCTGTCTGTAAACAGCAGCAGGGTCCATTTATTTCACTCAGGGTCTTGTGCAGCTCCTTCTCCTTTCTGCTCACTTGCTGCTTGCTGCTCTGGTGTCTCTGGAGCTGTGGTTAAGGAGCTCTCAGTGCTGTTCACAAGCAGCTTGGATTCCTGGTTATTATCAGCATCAGTTCCTAGTGTTGTTTTGGAAGAAATGTCATGAGGAAGATCAAGAGAAGGTAAAGTTGGAATTGAAGGCAGGAGGTCATCCAGTGTGGGCTGCTTGCCTGATCCTTCAGGATACGGGGTTAAACCTTCAGGGTCCAAATTGGAGGCATTTTCTGGGAAATGGAGATAGTTTGTAAAATATCAAAACATATCAGGCTAACAGAGTGCCTCAGCATTTTCACTTAAAGAAAGAGACACACATTCTATAAACTTAAGAAAAAGCACATTAGATTTTTCCATTTCTAAACCTCATTTCTGCTACTTTTTCCATCCCATTTTTGCCATTCTTGCTGATTTTTATTACAATTTGCCTGTTTCCAAAAATTGTGATTATGGTGCCATTCCAGAAATAAAATCTAAAGGAAACCTTGAGTGCACTTACCAAAATAAGCAGAGGCTTCACTATTTTGTTGCATTAATGTTTCAGGGCCTACAGAAGCCCCTGCTGCTGGCATGTTGAAGGAGGCAGGTGGGGACAGGCTGGACACTTCTGTTAAGCCTGTGAACTCAGAAATTGGAATTCCAGACATATCTAGAAATCCTGAAGGAGAAAGCAAGTATTAGTTAGATGCAACCACAAAATTATTTTTATCACCACAAAATTCTAGATTCAAAAGGACATGTCCTATCCAGACTGAAGTCAGTGAAGTCCCCTTCCCACTAAATGCAAATAAATGTAATTTACATGGTACCCAAGTTCTACAGCTCTGAAATTCAGGGAAGTCAAAAACCTCAAGGAAAACCACCACCAGTGTTCACAGTTCTGAATTTAAATCTCTAGCTTAAGACCATATTAAATTATTTAGATGTACTCTAAAGAATTGGTGAAAAAAGCACCCAAGAAAACACACCTGGATCCATAACTCTCTGGAGAGGGGGAGGAGGAGAAAGGGAGCTTCCTGGTGAGTAACCACTGATTTCTTGCTCTGTGGAATGATCCAAGTTCCTAACTGTTTCAGAGCTGTCATTCTGAGAGGTAGGTGCCAACAATGGAGTCTGGAATAAGACAGCAAGAAGAAAAAACACTGTTTTACATCAGAAGCTTCACCTGTAGCCAACCCTCCCCTGAAAGTGTCCTGCCTGTCTCCACATGCACCAGTTCAGAGAGAACTGTGATGCTGAAAGCCAGACACCACTCAGGACCTGTTCCAGTTCAGCCTTTTAAAGGCAGTCTGTCTCAGAGCTCAGTTCTTGGAGGTTTCTCTGTCTCTGAGTGAAGCAGGTGTTCTAACACCATCCTCATTGACTCACACAGCTGTAGGATGCAAGATTTGAAAATAGGGAGAAAACATCTGGCAAGAATTTACATCAGCCAACACTGGTGATCTGGCAGCTGCTCAGCAGCATCAGCTCTCCTTTTCCGTTCACCCAACTCCATTTCATTCAAGCAAAATTGAATGCTGTACTCAAACATTCTGTATTACCAATGTCCCAAACAGCAGAAGAGTTAGAAACTCCAGAGAACACGGTAGAGATTGCAATTCATTTCTTTCCTACCTCTGTGTAACCATTAGTGGATGGCACAGGAGTTCCAGCTTCTGGTGAGGGTGAAGGTGATTTGCATTCTGCCTTTTTCTTTGAAGTCATGGACTGCGTTGGAATTCTGTGCAAATATCCATATCCAATACCACATCCTAAACTGTACAAGAGAAAAAAAATCAAGACACAAAAAAGGTGCTCTTACCAAAGCTAATGTGTTAAATTCTGACTTATTTTAAACAAGAAGAGTTTGTGTCTTTTATCTATAGCACGAAATACCTACCTGCAAGAATTTCCACTTAAGAGTACTAAAGGAACACTACAATCAACTTTGAAACATGCACAGCTTAGCTTTCAGTGAATTATTTTATATCTTTACAAAATATTTCATCTGACCTGATGTGGGTTTTGTTCTTGCTTTAGCTGAATGTTTTGACTGTGAGAATGCAGATAATGAATCTGCTCACAGGGAACTCAAGATAGGAGCTTTGCCATTTGATTCAACTGAACAGAATTGGATCCTCAATGTGCCCAATTCCTAGTTCTAAGCTGATTTTTTTTTAATGTAAAGATTAACAGTTTTGGGTGACAAGGCTTAACTTGGAAACACCAATAACTGATAGCAGTAATGCCCCTAACAGGAGCTCATTTACAGCAAATGTAAAACCTGTCAGCAAGAGAGATCAGTACCTTCCTTCTCCACCCCAAGCTCCATTGGGAGTCACAACCACCTCTCGGATGGAATCTGCTTCAGTGTTGTAAACCATCAGCTTCAGAGGCTTCCCCTCGTGGGATTCAATCAGGGAAAAGAAATCCTCAGACTACGAAAAAAATAGAAAGAAAGTAGTAGTTAATAATCCCAAATGTGCAAGTCAATATTTTACATAGTTAGTTACTCAGTGTGAGATACTGAACACCCAGAGACAGAAAAATCACCAGCGTATTTTGATCTTTAGTGGCAACTTCTTTTTTACTTTCAGACCAAAAAGAAAGGTAACGTTTACCTTAACAATAAAGCTTCTGTCATCAACACCAACCTTCCAAAAAGCCAAATCCTACTTACAACCACTACACTCACTCCCTGCTGGAAGGAACATGCAGCCTACCTCCTGGAGGATCTGATCAGATCCAACAACGTAGTCGGTGTAGGGCTGGAGCCCAGCCAGAGCCGCGGGGGACGAAGGCTCAACGTCCTGTGGAAGAAGGACACGAGTCACCTGCACCCACAGCAGCATCAACTACCAAGATCAAAAAGAAGAGCTAACTCCCAGAGCAGGGAAGGAGAGAACATTTTGTTAATGGGATGAAAAAAGCTCTTGAATAGTCTGCATCTATCTCTGACATCCTGCAAAACATGCTGAGTAAGAAAGGTGTAAAGCATGATGAGTAATAAAATTTTACCAGCTTGAAATTACATCCTCTGAAGGTGTTGAGAAATTGCATTTACTTAAACAACCAGAAACATAAACATTCTTTCCTATTCAATTCT
Organism: Phainopepla nitens; assembly: GCA_013400175.1. Taxonomy (NCBI): domain Eukaryota; kingdom Metazoa; phylum Chordata; class Aves; order Passeriformes; family Bombycillidae; genus Phainopepla; species Phainopepla nitens. The sequence goes on from VXBQ01009490.1 coordinate 377,479, forward strand.
ACTCTTTCAGCTCTTCCTCTTAATTTTAAAATAAATCTCTGGTGCTTTTTGTAATATTAATTTTACTTTAATGAAGTTTAGCCAACACAGAGACACCAATCAGGCCAGAATCTTTTTTGCTTTTGCCATTGATTCTTCAACATAAAATGAAAAAAACCTTCCCACCTATTTGGTCCAGTTAGGATGGAATTATTTCTGTCACTGTCACTGGGAACCCTGACAGCCACCTACTCAGATGGCTCAGACAAACCTTCAGGACTGTGTGTGATTACATCATGTACTTTTCATCAGTGCTAAACGTCACACTGTAACACGAGGCTGCACAAACAAGTGCTGCTCACCAGGACGTGCCAGACGTGTTCATTGGCTCCCTGGAAGCTGCAGAACCTCACACTGGCTCCAAGGAGGCCTTGTCCTCCCCACATGTTACTGGGGATCACCTCCACCTCCCGGATTTTCATTGTTTTGATGTTGTACACCTCCAGCTTCACTGCCTTCTCAGCATTTGCCTTCAGCAGGTCTTTCAACATATTGTTCTCCTTGTTCTGTAGAGCAGAGATACAGGATTGACATTATTTCCAGTTGCACCTGTAACATCTGTGGCAGAATTTGAACACAAAGGACCAAAACCATCAAAATTTTGGCTCTGTGGTTCACAAACAATCCCAGCAACCTCCAGTTCAATTTTCTTCTACTAGAAAGCAGTCGGTACTGCCAACACACATCCCTTTACATAAACACTTCCAGTTCTTCCATTTCATCACTGGCATTCCTGCCCTTCACAACTGCTTTTAAATAATACCAGCAGTATCAGATGCCAACTGTGTAGTCTAACAATGAGCAGCAAGATTTCACTTCATGTCTCTGAGCCCCATCCCTCTTCAACAGCCCTTCAAAGGCACTGCAAGCTGACTGTGAAAGAATATCTTCCTTTCTGTCATGTTAGAGGTTAAATGATCTTCCCCCAAAATCTGCCCTTAGAATGATCACTTCCAAAAAAAGACATCTCCTGTCATAAAAGCAAGACAAACTTAATGAATTCGGCTTGGGTGTGGTTAGGGTGGAGCATACGAGGCAACTAACAAAACTAACAAAACACCAACCAAAACCCAAAAAATCCCCCACCAAACCAAAACTCAACTCTTCTCTCATAACTCAGCACACAGGAACTGTGTTCTTGGTTCTCAAAAGTGTAAGTAGACAGCCTATGACTCTTTTTCATGTTTTATCAAAGGCTGAAACAAGTTTGTTTAAACAAATGTTGAGCTCTGACTGTTGACTCACCTTTTGACAGAAAACATGTACAGTGAGCAAGAACATAAACACTCTGCTAACCTGCTGAGGTGAAAAAAGGCATGAACAAAACCTTTCCTTCAAACTTGGATCTAGCCAAAGAGACTCTGAACACCTGCAAGTTTTACTTGACTTTTCATGTCCAATGTGAAAAGTTTCTCTGCTTGTGACTGTTATGGCTTTTACCCTTCATCATCCCCACAGCACCCACGGGTCACGTGGGGTGGAAAAAAAACAACACTGAGATCGTTTGAGACTTACAAGCCTCGTGTGTCCTATGGCAATGATGAAATCAAAGAAAGGTTCCAGTCCTCCTTGTTGGGCTGGGGAGTTCTCTTGAACCTGCAGAAACACATTTTATTATTGTTATTATTAACATTTGATGGTTATTCTACGCCCATCTCCAGTTACGTAAGTGGAAGTGTTAATCTTTACACTTGATTCAATATTTACTTTTGAGCTGAGCCACAGATAAGGCACCAAATGCCTGCCCTTTTATAAAGCTATGAACAGATACCCAAATCAAGCTGTAAAAAGCAGGTTTTGAACCCCATATAAGACACAAATGTTGCGATTCAGAGTTCACAGCCTGGAATTATTAAATACTGAGCACTTTGGAGAAAGGCTTGCTTTCTTTTGGTTTTCAACGTGCTGCTGCAGGATTTTCTTCCATGGTTCTAACAACCTGAGCAGGGTGAGATTCCCCACTTGCATTTTTCCAGGAACACAAGTGACAGCTGGGCTCCCACATTTCCAGCCCACTGGAACAGGAATATTTACACAAGCACACGCCTGCCCACAAGTTCTGGTCGAGAAAACTGCAAACACCACTTACAAAAGATTCCTGAGAAATAAGAGTTGGGACATCCCAGTTTCATTAGAGCCAAAGCTGTCATAGGAGAGATGCCATCAATAGAGAGAATACTCATAAACCACATTCATATCAGGAAAAACCCCACCAAAAACTCACAGATTACATTAAAGTCCACCCAGTGCAAGGCACACTGACAAAGCAAGATGGTGTTAAGGAATCACTGCAAACCCCCTGACAGTGTGCTCTGGACTTCACTTTTTATTAACTCAGCAACCCTTAACCCGAGATACATTTGAATCCTGAGGGCCACCTCACAATTTAAGCACAGAACTAAAACCCAGGCATCATCTAACTAGGAAGTTCATTGCTAGGAAAGTTAAAACTGCTACATCTTATATTTGGTCTGGTGTTACCAAAATATTAGATACATATTTTTACTTTTTTTTTAATAGATAAAGTTGTATTGGTATTGGGGCTTTTGCTGGCAGAACTGTCTATAAAAGTCATAAAATATATTTAATAGCATAGTTACTTCAGCAAAAGCTTCTAAAGCAAGAATAAGAATAAAAATCATGCTTTATTTTTAAACAGTCAAGACTGAGCTCTGTAACCACAGCTGGAGTAGAAGTATTAACTTTCATCACAACCCTGAACTGCATCAAAAGCAAACAGGCAGCTTTAGACTGATGCTGAGAAACACAGAACGCAGAGGAAGTGGGAACAGCACGCGGCAGCAGCGCTCCCATTCTTCCTCCAGGGAGGGAAAATACCCCCTAAAAAGAAACGATAACTCATGCAAACAGCTGTTATCCGCCCACCCTCAAACGTCCAGACCTGCATTTGTCCCACCGGCAATCTGCTGAAGAGAGGAGTCACAACAAACTTGCAACTCCATCTGGGAGAGGCGCGGGAATCGACCCCCTACCAGCATGCTGTGGAGATCCACACAGAAGGGAGCAGGGAAAGGAGGAGAGAAGCAGGGAGGGAAGTAGGGGAACAGGCAGAGGGAAGAACAGGGAGAGGAGGAGAAGAGCGGAGAGAACAGGGAGAGATGCAGGGCAGAAGAAAGAAAAGGGGCACGGGGAGGGGAGCACGGAGACCAGGAGGGGAACA
>VXBQ01009490.1:380893-399424 GCA_013400175.1 Phainopepla nitens
GGCGTGGTCCCGACGGAGGGGGCGTGGTCTACGCCGAGGGGGTTGAGAAAGGGGCGTGGCCTTGTTGGATGGGGGCGTGGTCTGCGCCGAGGGGCGGAGCCAGCGCTGGATTTCCAAAGTCGCAAAATCGCTGGATGGCGGGATTTTTTAAGCTGGGGAAGAACTCTGAGATCACTAAATCCAGCTTGTCAACGAGCACCACAGTGGCGACGGACCGCGGCACGGAGGGCCACGTCCGGTCCTCCCTCAGGCAGCTCCAGGGATGGCGGCTCCACCCTTTCCAATGTCCTGGCAACCCTTTCTGGGAAGAAATTCCTCCTGATGTCCGACCAAACCTCCCCTGGCACACATTAAGACTATGAAAAAAACCCCAAACTCGCCCACTGCTGTTGTCATTCTAACAGCCTTTGAAAATCATCCCCCTGTTGGTGTAATCCAGAAAGAGATTGTTGCTGATTTTTTACCAATATTGTGTTTCTGTTCCTCTCCGTAGGCGCGGAATTGTCCTCAAGAACGGTATTTCTACCAGCTGAGACAACTTTTAGCATTAATAGCTGAAGAGGAAATCAATAGTCCCATGCTGTTGTTTTACAAGGGGTAGGTGATCGCTCGGAGGTTGTGGCAATTCCACCGCCCTGAAATTTCATATCTGCCCCACTGTGTTCTGAGGAGGATGGATCCTTCTGATTCTGCCTTTAACTCATGAATGGAAAAGTTCTGGAAATTTTCAAAGTAGCAGAATTAATTTGAAGTGTTTTTATATTCGTATTGTTAAAATGTTAGTTAAACTTCCTGCATGAACATTTTCATTTCAGTATAAAAGTGCTGACTTCATTAAAACTCCTTGGTAGTACTGCTCTCACCCCCAAAATCTCTTTTTTCAAAGGATCCATCCACTTAATCTCTGTGGTTCAAGTGTGATGCATAAAAACACTTAAAAAAAAATAAAAGGTGCTTTTTCCATCCTCTGCCTTTGCTTCGAAGTGAAATTCTTACATTCCCTGTCACTTTAGGAGCTATTTATGCTTGAAAATCCACATACTTTGGTTCATATTTATCCAAAGAAAGCACAGGATATTCTCAGGAGCCTTTTTAAGTAACTTTTCCCTGGAGTTGTCTCTAAGCTGTGGCTGCAGATCTGTGCATCACATTCATTGAGCAGATGGGAAGTAAAAGTATTCAGGAAAAAAAAAAATTATGCCAAACCTTTATCGGTGGGATTTTTTTGCTGTATATATTTAGGAACCTTATCTCCTAGTTGTATTTTGTATTAAACTGCTTTTCTTCAGAGCGTCTTTTGAAATGGGTGAACCAATGAGGAGCTGCAGTGTTGGCTGTGTAATTGTGTTTTTACAAACAGTAGAAATGAGAAACATTTCTTCAGATGCACCACAAAGAGAAGGGAGTCTGATTCCAGCACTAAATTAGTTCTTAGGAAATACAAGACCAAAACAAAACAAAAAAAAAAAAAGGAAAATCTAGAGGAATTCTTTGCATTTGTGTTTATCACAGAAGGCAGTGTAGAGGTTCCCACCCCCAACCCTTTCTTTGCATTGTCTTGTGTTAAGGTGGAGGTGAAAGAGCCCATGAAGAGAAAAAAATAAGCAGCAAATTCGCAGGAAGAGGTGCTACTTTATCCCACCTTTCTGGAGGAACAGGGGAATGAGCTGGCACACCACAAGCAGATGTTTTGTACCGCTTGCTTCAAGCACTTTGGCTGCAGGGGACTGGGAAGTACTAAACATCTGATTTTTTAACAAGGAATTCTAGCAGAGATCTGAAGGGGAAGGTCTGCAAGCCTTAATAAAGTGAGAGAAACTCCAATAAGTGATGTTTTTAGTGGGTACCTGAGTACTGTATTCTTGGGAGGAGCCAACATGGCTCTGATAAAGGAACATCCTGCCCCACACCCCTGGAAATACACAGAAAGGAGCGCCCTGCTTGCTTGGATTTCAAAACCTCCCTCATCAAAGCTTTGTCGAGGTTTTTGTTGAGGAAACTAAGCAGCAGTGCTTTGAGTTATATTTATATCAATGAGTGGCTAAAAGATAAATAGATTAAGAGAGTGAATGATCACTGAAAGATCATTCCAAGAGTTATCAAAAACCACCAACACTGGTTTTCCTCATAATCTAAAAGCCTGGAAAGAGAGATACGCACTGAGATGAAAAAAGGTGTAAAAATATGGATAAGGTGGTCTTTTTTTTTTTTAACTTGTGCTTTTACACTTTGCTTGTCACGAGTTCCAACAGTCTAAAACTCGACAATCCATTAGCCCAGTGTTTCATCTACCTCTGCAGGTTAAATGAAGAGTTGTAGAATAAAACCAATCTAGGGGTGATTTGGTAAACGTAGGCATGTTTTATGTAGTATTTTATCTAATTTACTGAAGAAACTAGCACCAAAAATAGTGCTGCTGTCAATAAATTACTGCAAAAAATCAAATCTACCCCAGGCCACTCTTTTGCAGCAGTTTTGTTTGTTGGGGAAAATACTTTAGCTCATGTTTATTCAATACTTGAGCAGCCCTTCCATATTAAATTTGTCAGCTTACCCAGAGCCCAGAGATTCCAATAAATTATTAAAGAGCAGCATTGCATAGCAGGATTTGTAGTGACACGTCGGAGAGAAATCAAGCTTTATTTTCAAATCAAGCTTGAGGATGATTCTGAAAATTTATTTTAAATGGTTGCATGGGTGTTTCTGGAACATCTGCACAAGAGTGTTTCAGACACTAGAGAAGAAAGTTATTCTGTTAGAGGTAACATATTTTAGGGTGTTACACTAAACAAAGATCTGTCAGTGGAGAATTTTATGTATATATAATTATATGTATATGTGTATGTATATATTTTATAGATATATAATATGTATATGAGTACACATGTTGTATATTCAGCGTGACTTTTTGCAAAAATATTTAGTTTTTAAAATATCTACTTTCTAAAGAAGAAAACTTACTGCTTTACTTTCCAATCTGGCAAATGATGAACAATTTTGCTTTCAGCACCACAATCCACAATCTGAGAAGCCCTGCACATGTGTGTCAAGCATTAGGAGAATTTTCCTTTTTTTGAGTGTTGTTGCTGTTACATCACTTTTCAAAATTGTACGTATTTAGCACATTTTTGGTTCAGTCTTTAGAATTTGAGTATTTTAGTTTTTAGATTTTGAGGTTGCTTTAGAGCTGGAAAATCAAAGAAACAGGAAGAATGTGGAATTTAAGGAATAGGATTCTTCCAAGGGAAGAATAAAAATATTACTATTAATAATAAATAATTCTATTATGCAAGAATGTTTTTATAGCTAATGGATAAAAATGATTAAGGTCTTGACAGGAGGCTGAAAATGTCTCCTGGATCTTGAGAGGGAGTGTACCAATGGTATTTCATCCATAGAAAGGCAGAAGGCCTCACTATTTAAAAAGTAAAATGAGATCATTAGACTTTTAGCCAAATATGAGTAAGTATAAATATGCAAAAACTAATGTCTACTCTACCTTAGTTTATAATTATCTAAATTACATTTCTTGTTACTATAAAATCTGGCATAATTCATTGGTTTTTGTTTTTTAAGTGGATATTTCTACATTATTCCAAAACTTTTTCAGACAGGGAAGAAAATTTATTTGTTTCTACAGAGGGAAAATAAAATTTTGGTTTGGGGAAACACTGTTTCATCATGTCTACTTACATTTGGTTGTAACTTTGGCATTACTTTGATGTAATTATATGCCAGAGGCAAGGAAGCTGGAATTAAAGAGCTTTCTGAACAGGTCTTACTGTCTGTTCCAGTAAGAGGCAAATCCTGACCTAGTGACAAAAACGTACAAGGACTTTAAGGTTTTCTAGCCTCTTCTCCCTGTGGTTTTCTTTTCCTGTAATTACTCTTTCCCCGTTGGTTGTGTTGTACAGGAAACAGTCTGCATTTAAAAGTTCAAGATTTTGCATTTAAAAGAGTTTCTGAAAACAGGCAAAGGAGACTTTTTGGTCCCATGTGATACTGAACAAAGGTGGCACGTTCATATCATAAAAACTGGTAGATCCCTAACTGGTGGGTGAAAATTGTTGTCAAATTTCTTAGCAAACACTTTTTGAAATTTAACTTTTTAAAATTTTATTCTGTTAATTGTGTGTTAGACAGTGAAATATAGGATTGTATTATTGGTAATAAATAACTGAGATTAATATTTTAGGCATTCTTCAAAACAGTTTGTCCACAGAAGATTTTCCTTTTATAATAAAATCAGTCCATTATAAAAATCTTGGTAATGCAAGGTTAAAACTGTAACAACTGGCAGGAAATCAGAAATACATTGTGGTTCTTACAGGGCTTTAAGCCACTGCAAATACAGCAGTGTTATGGCATTTCCACACAATGATATCTGCATCAGGTCTTTGCTTTTGCAGATACTGAATTTTGAAAGAAATGTCATTTATCATTCATGGCAATGGAGCTAAAACAAAGTCACACACTGGAATGTCACACGCAGAACTGGCAGATCCTGAGAGAACTGTACACTTTAAATGGCTATTTTTCACAGCTCTTTGTGTGCTTAGCACTTACAGCTTGCCTGCAATATCAGCCTTTTCTAAAGGTTCCTATGTAAATGTGAAATGTGTGCTGGCTGCTCTACATTTAGATCTGCAGATACAGTATAAAAAGCTGCAGCTGAGCTAGTTGTAGGTTTCTTTTTTCAGTCAGTGGAGAAAAACAGGCAATTCTTGACTGTAGCTGTTATTAAAGATTTCTCAAGCCCGTTGTACAGGTAATTTTTCAGTATGGAGGAAGGATTGTGCAGTAGAAAGATCTTTGGCTTCTTTCAGAACTGTTTCGCTGTAGAACCCGTCAGAAATTATAGAGGAATAACATTCAAAATCTCAAAGGATTAATGTTTTCCAGTATAGACTGTCTAAAATCAGTAAGCTTCAGAAGTAAACTTGCAATATAGAGGAAATTCTGTGAATGAGTTTTGTTAGTTAAGAATGATGAAAAATATTAATAGAATATTAATTCTTCCCTCATTATCAATACAAAATATTTATGCAGTAATATGACTATGATAAATTTCAGGATTATGAAAGAAGTTGACCCTAAACAATGTTTTGGTCAAAATAATTGGGAGTAGGAACTCAACATTACAGAGGACAATAATGTTTACAGAAAGTCATTATTCAAAATTAAAAGGAATAGCATCTCATAGATCAAACCTGTTTAAATTGCACTTTCTTAGGGAGATTCATTTCATCTTTCACTTGTGCAGCTGATTTGCAGGACCTTTATTGTGTGAACAATTTAATTTAGCCCTGAAAAATTATGTATCTGATGGAATGATCCACTTCACTGGCAAATATTAATAAATATGTCACGATTTTCAGTCATATTTATTTATACCTCTTGGAAGGCATGCACAGGATGCTCATGAATGGGAATTCTAACAGTGTTTGGTCATTTTCCTGTATGCATCATACATAAACAATTTAAATGATCATCACCTTGTTAACAGTATCACCTCTCCAGAACTTGTAAAGCTTTGAATCTTTTAACCTTGGAGTTATGCTTGGAGAAGCATAAAGAAAGATAATTCTACCTTTAAGAGTTGTCATCCAGAGGCAAGGGTTCAGCCGTGTCCAGTTTTGTGGATTTTGTTGTGCTGGTGTGTCTCAAGCTCCCTCTTGCATTCACAAAAGAGAATTTCTATTTCTTATAAATAAGATGTTGATGGTAAAGGAAGTTGTGGTGCTTCCAAATCTCTAGAGTGCAGCTACATTCAGTACAGTTGTACAGGGCATTATTTGAGTTTACCAGTCTGATTTTTCTTCTTAGTAGGGCTTGCAGAGACTACTCAGCTTATTCTTTTGTCTCCTTTGCAGTACCACTGTTGTGGTTGCTGTCAGAGCTGCTCGGGTTGGTAGGCAAAGGTATTTCCTGTGCAAACAGAGCTCTTGGAAATGTACCAGCATTTAAGCAGCGCTGCTGGATGCAGGAGCTGCTCACCTGGGTTGGTAGCAGTCAGTAATGCAGCCATCATCACACTGGAATAACTGGGATTTTGGGATGAGTCACCTCAGAGCTTCGGGAGTGAAGGTGGAGTTTCCAGCTGGTCATTGAACTGAGTCCTCTGGTCTGGACCAGAAAAAGGTGATTTCAAGGTCCCCTTCCCTTCCAAAGGACACACAGACACAAATGAAACTGCTCTGAAAAACTTTCAGAAATAGTTGTGGTTGTTACTTTATTTTCTTGCACTCTTCACCGTTGCTGCAGGTTTTTGAAATGCAGCAGAGGACACTGAACCCTTGACCCTTCAAAGCAGCCAGGACCAGTTTCTTCCCATCAGAATTTGGCAGCACTGATTAATGTCCAGCACCAGCAGCACCAGGACTATGTACAAGCTGCTGAAAGCTACAAAGATGCATCAACATCTACTGCAGCAGATAGTAAAGAAAGTATTTTTAAAATAGTAAGATAGGTTTTTTTAAAATCTCAATCAGCATCTCTCTATACAAGGGTGAGAGAAATTGTTCTTTTGGTGTGAGAAGCCTCAAAAATATAGAAAAGGAAATACTGCTTGATTTTTTCAACCATGGGATTATCATGGGGGAATTCCTAAATCGTATTTCTGGCATTGAAATGGAATAACAACCAAAAAGGAACATGAACATAAAAAGGAAATTCAGCCACGTTAGCAATTTTTGTATTTTTCCATTAAATAGAATGCATCAAATTGAAAAATACTTTAAAATTCACATGTAATACAGTAAATCATCAGAAGAGAGCATCATATTACAAATATAAAAATCAGGTCACACTCAAGAAAAGGGAAAATTGCTCAGGTATAGTTTTCTACTCACAGTAAAAGCCAGTTTTTAAAGCCCATAAAGTATTGGTATGGAAAAACTCCCATGTACATTTGTGAATGTTTGATTCTCAGGGCCATTAACTGGCAGAAAATTGCATTGAATTAAGTATGAATTCCATCTACACTTTTACTGAGAATTAATGATATGCAACATATCACAAGCTTTAATGTCTTGCAGCTTCATTTAAATGGAACAGCCATTAACATTTTGCAGGATTGCTCTGATTTTCAAAGAGAGGCCATCTCCTTGTTATTTGTACTTGACTTCCTCTGTGTTTCCTCTACTTGTTTATTCATGATAGAAATTATGTTAGGCCTGTCACTTCAGATAATTAATGATACACAAGGAAAATCAGTAAAGAATACCCTTGGCTGATTATTCATAATTACTCAGATGCTGCAATAGTTGTGCTAATGGGGAAATCTATCTTTGATTTAATTATAAAACTAGATTGAAATTGTTTTGGAAAAAAAAATGTTCTACTCTGTTTCTGTCTTTTATGATAGAACTCAGTAGAGAGAAAATAAGAGGTTCTTGATACTTATTACAATTGTTATCTAAATACTTCATTTTTAATTACTTCTTATTTTCTCAGACAATAATGAAGTTGGCTTATTTTAATTTGGGTGATTGATTGTCAAGATGCAATAACTGCTTCTCCAGTCTACACACCAGCACACTGTTTTTACATAAAAGCCCCATGCAGGAAATTGCTCGATGAGATAAGCTGGGATCACTAAATTTTTTCCAGAGAAAAATCATAGAAAAGGAGTAAAGAAATGAAATTATGAAAATGAGATCTGCATCCCCTAAACACTGTCTCTGGAGGACAGAAAAAGTATTCACTCAGTCTAAATTCACATCTAAAAACAGAAGAAATGTTAGGGGTTTGTGGGTCATTGTCACCGAAGTGGTGACACTGATCCATCCATCCATTACAGTGTGACATCTAATGATGGGTTTGGAGCTCTTCCTGAAAAGGGGAAATGTCATACATGGTTTTTGGGATGGTAATATTAGTTCTTTTATTTTCTATTCTGATAGTATTTAAACAGATTTGGAATATTGTTTAATGCAAATTCATCTGTAGGGCTTTTTATTTGTTCATCGCCCTTTATTTTCACAAGTTTTTGAATTCTAGATGAGGAGAGATCTCGTGTCCAAGAAACAGAAATATGAACAGGCAAAAATCCTTTTCCAGAATGTTGTATAGAAATCATAAGTATATAACACTAAATATGCTTGAAGACTATGATTTTAGTCAGATTTCTACTCCAAGTTTGAAAAAAAACTTAGGAAAATATGAAAACCCTGTTTTCTTAATTTCACCGACAAATTTTCCCCTTCTGGGTAAAATCCAGAATGTCACAGGAGTTTCTGTAGTGTGACATGGAGAATTAATAGATTTGACAGTTTTGGAAGAGCTTTCTACTTCTAGAAGCTGGAGATGTCAGCAGCAATTGAATTTCTCTTGGCTCTGTGGCTCTGCCATTATTTCTTTTAAAAACCTTACTCTTTTTCCAAGAGAAAAGCAGTATTGCTCTATCTGATTAGTTACAGATACAAAACAAAGCAAAATTAAGTCTGCATGATTTAAGTCAATATTTAATTTTTCCAGATCTGATGTCATCTGACTTATTTAAAGGTAGCAATAAAATATACTTTAATGCTTTATAATTTTTAGGTAACTTTTCAGCCCTGGAAATACTAAAGTAGCTGAGAAGAAGGAACCCTAATAAAACTAGAAAAGAATTTACATTTTTTTTTTTAAATTATTTGGAATGTTGAAGAAAAATAAATTTTGGAATCTGGCTATAACTACTTCAAAGGACTCTAGTGCTGATAAGGCATGCAAGGGAATGTTTGTGGGTTTGGGATTTTCAGAGCAACGCCTCTGTGCAGTTTGTGTGACTGCTGTAAGGCTCAGTTTGTAACCCAGATTGTTTGTAACTGGAATCTGTTCCCATCTTTAGTGATTTCCTCAGGTTTGCTCGGGGTAGCTCCCTACAGGCTGGGATTTCTGTGAGAGTGGATGGCGCAGGTCTTTTATCCTGCATGGGACTGGACTGGCAGCACTGGATGAAAAGCACAGTAAAATGGTCATTATTTAGATGCGGTTTTCCTGATTGTTTGGTTTTTCTGTTTGTTTTGTTGTTGTTGCTGTGATTTTTTGTGGTGTTTTTGGGGTGTTTTTTTTTGTTTGTTTGTTTATTTGCTGCTGTAAACATTGTTCTCCAACTAAAAAGGTCCTCAAGAACTTGCTGCGCTGAAATGAGGAGGTCCTGCTCCTCCTCCAGCCTTAATTCTCGTCGCAGGGTTTCACCTGCCTCTTTAATTCTACACCTCATTCAGCTTTCTAAAACAACAGGGAAACAGCCAGCAAAACTGGGAGTACATTTCCCTGGGTCAGTGAAATCAAATCCTTTCACCCCGTGAGAGGAAAGGTTCCAGAGCTCAAGGCAAGTGAGGGATCTGTTGCCAGGAACAGAGTGATAACAAGTCACTTCTTTCCGCAGCAACAAGCTGTTGGAGCAGCTCAGCCGTGCCTGTAACATCACCCTCGGCACAGCTGCTCATCCCTTCTGAGCTGGGTAAGTACCTGGAAACGGAGAGCCCACGAGCCAGTGCCCTAATGCTCCGTGCTCCTCTGATAAATAAATTATCCTCCCAGGGATTGCTCCTTCCAGAGCGCGGCTGTGAAAGGAAACGCTGCTCTTCATCAACGCTGCGCTTGATTTTATTTGTCATCATCACCGTCGTGCAGGTGTCTCTTTGTGGACGGTGTTAAACGGCTCAGTTAACACCTGGCAAGACCCATAAAATCTCATGCTCAGCAAAGGGGGTTTTGTTCGTTTAGCAGAGCGCAGGAGCGTGCCGCGATTTCAGGGTGAGAGTGGGAGCATCAGCTTGGAGATTTAAGGGAGAGGTTTGGAGAAATGCAGGCATCTGCGTCCCAGGGAGAGATTTGAATTGGCAGCTTTCCAGCAACACATGCCATTGACAGAGTTTAAATTTATTTAGTGCCTGACAGAAATACTTCATTAACTGCAGAAGCACTCCTTGTCTAAGCATATAATCGGAAACAAGATACTTAAGATGTCATGATTCAATGCAAGAGTTGTGTTACTTGGGGAAAAGTAAACAAATTAATTTTCCTCCGAGGCTGACTTTGTCCTTGGCAGAGTTTATATGCTTAGTGCCTGATTTGTCTCTTTTTTAAGTGGTTGATTTTCCATTAATCTCTGCATCAGAACTGGCAAGCACATGAGCTGTAAAACTGTAAGAATTGTGAAGCTATAAATGGCATATGAAGGATGGCAAATGTATGAGAAAACTTGTACATTCATCAATATATTGTAAAAAATTAGACATCTATCTGAAAGAAAACCATGCACTTATTTTTTATAAATTTATATGCAGACCCATGCTTACTGCAAATATTTCAAAATTCTCTTTTTTGTAAAACAACTTTTTCATTTCGTGGTGCTTTATATAGGTAAACATGGAAACTTCATGTTGAGAAGATTGGTCAGCCTCTGTTTTTTCCCAAATAGGCACATGGACAATCTAATCAAGCTCTGGGATAATTTGGGAAAGCTGGAAAGGACAGAGAGTTGTGAACAGTGTGCTTCCAAATCCTCTGGGGCTTTGGCTCTCATGTGGCACAGGACCACAGCTTCTCTGATAGATTGTCTATAACTTCTGGAAGTGATTTTTCTGCTCTGGTGAACTTAACCACTCCTTCCATTGTTTGGGGTAAGGCTACATTCCCAAGCTTTGTCGCTATCAAATCCACCACTTGTACATGTAGGGCTGTCTATAAGGAAGGTTGGCTGCTATCCTGAGGTTTTCCTCTGCATTTTCATTTAACTGTCAAGTACAGAACTCATTTGTGCGGTCCTTTTTCAGTGCTTGAACCAAATTCTGACACTTTGAAAAGGACTAATTTGATTCACCACTTCCAAGGAGTTATCCTGCTATTCTCCAGGGAGAGAACAATGTGCCACTGTGTCCTCAGCTCCTTTAAAGCTCACAATGTTCTCTTTGCTTCAGTCACTGTGAGCTCTTCAAGAACAGCATGAACCTTTCAGAAGCTGGCAGTACTGGCAGTACCCTGTGCTTTGTGCTTGTGGCCCTTGGCATGGCCTTTAACACCAAAACAGGCATTTTGAGTTTGCGTTCCAGGTGTCAAAGCCATTTTCTCTTTCCATTCCCACCTTTCTGCATCAACACATGTTCAGTGCAAAGCTGTCAGCTCTGTTACCCCAGAGCCATAAATGTTCAGCATCTCCTACCCTGGAGTTGCACAATTTGGTTCTCCTGCAGTCCTTTTCCTTGGATTTCTCAGGGCAGGAAGGAGATTGCAGTCAGGACCTGCCACTGCCGCAGGTGAACATCTCTACCCTAAAATACCAAAACCCATCTAAAAATATTTCAAAGGCAGAGTTCCTAATAGCTTTTTGCTGCTATTGAAGAATAGAGGAGGCTGGGAAAACACTGAGGGTCTGAGGATCTTGAACACAGTAATTCAAACATTGTTGTTAAAGTTTGCCATTGAAAATCCTCATTAGGCTATTGGTTTACTCTCTTCTGGTCTCAGTCAGGTTGAATTATGTTGTTTACCATGGGTCAGAACCATGGCCATGAGTAGGGAACTCTGTTGCTCAACTGCTTTGCAACATCCAGACTTTTTAAAATGATGATATTGCTCATCACACACTTGAGGGTGAAAAAATTGATTGCAACACATTGCATCAACATCAGGTTTACAAGGGAGGCATCTGAAAAGGGTTTCAGCTAATGAAAAAAACTCATTCTGAGTCTATTAGTAACCAAATGGGTGGCACACATTATTTATTCCTGAGTGCAGCTGGCAAGACACATCTCACATGTGGTTAAACTCTTTTATCTCTAAACAAGAGTGTGTGCAACCCAGTTGCCCACTGGAATCATTCCTGGCCCATATTATGCTCTAAAATGTGACCAAGTATTGTCTGGGACTGTGGTGGCTGACATGGGGCAAAACCACACCAGGAACTGTGCAAAAGTTTCACAACATAGGCAGCAGAAAGAAATGCCAAGCCTTGGGCTTTGGTGCAGTTTAGTTCTCGGTATAGAAAGAGATCTGAGTCTGAAGATATGCGTGGAAAAGTTCCTTTGGAGCCAACTAAACCTCTAGATTAAACCTTTGGTTTGGGATTGGTGATCTTGAAAATGCTGAGCATGGAGTTGGTCAGTGCACCAGCTCTCCTGAGCACTTCATCAGTTCATCAGCGTGAATATCCCTCTTTGTACAAACTCGTAGGCTTTTATTTCTCCATGGCAAACGTGGATAAAGGATGTATCAGGATGCCTTTCATATTATCTTTGCTATTCTAGTTAACAGTCATGTTTGCCTCTTTGCCTGGTTGGAAGGCTCATCCCAGTGATCTGAAAGCTCCAAGTTGGTCATGTTTGGGAATATCCCAAGGGCCTACATAGAGGAAATCCATCAACCCCACACGGTAACAGGTAATCTCACTGCAGTGACATCAACAGATAAGATACTGCAAGGTTCCTGTCTTTGCCAGCTAGCATTTACCATCGAGTTTAACAGCAAGGAACTCATTTCCCAAGAGCTCTAAGCACACCAGTGAAAGTGCTGATTTAAAGTGCTGGCCATGAAACGGGGAGTAGGGGAAGAGGGGATGAGGAACTGCATCCTAAGTGGCACAGCTCAAGCAGGACCAAGAGCAAGCACTGGAGCAGCTCTCCTGGGGTATGGTCCCAGATGAAGCCTCTCAGGTGCTTTTCCTTCTCATTTAGCATTTCCTCTGATGAGAAGCCACCTTGAACAGAGGCTAGACAGTGTTAAAGGAATAAAGTAGGTGTTTATTAAAAAAGGCCTTCAAAGGACACGCCTTGGGCGGTACAAGAGCCCGGCTGTGGTTATACCCAAGATGGAGGATGGGTCACGAGTTTTCACAATTTTACAAGTTTTGGTGCATTTCCATATTGGGGTTAATTGTCCAATTCCAGCTTCAGGTTATGAAGTCCCATCCTCCCAGATGGCTCTCCTCAATTTGCTGCTGTTTGCACTTTTTGGGCCTGAAGCTGCAACGGTGTCCTTGATGCTCAGGAAAAGGACTGTTTTGTGGAACTAAACTATGAGAACTTGCTAACTTTATATGAAGTTCAGAGTTACATACTAATGCAGTACAGAATCTGGAAAATAGGAAAGCTAAAGCTTAAGGCATCACCTCCAATGGAGCAGTTTCCACAGCAGTCTGACCCAGGCTCTCAGCTCCACTGTACCAGAGCTGGCCCTGAGCACAGCTGAGTGCTGAGAGCTGGGAGGGCAGGGCAGCAGCAACACAACCCTTGCCAAGTGGGGTTTGCCAGCAGGGATTCAACTGGTCTTAGTCTAGCCAAGGATCTCCTTCTGGTTTGGAGGTCCCCAGGGAGCTCAAGAGCCCTGTCCTTCCTCCCAGCCCTTCTTGTACTTGTTTCAGGCCAGGCAGGCCATCCCTGGCTCTGCCATCCCTGGCTCTGCCATTCCTGTTTCATGTGCTGCTGTTGGTTTTCCTGCTCTGTGAGAGCACACCTGCAACTTCCCAGCAAGGGAAATCCTGATCCTTGGGCAAAAATAACTTTGCTGTGCATCCAGGTGCCCATGTTCTTCAGCTGTTGTTTTTTCAGGGGCTCTTGCTGGTTTGGAGGGAACGTGTGGCGCTGCAAACACAGTGAAACTGCAGCTAAACTGCACCAGCCAAAGAAAACTGAGCATCCACACATCCACATATCCACAGGTGGAAGCACTCAGACTTTTCCTGCTCTTTATATGGAGCTTCCTGACACTGGCTGAAATCCTATTCTTTCAGATATGTTTTTGTGTGTATATTCCTGCATCCGTCCATCACTTTGAGGCCACAAGTTGTTTGTTTTTTGTTTTTTTTTTCCCCAGAAATTCTGATCTTGAGAAGAACAGGTATGGCAGGGTGTGTGCCTTTCTTTTTTTTACACCAGCATGAGTGATGTCAGAAAGAAGAAAGGAGGGAAGATAAAAGAAAGGTGCCTTGATGCTATTCCCTGAGCATACAACTGAGATAAAAATCGTCAGTCCTGAGTGCAAGAATACACATGCAGGGAAAGCACAAATGCACATACTGACAACCCTCTTAGATACAGAATATTAATTTCTAGGCATTCTTGTTTTTTTAACCTCTTTTCATTTTTAAAAATAAACAAAATTGCAGCACTTCTAAAAACCTCCATGCTGCAGGAGTAGGATGGCATCAGCTACAGAGCAGGTGTGCAGGTTGTAACAGTTTAAGGTGATGAATTTCTAGTCTGAGGCAAGGCTTGATTTATGAGATAATTAGAAAACTAAATACATAACCACCCTGTTTACACATGGGGCAGTCAGGATTTATAGACAAAAACTGCATTTTGCTTTGTATTAGTCACTATTTGAGAAACTGGGAAATGCCAGTGAGAATTTAATGTTGTTGTAATTGAGATAAATAGAAGGATGAGGGGCAACAGGGTGTAAGAACAGCAGAAAAATTATTAAAGGAGTTTTGTACTTGTTTGCAAGAAGGCTCAAATCAGCTAAAGACATTACAGGAATACTATGTAATGGCTACAGCAGACAGAAAAGATGTAGAAAAAATAGAAAAAGCTCTTAGTCTACTTGTAGAAATTGAAAAAAATAGTTAAAATAGTCTTTAGATCTTTTAATGCACATTCCTTCCTGTTACAAATTGCACATAAGCTCCTGATTTGCTTTTCCAGCTTTTTTCTTCACAGTGAATAGCTTTTTCTTTTTTCACTTTAAACAAAAAACACTGAAATTGAATTAATAAGCATATTGAAATACTATGTATGAATGTTTTTACTACTTTTTCCATGTTGAGTAAGGACTCAGAGACAGAATGTAAGCTGTTTGTCTTGTACTTTTTCCTCTTTGCTTAAAGTCAAAATGAACTTTTCCAGTAAGTACAGTGGGTGAGATTCTGATGTCATAAATACTAAACTTTTCCTTTCATTTCAGTGGAGTTAGTAGTGTTTATAATGTTCCACAGACTAATTTTTCTAAAGCATACAATCTATTTGCTTGTAGAAAAATCACACCCATAACTCTTAAGAGTTATGAAAACTGTGGATTTCAGTAAACTTCTTTCTAATGCAATCATTACTTAAATACTGAAACGGAGACTGAGTTATAGACTGAAGGTTCTGCAGAATTTGGAGCAAAATCAAGCTACTCTGCTATTAGAAGTAAATAAATAAGACATTGTTTCTCAAGACTTTTCTTTCAGTCCTGTGTGGTGCTTAAATAACTTGAATTATTGATGTTTTACTCCTCTCTTTAGATTTTTCAATGTAATCAAATCGATATTGAGAAATAACAGTGTGAAATTACAACTAACTGAGCACTTTGGTCTGACCCAACAAAACATTTCATTACGAGCTGCAAATGAACAGTTAATGATTTTAATGGAGCTTTATGAATGCTCAAAATTAATCATCAATCATTAAACATATTAAAGCAGGTAGCAAGTTTTTGCTGCTTAAAGGAGCCCTTTGACCTTGATTTGATGAGCAGTGTTTTGGATAATTAGGAGTCTAACCATCTTAATTCTTCATACATCACCCAGATGTAAAATGTTATTTCTGAAAATTGTATCATTGCCTGTAGCAGGGCAGATGGTTTTCTTTTTGTATTTTCTGCACTCAGACAAGCTGAAAAGCTTTTATGGAGAGTTTAATGATAAGAACATTTGATTCATCTATTCCATCTAGTTTGTCAATAGTATGTTGCCGTAATATACAGATTTAATATATAGATTTTATATTTAACATATAAATTCCTTTGTTTTTAAACGAGATTCTGTCTGTAGGAATTCAGGTGCACAGCTGTGCCACTGCCTCACCACCCTCACGGGGAAGAATTTCTTCCTAAATACCTGACCCAAACCTCCCCTCTGTCAGTTTGAAGCCATTTCCCCTTGTCCCAACACTCCATGCCCTTGTCAGAAGTCCCTCTCCAGCTCACTTGTAGCTCCTTTAGGTGCTGGAAGGTGCTCTAAGCTGCTCTTTTCCTGGAAGGAAAACATTCAAATTATTTTGACAGTGACCCAAGTCCATGTGATACTTGAAAGTAGTCCCAAGGCCAGAATTCAACTCAAGCAATTAGCAAAAGTAAACTGGGTGTTGTCAGATGCTGCTGATGATAAAAAAGTGGGGTGTTAGCTGTTGTTACTCATCTCCCCACTCACTGAGCCATATGCACTGGTTTACTCTCTAAGTAGAGCATGTGCCAAAGCAGTCCTGAATCCATCACCTCCCCAGATCATGCAGAAAGGCTTTAAATAAAACCAGTAACTCTGTCGTATGCAGTAGTCCATGTTAAGAACATTATATAAGGCCTGACATCTCCAGCAACCCCCAGAACCTGGGATTTCTCCTGCCCAGCTGCTGGAACCCAGCCTGGGGTGCCCTCAGTGTGAGCACCAGCCCCTCATGCCTGCTCTGTGGTCTCCTCCTTGCCTCCAAGTCACAGAATCATGGAATCATTAAGGTTGGAAAAGACCTCTAAGATCATCAAGTCCAACCACTTGTCCTGCATAGCCCCCTTGAGTACCTCAAATCTTCAAGTTCACCTTCTTTTCTCCTTCTTATCCATTGCACCTTCCCAATCAGCCCACTCCACATCTCAGCCTGTAGTTAGTTCCTTAATGGCCCATCAGTGCTGGTCCACACAGTTTTGTTCTTCATCCCCATCCTGTTCATCCCTTGTCTGCCAGATCTGAGTCACTGTGTTTTGTTTATCCCTTTCCCTTTTACTTGTGAACTAAAAAACCCTTGATCTTGTAACTTTATCAAGGCAGACGCTCTTGTGCTCCATGTGCCTTCCACAGTCTGTCCATCAAACTTGTATAAAAAATCACTCTCAGAGCAGTTTCTGTGTGCATTAGAACTTCCTTGCTCCTCAGCTGCCCTATAAATTTATCAGGCAGAATTTCTGAACCTCAGCTGCCTAAAAATTTATCAGGCAGCATTTCTCATGGGTGTGTACGTCCCAGGGTGTGCTAAACTGGGATGTTATTCAGTCCATTGCCCTCTCCATCCAACATCATCTTCTGAAACATCAGTAAAAGTGGATTAAGTGTCTTTATTTTATGAGACCAACTTTACATCTGATAAACATTTTAACATTAAAGTGAGTGTATATATATATATATATATATATATATGTAAAATTCAGTTTGTGCTTTAAGGCCTTCCTGAAAGATGATTTCATCCTCATTTCTGTGCTCAATAACTTGTACTGGATCTCATCAAGTCCACTCAAATATCCTGATTTGCTTGTACAGTCCTGGAATCTTTGCCCAAGACCCTTCTTATCCCTCACAACCCCCCTATGCTTCCTATCACTACTAAAGCATTCTGCTCACCTATAAAATGCTTCTGTCATCAAAATATTTAATCCTGATCCTCTGAACGAAGACAAAAGGCTGTATACTAACAAAAGAGTGCTAGATCACTAATTATTGGAACCATGCCAGAGGTCCAATTAACTACACAGTGCTAGAGCACCAGCTCAGATGTTCTGCTCTTTCTGGACAGAAAACTGTTAACACACTCTGGTGTAACACCGGTTTGCACCAGCCCGTGCTCCTCATAGCAACTTTTACACATGGTTTGGAAAGCCAGTATGAGCAAGGGCTCATAGGCAACGTGGATGAGACCTTGCTGTTTCAGAGATAAAAGGATTTTTCCATGTGGACACAAACAGGGCTGCTTGAGTTGGTTTTGTGGTGTTGGAGTTGGACACGATGATCCTTGAGGGTCCCAGGGGGAAATGCAGACATCCCTCAAGAGCTCTGCACTGAAACGATGCCTGGAGTGGAGGAATTCTGCAAACAGCTGTAATTCATCATCCCCAGTGTAATTTATTTCTCCTTTGGGTATTACAACACAGCCCAGCATCAAAGCCACAGTGATGATGGCATGTGCGTGGCTGTGGAGGACAGATTATGGACAAACAACTGCTCAAGATAAATCCCTGATGTCCAAAAAGAGAATAAACAACTGCATTGTTAAACATGGCTGTGTGTAGGGAGCACATAAAGCCTTTGGAAAAATAAATGAGTGGTAGGAAACGAGTGAGCTGGCCAGGACTAGCAGGGATGATGAATGCAGTGAAAGGGAGGGAAGAGTCTGCTTGGGTAGGAGGCCACTTCCTGACCTCCTACCAAAACTAACTGGGAGCTAAAAATGATCTGTCATGTAAGGGGGAAAATGTGCTCAAGGACTAAAAGAGGGTCTCAGTGCTGAAATGCCACACTGAGCTTTTTATGGGGGCCACTAAAATAAAAATGATTTGTGAAAGAGGCTAGTAGGGATCGTGAGGGAAAGGTCCTGGATCATGCATTCCATGGAGAGTGGATCCCATTAGCACACCTGGCTCAGTGACCCTTGCTGTCCTCTCCAGTTAATTTCCTTAACTCTCCCTTTTTTTTACTTGACAGCTGCTCTCTGACTGCACTTCAAGGTGAGCTTTTCTTCTCACCCATTGATGGCCTGTGTGTCCTAAGGGGATTTCCCCTGACTATGGAAGCCAGTCCCTGGATTTCCATCAGCTTCAGGCATCTCTTGTTTCCTTCCTCTCTGGAAACAAAAAGCA
>VXBQ01009491.1:112-177375 GCA_013400175.1 Phainopepla nitens
GCACCCCCGGCACCCTGTGCTGCACTCCCGGCATTGGGAACTGCACCCCGGTATTGGGTGTGCACCCCTGGCACCCTGTGCTGCACCCCCGGCATTGGGTGCTGCGTCTCTGGCACCCTGAGCTGCCCCTTTACCGCTGCACCTCTGCAGCCGCAGCCACAGCACGGGCAACACCTTCACCCCAGGCCCCACTCCCCAACCCCGCAATTTATGCTCCTTGCGGTTCCTGTGGCCTCCCAGCGGCTCCTGCGCCATCCCGCTGGTCTGGAGCTCTCCCTTCCGAGGGCTGTGCGGCCGCTGTCTCCCACCAAGCATCGTTTTTTCTTTGGGACTGGGATGCGAGCACGGGCAGTGCTAGGGGAGTTGCCCCCTTGGCTTGTGTTAGAAGAGGGAAAGGTTGTGGTGCTGGGCAGAAGTGGCAGCTGGAAAACAGCCTTTCCCAAGGCTGAGTGACTTGTGGGGATGCCCGGGGCAAAGCTGTTGGCTTTGTATCTGTGTCTTCTGCCTTTGGAAAGGAATGATGCAAGAGGGGAGCTGTCCGGAGGGCTGCAGCTTGCTGGTGGGCTCCTGCTGCTGGTGCTACAGGTCTGTGGGTGCTGGGAGAGCAGCAGGTCCCTGTGCTGCCTGCCTGCATCCTTGCATCACGACAGATTGGGGTGTGTGTGTGGGGCACTGGAGCACTTGGGGATGTTGGAGTGAGTGGAGATCATCATTTGGAGGGATGGCAGAAGTGTGGTCCCAGCGCCTCCACTGCAAATCTGCTCCCTTGTTATTGCCACGCAGGCACTGCTATAGCCACAAGGTGTTGGTAGCATGGCCAGCAGCAAAGATTTGGGCTGAACTCCCCCCGCTCCCAGCCATATTGCAGGGATTTCATTGTGCCTGTGGCAGGCGTAATTGCGGGATTTGTTGTACGTGTCTCTGTATTTAAGGTGTGAAAATCACAGACCTCTCGCAGGAGGGAGACTGCTGATGGGCTGGGCCAGTGCCCTGGTCACGCAGCTGGTGGACAGGGAAGGCTGTTCTCCAGCACAGGAGCTGGTTAAGGAGAGAGTGACCCCAAGGAGACTCAGCAGTGGGTTTTGGCCCGGTCAGTTTAATTGCAGGTTAATTAAAACGGCATTGTGTTGGCAGAGCAAAGGCTTGAGCTGGACGTGCAAGTCTCAGTAAAGGAACTGAAGCTGAATTTATTCTTCAGGTTGTCCCTGAGAGTTTGCTGCAGGCAGGCAGAGGGTCCCTGTGCTACTGGCTAGCCCATCTCTCGCCAGGCACTGTTGCTGCCATTTCCCTGTTCATCTTTCTCTTCCTCTTCTCTAGGTCGAGCTGGGAGCTGCCCGACCTGCGAGAAGGACGAGTAAAAGCCATCAGTGATTCGGATGGGGTGAGCTACCCCTGGTATGGAAACACCACAGAAACCGTGACCCTGGTCGGGCCCACCAACAAGATCTCCAGGTTCTCGGTGAGCATGAATGACAATTTCTACCCTAGCGTGACGTGGGCCGTCCCCGTGAGCAACAGTAACGTGCCACTGCTGACCAGGATTAAAAGGGACCAGAGCTTTACCACGTGGCTCGTGGCCATGAACACGACCACCAAGGAGAAGATCATCCTGCAGACTATAAAGTGGAGGATGCGAGTGGACATTGAGGTGGACCCCATGCAGCTGCTGGGGCAGCGGGCACGGCTGGTGGGCAGGACTCAGCAGGAGCAGCCGCGGATCCTCAGCAGGATGGAGCCCATCCCACCAAACGCACTAGTGAAGCCCAACGCCAACGACGCCCAGGTCCTCATGTGGAGACCCAAGCGAGGGCAGCCCATAGTGGTGATACCTCCCAAGTAAGGCGTGCAGGTGAGGACCTGGGTGCCCCTGGCCCGCTGCAGATGAACAAGGTTTTTCCGAGCCAAAGCAGACCTCTCGGCTTCTCCTGCCTTTGTTGTTGTGGTTGGAAACGTGGCTCCTCCTTGGGCAGAAATAGAGCCTGGCTGGCGCAAGGGCGCGGAAGAGGGTTTGCTGAGCTGGAGGATTTCCCAGGAAGCGGAATCGAGTACTTGCAGCTGGCACAGAGGCTGTCTGACATAGAGGACTCGTCTTTCCTTGCGGGGCAGTGTGAGGAGCACGAGTGTGGTTGAGCTGTGCCCGTGGCAAATGCTGCTTCCCAGCCAGCCGGAGGGAGAAGCGGAGGCTGTGCCTGTGGCAGCGGGGGCTGCTGCAGTGCCCCGTCCCACCGGGACGCCGTGTCCCTGCCGTGTCCATACCTATGCATTTCAGATCAATAATCCAGCGCTGGAGGGCCGGCAGTGGGGTGGGAACAGGCTGGGGGGCTGAGCAGAGCCCGGTGCTGGCTGATGCCACCGCCCGGGAGGCGTTTTCTGCAGCCCCAGGGGCAGTGGGACACGTTTTGCATGCGTCTGGGTGTGTTTGGAGTAGTTGTGAGTGTAGGAGATGCCATAGCTCTTTTCTGTCTTGGAGTGCAGTCTAAGGGCGGGTTAGATGTCCTTTTGTTTTAAGGTGCACTAAGCCTTTGCAGTTCTTCAGCTTCCCCTCCCAAGTCCCGCTGGCCCTTCTCTTACGGAAGCAGAACCGATTCTCAGCCGAGTGAGAAATCGGGAGCGGTGCCATTCTCCTAGCCCAGGTGCTCTGTGTGTGTGTGGTACCCAGACCAGCTCAGACGTAGCCCTGGACTCACTTTGCTTCACTGCAGATCCTACTCCCTTGCTAGAAGTTGGGTGCTTGCTCATTTTCCACACAAATGCTGGCTCATGTGGAGACCTCTTCCCCAGCCACCCAGGAAGCAGGGTGGCTACTTGCTGGGCCACGGGTGGAGGGGACAGCATGCCTTGTGGTAACTCCTCAAGTTCTGTTGAAGGCAGGGATGTGAGTGGAGGCTGTTCAGGGCAGGCCTGGGTCTGCCTGGGAAGGATGAGGTCAGTGTGCTGCCTGGGGGCTGCCTCCTGCTGCTGCTGTACTTGGGAGGGGTTACAGGGGGATTTATTTGCCTTTCTCCTCACTCCTTGCTGCCTGGATGGCTGGCATCAGCTGGTCCATGGGGCAGCACGGTGCTGTGGGATGCAGCTGGCAGTCCCCAGGATCTCACCCTGGAGTTGCAGCAGAGGCCTAAACCGTGGCTGTGCTGCTGCTGCTCTGGGTGCTCCATCACTCCTGGGCAGGTGGTTACAGCTTTTGCTGCTTTCTCTGCTCTGTCCTCTCTGGCATGAGCCCTGCAGCTCCTCCAGCTCTCAGCCTCACCTTCTTCATGCTGCAGGGGGATTGTGCTGCCCTGGGGATGCAGGTCATTCCTGCTGGGAAGGTCCCATGTGCTATCCCGCTGGCAGGAGAGCCTGGGCAGGAGTGCTGAGTGACACTTCCGTACACCCTGGGCCCCGCCAGCACAGGAGCTCTCAAGGCATCTTAGACCAAAAATCCCTGTGAAATCCCCGTGCTATTTATTGCCCTCAGTAGTGTTTGCTGCTGATCCAGTTCTTTATTGATTTTTTTTGTCTGGGAGCGTTTCCTTTTGATGCCTTGGCACAACATTCTCCTGTGCCAGGGCCAGCGCTCCTGCTGCTCCTGCCCGGCCTCCCACTGGGCTGGGAACCTGCTGCTTTCTGTGCCTATGTTGGGGTTTTGCAGGGGTACAGCCTTGCTGTGGGGCAGGTTTGGAGGGAGAGAGGGCTTTGAGCTTTGGTTTGCTGTATTTTCTGCAGCAGAGCTCCCACGGGGAGCTTGCTGGTGTGGGAAGATGTCCTGCTCTTGTGAGACTGTGGTTTTGTCCTGGTGTGGGACTGATGGCAGCTTTTGCTATTGCTGATGTTTTGTTTCTCAAAAATGTGTGTGGAGGGAGGTTAGAAACTTGAAATACAATTTTCCTTAAGGACTGGGGGAGGAGGGGTAAGTACCTTTTGGTTTGAAGTAAGGCAGGTGTATACTTTTGACCCAGGGGGACAGAAACACCTCTGGCAGCATCAGAGCTAAAACACCAGAGGAAGGGATTCCCCAGCAAACAGGTAGCTCCAAGGTGGGCTTCCTGCTGGGAGAGGATGCCGTGTCCAGAGGCTGTGTGAGCCAGCTCCCCAAAACCCACGGGAAATGGCTGCATGCTGCTGTCAGCCCAGGGAGCTGCTGTGGCACTGCCGTGGCTTCAGTTGTCTGGGAGAGTGGGGACACTGATGCAGGGATGCTGTTGAATTCATTGCCACCTTTTGGGATTTGCTGGCCAGTATGAGCCTTGGCACATGGCTCATGCCATGACACTGAGACAGCAGTAGCTGAATTTCTGTCCATGAATGTCTGCAACATCCTGGTGCCAAGGTCAGGCTCCATGCCTGGCTGTAGCCGTGTGCCTGACCACCCGGGGCTGTCCCAGCCTGCAGGCAGGTGTTGGCTGAGCCCTGGGGCCATGCCTGTGTTCACCTCTCCAGGCTTCTGCCAGGCTTTCGTTCCTGCTCCTCTGACGCTGGATTTGATGCACTTAACTCGGTTTGGTGCATTTCCCATTGTGGGCATTTCCCCCTTAAAAAAGAAGAGGGAAAAAAAAAAGTTTGCAAAAAATTGTTTGCCAAGAAACACGCGCAAACAGTGTTTACAGAAACGCACAGGCATTTTGCACGTTGGCAAAAAGTGCGTGTTCACACCCGGGTGGAGGTGGAGCTCTGGGGCTGGTGGTGCTCAAAGGAAGAGGGAAGGTGGTGGGGGAGAGCTCCCATGTCTGAGTGTGAGTTTGGCTCATTCCCTGTGGCTGGATGAGCACTTAGACCCCGGGGCTTCACCCCTTGGGATGCTTTCCCTGTGCCCTCCTTCCCCACCAGCACCCCCTTATCTCAGGGAGGGGCAGCTCATGGAAATGCCCACCCTCATGCTCCCTGTGCCCTGAGCCTTGGGGTGCCCCTTCCCCTCCTTCTCCTCCTTGGGTCACTTATTTATTAATCTATTTATTTATTTAAGTTATTTATTCGTATTTATTGACAACTGGAAGTCGGGATGGGGGGGAGGGGGTCACTTCTGCTGCACAGTGGGGGCAGCTGGGTCTCCTGCACACCCAGCCCCCTTCATTTTTTGGGGTGTGCTGGGAGCACCTCTGGGGAGGGATGCCCCACGCTCCCATCCCCCTTTTGTGAGGGAGAGAAAGGAAGGGGAACCACACCGGTGCTGCAGGGAGGGCACCCGGTGCTCGCCCCCTCCCTGCAGAAGCTTGGAGCCCCGGTGCTCCCTCCTGTCCCATCCCTGTTTACTGACCCGGCCTCCTGGTGCTTCTCCCGCTGGATTCGCTGTTTCCTGTTCCCGGAGAGGGCGGGAGGAGCCAGGATGGATGAATGTCACTAACCAGGTATTCTGCTGCCGCGTGAGGAAAATCAGAAAGAGAGGAAAGCTGGTTTTGCAGAGTGCCTTAAACACAAATGACTTTACCGAGTAGGGGGCTTGGACTTCTGTCTCTGGGTGTTATGAACAACTCGAAAAATGTTGCATTTCACTTCTCTGGGATTAAAAGGAAACTACTCGAGCTGTACTGGAGCCAAACCTTGTGTTTGCTTGAGTCTCTCTGGCTGGTTTGTACCTCTGGGGCCGTGGCAGCACCGTAGAGCAGCTGGGAATTCATGGAATTTCAGTCAGTCCCTGCCTTCCTCAGCAGTGGCACCAGTGGCTGTCCCTGCTGGCTTTAAGCCCTTGGGTCTGGTGACAGGATTTGTTCAACTTGTCCTGACTTTCAGGTGGCTTTTGTGGTGTCCCATTGCCCTTCCCCAGGCGGTGCTTTGAGCAGGCAGTTTGCACAAAGGTTGCCGTGGGGCTTTGTCCTCAAGCTTCCAGGAAATTGGGCAGTTAGTTGGAAAGCCTGGACCTTCCTTTTTCCCTTAGGAAACCAGATCAAAGTGAGGGAACAGCAAGAAACCCAGGAGTTCGTGCAGTCCAGCCATGGGAACTAGGAAAGCTGCCCAGCTTGATAAAGCTGAAAAGCTACACAAAAAAAAGACCTTTCCCTTTTGAAATTGTAGTTTCCCCCTCCCCTTTATTGCTGAGTGGAAGAGGGAGAACAAAAGTCAGCCCAGAGACCAACTGTTCCTATCTTCCAGTCAAAATAATACATGGGAATAATATGGAGTTTCATAACGAAGGTTCATTTAAAAGCCACTTGGGGAAATACACCAATATTCACTGCATAGTTCCTGAAGAAAATTAAAAATTAATAAACCCCCTGTTTTTTAGGGGAAGGGTAGTGAAAGAGGGTTGTGGTGCTGCCTGAGGTGTGGTCTGGAGGGGGATCTCATTGCATCTGGTGCACTGCTCACCTTGAATGTCAAACCTGCCAGTTTGCATGGGTGGGGGTACATTTGTGCCCCAAGACAGCTGATTTCTTTAACAGCTGCTCCTTTTGAGTGTTACTGGCTCTGCTGGGCAGTGAGGGATGCTGGCAGCCACCCGACGAGCTATTCAGTGAGCAGTTTTCTTTCCTACTGTTATATTAAAACATTGCTCATCTCTTGACAAATCCCTGAGATGGAGGTGTGGGAGAGCAGGCAGGAGTTTGCCCAGCTCCTGTCATGCCTGCTCATGCCCTAGGAAGAGGGAAGGACCCTCTACCCAGCAGCCAAGGGCAGCCAGGCTGAGGCACATTCTTGCTTCCCAGCAGGGGAAGCACAGTTGCGTTGTCTGAGACCACGTGCCCTGGGACAACCTGTCTTTCCAAAATGCCTTCCTTGCGGAGCTAGAACAAGGGCAGTCTGTGCTGCTGCCACCCCCCTCCAGAGCTTGGGCACAAATCCCAGCTGCGTGGCCACAGGGAACAGAGAAAATGCTGCGGGGTGCTGTGGGAGCCAGCAGAGACAGACAAGGCACGCTGCAGGTAGTACTGAAGGTCAGTTTATTCACTCCTCCACAAAACCTGGACACAATCACCTTCCAGCAAGAGACAAGAAAGCAGTTAAGAAGTGAGAGACCTGGCTCTGCAGCTCCTCCCCTACTCATGGGGACCAAAGGTTAGATGGCTGCTCAGAAAGGCACGCAGCAGCTCGGAGCCCCCAAAGCTCCCTGTCCCAGGAGGACACCCCTTCTCACCACACCTCTGGGAAAAGCATGGCTAGGACCAAACTGGATAGCCCCACAGCAGGAGCCCTGGAGTCCCCACTGGTCTGCTCATCTCGTCCCTGCAGGGCTGCTCCGAGGCAGGGAAACACCTGGGGTTTAGTTCTGAGGGGATGCGGGCTGGAAGGGCCAGGAGGGCTGGTTTAGCAGTGCGATGCACCAGCAGGGTGACGGCACCAGGCTGCGGATCGTGCGGTTGTCGGAGGGGCAAGGGGCAGGAGCTGGGCTCGGGGAGGCTCCGGCATCCCAGCAGGACGGACGGACGGACAGACAGACCCCTCACTCTGGCTGCGGGGTGTAGCGCAGGTACTTCTTGCCCGACGGGAGCTCCTTCGTGAAGACTCCTTTGGGGAAG
The DNA here is from genome assembly GCA_013400175.1 of Phainopepla nitens. NCBI lineage: Eukaryota > Metazoa > Chordata > Aves > Passeriformes > Bombycillidae > Phainopepla > Phainopepla nitens. The sequence goes on from VXBQ01009491.1 coordinate 7,543, forward strand.
AGCTTCTTGGCTTCCTCGTCAGGTAAGGTGGGCACGACCATGACGCTGTCACCGGGCTGGGGAGCAAATGGGGACAAAGGGGGACTGTGAGGAGCTGGCAGGGCTGGACACGGGTGGCACTGCCTCCCTGTGAACGCTCGGCCCTTTGCCCCTGGCATGTCCCATGTGCCATGCTGCCTGGAGCCAGCAGTGAGGGCAGAGTGGGAACTACGCCACCAGGAGACAGGGAGACATCCAAAGGGAGAGCTGTGCCATCTGCCAGCCCTGCCAATGGCACCCCACAGGCATGGCACCCCCCTGGGAACAGGGAGTAAGGAGTGGGGAATTTGAGCCTCTCTGCGGTGCTGGACGGAGCACAGCTTGCCCCAGTCTGCTCATCCATGCCTATTGTTGCGGCACCCCTGGACAGGTGGTGCTGGCTCCCCCTTGATTCCAAGCCCTGGGGAAAGGTCTGCTTTCCTGGGAGGTGGGTGAGCAGACCAAGCTGGCCCAACCCACTGGGAGCTTATGTTGCAGGCAACAGGAGCCTTCTGAGGCAAGGCTGCCTCCAGCTGCTGCTTCCCCCACGCTGTGGGTCCCCCTCCAAGGGAGGGCTGGCTGCCGCTTCAATGCCCGTTTCCAGTGCCTGGCTGTGAGTTTTGCCCTGCTCCTCACCTTCCAGTCCACAGGGGTAGCAACCTTCTTGTATGCTGTGAGCTGCAGGGAGTCCACCACTCTCAGGATCTCATCAAAGTTTCTCCCAGTGGTGGCTGGGTACAGGATAGAGAGTTTCAGCTTCTTATCCGGGCCAAAAATGAATACCTGAGCACAGGGAGACAGTGTCAGGGGCTGGGGGCACATTTGTCTGACTGCTCTGCTGGATCTGCTGAGCCCTGATGTTCCTTCCTTTCCTGGGAGCTGCTTGATCACAGGTGTTGGGACAGGGGAGGTGCCATGGAGGGAATCTAGGGAACAACTGATGCCCAGGGAATGTGTTTTTGCTCTGAGAGCTCCTGTGTCCAACGCCAGCTTGTTTTGCTACCTGCGCCCTTCTAGTGCAAGCACACGAGGGGAGAGTTAAAATCCAGCAGATCAAGCAAGCACTGACAAAAATTAATTTGGGACATGCATGACCAGGATCGGTGGGTCACCATGACACAACCCACAGTTCCAGCCCCAAGAAGCCATTCCAGCTCCTGAGGATGGCCATGCCCATCCAGAGAAGCTGCCCCACAGCCACGGGGCAGGCTGGCAGGCCGTGGTCCTGTACTGCTGGGCAGGCACGGGTGCTGTGGGGACAGGCGCTCACCACACGAGCGGTCAGAGGCATCCCATCCTTGTCCAGCTCGTCGGGGTCCAGCATGCCCAGCTTGACGGCCAGCTCCCGGTTCTTGTCAGCAATGATGGGGAAGGGCAGCTTCTCTGCAGGCTGCTCCCCATTGTAGGCGTTGATGTCCTGCAGAGACAAAGCCACGGGACGTTCCTGTGGCGCCATCACAGAGACAGAGGCCAGGCAGAAACAGGAGCTCCTGACTTGCTGGGCCCCAAGGTCTCAGGCTGGGACAGCACAGCCAGGGGCTCATGGCCTTCCATGAAGCTTCCAGAAACCAGGTGACAAACCAGAAACCTCTGTGCCAGGCTAGGCTGTGCCTTGTTCGTGAGGTCAGTTCTTAGGCTGTCTGGGCTCACACCCCATGGAACACCTGCTTTGCCCAGGCAGTGGGTAGGGAGCAACAGGGAATTCCTGCCCATGTTAGTGACACAGAGAGCTTTACCCAGCTTTCATTGAGAACTGTGTCCCTCTTCCAGCTCTCTCCCAGTACGGGATCTAGCACTGCTGACGGATGTGCCGGTGTCACAGCTGAAATAAGGAATTGTGCTCCTAAGAAATTGTTTCTCTAGTGGCAGAGCAAACCAGCAACGCTACAGCTGACAAAGGTCCTACACTCCACAGGTCTTGTGCAAGGGATCAATTCCATTCAGTGAGTTACTTGCAGCTTACTTAACTAAAAGTTCTCAAAAAACTAGAGTGGAAGCCTGAGTGCAGGTGCTGGGACAATGCTCACTACTTTTTGAACCACGCCTGGGACAGAAGAGAAAACCATCTCCCTCCACAGCCCTGCAGGCTCTCCCTTGTGACCATGGTTTATGAGGTTCCTCCCTGCACTAGTCCAAACTGGACCTGCTTCACAAATACACACAAAAAATGTATTTTAAGCATCTCCAAATGTGGTCTGGACTCGACCAGAGCATTTAAGTTATCCCTGGAGCCTGCAGTACGACTCTCACAGGTCACAGGGGCCCCAGCAGTGCTGGGAAGAGCCTGCTCAAGGCAGCACAGGCAGAGCAACTGCCAGAATCCAAGCAAGTAGAATTTAAGGTTCCTGCCCCAGAACAGGGCAGCTTATTCCTTCCACCCTTTTCATGCTACAAGGAGACAAAACTCCCTTGCACCGCTGTGCTGCGTTATCAGCTCAGCTGATAACCTCCATGTACAAACCTCTCTGCCTTCTCCAGACTTTCAGTGTGGGGGAGCAGGGTGGGCCCTGCTCAGAGGGAACCCAGGGAGGGCAGGGTTGGAAATGCTGCCCCTTGGCACTGCTCAGAGCATACCAACAACAGCAAGAGCAGGCAGGCCCTGCACCCCTCCTCAGCCCATCAAGGCTGCTGGTGCTGACCAAAGGGGCTGTAGCCCTGCCCCAGCTACTCAGGATGCTGCAAACAGGTCAAGTGGTGCACACATGGCCAAGTGTTTCCTTTCCAGCTCTTCTCTTTGCTTGTTTTGTCCCTGGGCCTTTCTGTGTCACCACAGCTCTGCAAAAAGGGGCCACTGATCTTGGCTGGGTTGTGGTCAGGCCTGCCTTGGAGGGAAGCAAGGAATCGGTTCTGCAAAACTGCAAACCTGCCTTGTCAGAGCAGAGCGGGGAAGGAAAGCAGAGCTGGAGAGCTCAGCTGAGGAGAAACGTTGCTGAATGCTCCACAGAGTCACAGGAGGCTGCAGATGGACATCAGCAAATGAGACCCACCCACCCCTCTTCTTTAGAGCAGGGGCTAGAGGATGAAGAGAGTTTCTGAGAAATAATATCTGAATCCTATGGACTGCAACTCATTCCAAAATGCACGTATTTTCATGACCTGGGGAGCTCTAGAAAACAGCCTCACAAACCACACTCTGTGTTGCAATAAAACACCCACGACTCGCTTCCTTAGTCACTAATTTTCTTTCCAGAGTCCAAGCTGAAACCAGACATCACTGGAGTGATTTGTTCAGCACCGACTCACCAAGGTGCAGGTATCAGTGGCCAAAGAGAGCACTGAAACCTCTGACATGCACAGCATGTGGCAGTCAGGCCTGCTCAAGGAACTCAGGCATTCATCTAGCCCTTGGAGAAGCAGCAACCTCCTGAGTGGAGAGGTCGGAAGGTGGGATCAATCCCTGGCAGAGCTACAGTTCCCAGTCCTGGAGCAAGCCTCTGTTTTTTGGCTAGGGATGGATAAGAATAGCTGTGACATCTCTGGTTGGAAAGCACAGCTGCACCGGGTGACACGAGGATTATTGGCTGCACTCTGGCCCCAACTTTCCAGGCCTCACCTGCCCACTGAAATTTGGCAGCAAAGCAAGCAGAAGTTTCTTTATTGTTTCATGCAGGATTTCAGCCATCCCTCTTGCCCGCTTGCTTCCTTGCAGGCTGTGCTCCAGGTGAAAGCAGAGGTGTGTTTAGGACTGTGGCACAGAGGGTCCTGCCCAAAGTTTTGCTCACTCCTAGGACTTCTAAGTTTAATCCAGTGAAAGGCTGCATGGAACACTCCAGCCTTCTATGGATTTGTCCTCACTAATTGGATCTTTTGCTCTGGAGGACCTTCACCTGCTTCTTTCTGACAGGTGCTGAGCTGACACTTCCAAACCTCTGTCTCCTAGGCTTCTCCCAACCTCATAGAAAGCTCACCACAGCTTGAATCACTGCCCTCACTGTGGTTTGTGTGGAAGGCTTTCCTGCTCTGCCTCCCCTCAGCCAGCATCGAGAGGCTGTTTTGCAACTTAGCCTGGTTTCACTTGAGGTTGTGCTGAATAATTCCATAGGATCAGCAGAGTCAGCTCATAGTTCATCTCCTTTTCAAAGTCTGCTGAACCCCACACATCCCTGCAGGCCCTGAGAGAGCTCAGCACTTCCCTCCCTTGACAAGTTACTGCCTTCCTGCAAGAAAGAGCCTGCCCTTCACAGAGCTGACTTCACTGAAAAGCTTCTTGCAAATTCAGAGCCTTTGTAGAAGTCAGCAACACCCTAACACTTTAGCTTCAGTCAACCAGCAGATGAGTCTCCCTCACAAAAGCACAATGCAAGCTTTCTGTTATACCTAATGACAGGTTATTTGCTAATTTGACTGCTGGTTTCAGCCAGTTTGAGCAGCACAGAAATCTCATTTACTGGGATTTGTACATTGTTTTTTCCCAGGCCCTTCTGAGGCTTGCTGGGACATCGGCCATGCACCACTCAGGTATAAAAGTTGATTTAAGCAATAAGGCAGTTAGCTAATTTCTAAAGCCAGTTAGTCATGAAATAATGTCCGAGTGTAGAAATTTCTCACCTTTAATGCCTCTTATTGCATGCACCTCTCACCCCTGGAAAATACGTGAGAACATTCCCAGTTTCAAGAGCTAACAGAGTGGCAGGCAATTCAGCCGGGGATTTTTACACTCTGACCATTTCTGTCTGGAATACTCATTTAAGACCCCTACCACCTCTAGCCCTGGAACCATTCTCCCTGGCAGCACACACAAGCTGCTTTTGAAGTTTTTCCTTAGTTCCTTACACACAAGCTGCTTTTGAAGTTTTTCATTAGTTCCTTGCAAGTTCCTTCACCGAGTTATTCCGCTCCCATCTTTTTTTAATACTCCCTCACGTTCATTTTACATTTAACATGTTGCTGTTTGTCCTCTGTTTCCTCCTCCCTGCCCAAGCACGAATTGCAATTGTCTCTTCACTCCTGATGCCTCTTTTCCTTACCTGTTTTACAACAGAACTTTATTACTTGTGGAGATGTTGCCTTCCTCTGAGGTCCTGGCATCACCTCCACACGTTTTAACCCTTTCAGCAAGTGATGGGACAGCAGTAATATTGTTTTCCTCTTGTATCAAAGTGCATAGAGCACCCTGGACTTTGTGGGGTGCTCCTTGAAGGTGGAAAAGACCTTCCCCATTCCCGCTCTGGATTTCAGCACCCCCACACTTTGGGATGTGACATATGTACCTCCAAGCCTGCCTGGGCTTTTCCTGTGGCCTCTGGAGTGAGGCAGCAGTGCAAGCTGCCCCCTGAAGCCTCCCCCCAGCCCGTACCTTGCACCAGGAGAGGTGGTCCTGGACGCTGTCGATGGAGAGCGCGATCATCTTCACGTTGCGCTTGCTGAACTCGGGCGCCAGCTTGGCCGCCCGGCCCAGCTCCGTGGTGCACACGGGGGTGAAGTCCCGTGGGTGGGAGAACAGGATGCCCCACCTGCCAGGGGAGGGAAGGAGCTGGCGTGAGGGTGAGGTGTCACTCCGGTTGGGGCTGCAGACGAAAAGCTGCGCAGGTCGCACGACGCAGGAACCGCTCGTCTCCCTGATAAAGAAATCCTGCCCTGGCAACTCTTCCTTCCCTATCACTAGAAACGTCCCTGAGGTTAGCCCTGCTCTGAGAAACTCCCTGCACTTTGCTCGCCAATCTCCCTCCCAGATCCTACAGGAGATGCTGGAACAGCCCATCGTTCTTGATATGGAGGTGGACACCATGTTGTGTGAGGAAGTTTGGGGGAGCCATGTGTACACTGTAGCCCAGAGACCCCACATGTGAGGGGATGCAGGTGCCAGCCTGCCAGCCAGGTCACTGCAGAGACGGTCACTGATTCAAGAGCCTGGCTGCTGCCCCCTACACCTCATCTCCACGAGGAGACACACACATGTATGTACAACATGCGACTCAGAAGAATGGGACAGGACCAAGCCTGGTCCAGAAGTTAACATCACATTGTGGCTCCTGCCACAATGACAGCCACCTCGCTTTTGCCCACAGCTCGGCAGCAATGGATTTAGAGTCTCTAGAGCGGGCAAATACTAATCCTACGCCTCACAGGTAAGGTAAGTGCAGCACAGAGAAAGGCAGCAAGGCAGCCCAGCAGGAAGCAGGATGGGCTGGAGCAAAAAGGTTTTCAGGACTTCCCAGGGGCTAAAGCAAAGCCACCTCCAGCACTTCAAATTCCCTCGCGCTATTTCTCAGCTCAAATCGCACAGATCTTACTGCACCGATCCTCACCCAGCACCACAGCAGCGGGGAAAGTCCTGTCTGAGAGATTTGGGAATGCAGCTGGAAGGATCAAATGAGGCCCCCTGCAGCTCTGCCAGAGCCACCATGTGACTGCCACGAGGTCACCAGGAATTTATGGGGCAGTTACCTGGCCACTGGTGCTATTGATGCCTGGAAAGGCTGACCTGGAACAGAGTCTAGACAGAGCAAAAGGAACAAAATAGGTATTTCTTGAAAGGCCTTTAAAGGATACACCTCGGGCAGCACAAGAGCCTGGCCAGGGCTACAGCCAGGACGGATCCAGGATGGATCCCAGCCACAAGTTTTCAGACTTTTACAAGTTTTGGTTCACCTACATATTGGGTTCAATTATTCAATTACAGCTCCAGGTCATGGAGTCTCAACACCCTGGCTTGCCCCCTTCCCTTTGCTGTTGTTAGTGCTTTTTGGGTAACGGTTGTCCTTGATTCCCTAGCTGGGAAGGGATTGTTCTGTCTAACTACCCTGGGGAGAGAACTTGCTAACACTCAATACGAAGTTTCAGAGTTACATACTAGCAGCAGAGAATCTGAAGAGCACAAAAGCTAAAACCCAAGGCATCACTATGAGGCTCGTCGTACAATAACTACGCTCCTTGAATAAACAGCAGCAAACAACCGAGGAGAAAGGCGCCCCGTGTGTGAGCAGGCCGGAACAGCCACTTTCAGAAGGCCTTAAGTTTAGAGGGCTCCGTTTTCCCCCTCTGCCCGAGCTCACAATGCGAAAAGAGGCTGGCTGAAGCCTGCCAAGCGCTGCCGGGAGCGAGTCCCGGTCACGGCGCGCTTGTGGCCGGAACGGAGCAGCGGGATTTGCGGGGAACGGTGCCCGAGGCTCTCCGGCCCGGGCTCCAGCAGGAGCAGCGCCCTTTGTCACGGCACACCTCGGCATTCCCGGGACATCCGAGCGCCTCCGGGGCCGGCCCGGGCTAAGCGCCGCTCCGGCAAGCCTGGCTGTGCCGAGCCGCGGGCTCTGCCGCTTCGCTCTCCAAGGAGGCTCGGCTCGCCCTCCGAGGGGCGATGATGGGGACGGCCGACTCGGCCCATCGCGCCCCCCGGGAATCCTGCCGTGTGCGGCCGCCAAAGCCCCGGGTTCCACGAGAAAAACCCACATTTCGGAGCAAGCCCCTGGAACCGAGCCGCGCGCCTGGCGCGGCCCCGCGGGACTCACCCGTGCGGAAGGAAGGCGGGGAGCGCTCCCGCTCCGTCCCTGCTCCCCGGGACATCCCACCCCCCTGCTCCGGCCCGGGTCCGAGTCCCGGTCCCGGTCCCGGTCCCGGTTCCGCCGCATCCCCAAGCGCTCACGAGTCTCCCAGGAAGTCGTGGAAGCGGATACGGCCCTGCGTGGTGTCCGCCTCGAAGTCGGGCGCCTCGTCCCCCAGCAGCAGTCCCGGCATGACTGCAGCTGCCGGTGCAGCCCGCGGTGCAATTCCCGGTGCAATTCCCGGTGCAGCTCCCGGTGCAATCCCCGGCGCCGCTCTGCGCCTGCGCAACGCCCCCTCGGCGGGCACGTGACCGGCGGGCACGTGACGGGCCTGAGGCGGCGGCGGCCGTGATGGCGACCTACGTGAGCGAGCTGGAGGCGGCCAAGAAGAGCCTCAGCGAGGCGCTGGGCGAGAACGTGAAGCAGTGAGTGCCCTCGGGGAGCGGGGGGCGCGGTGCGGGGCCGGGCCGGGCTGTCCCATCCCATTCCATCCCGTCCCGCCCAGCCGGTTCGGGGCTGTGAGCTGCACCCGGCCCCTCTGGGCCTCTCCCGGCCCCTCGCGTTTCTGCCGTGTCCGTGCAAAACCTCGGGCGCGGAACAGCGCCTTTCCCTGCCGTGTCTGCACCTCACCCTGCTGCCTTGAGAGGCTACCTAGAACAGAGGCTAGACAGTGTTCAAGGAATAAAGTAGGGATTTATTCAAAGGCCTTCACAGGATACACCTTGGGCAGTACATGAGCCTGGCCGTGGCTCCACCCAAGATAGACGGCGTGTCACGAGTTTTCACCCTTTTACAAGTTTTGGTCCATTTCCATGTTCGGGTTAATTGTCCAATTACAGTTTCAGGCTATGAAGTCCCATCCTCCCAGACTGCTCTCCTCCATTTGCTGCTGTTTGCACTTTTTGGGCCCAAAGCTGCAATGGTGCCCTTGGTTCTGGGGCTGGAAAAGGATTGATTTGTGTGACTGAACTGTGAGGAGAACTTGCTAACACTTTATGTGAAGTTCAGATTCACACACCAATGCAGTACAGAATCTGGAAAATATGAAAGCTAAAACTTAAGGCATCAACCAGAGGTGCTGAAGGAAAGAGGCACTTTGTACCATGGTCAGATTGCCACAGTGGTGTTGATAGGTTGGACTCGATGATCTCGGAGGTCTTTTCCTACCAAATTGATTCCGTGGTTCCCTGCTCTTCCTGAGGTACTGGGCCAACCTGAAGCTCTGGTTCAAGCAGAAGATCAGCAAGGAGGAGTTTGACCTGGAAGCACGCAGGCTTCTCACGCAAGACAATGGTAAAATGACACCGGGGGTTTGTTTCCCTGCCTTGCCCTCCCAGGCCTGGCAAGCTCCTCCGGGGCAAGTGCTTTTGGGGGAAATGGCAGTGGCCAGGGCTCCAGCAGCAGTGGGGTTAAGGTGGTGGGAGGTGCCCTGGCCTGCAGGGGATGTCTCTGTGTAACTCCGGTGCATTGTGTAAACTGTTAGAAATGTAAAACGTGCTGTTGGAGCCATCAAAGAGGCATTTTTATTTTAACGTCAGTGTGCCGACAGGGTCCTTTCTGTACTTTCCCTTCGGTTGTAGCTGAAGTAGGGGAGGGAGCCCTGGATCCCCCTGGGTGCATTTGCAGCAGGCAGGCCCTCCCTGGCCTTTGGGAGTGGCAGGGGGAGTGCTGGAGGGTGAGATTCCTTGATCCCTGCTTTTCTGGGTGTCTGCAAACAAGAGTGGGCGATGCTGAGCTCGTTGTGAGGGCTCCTAGCTTCCACGTTCATGATCCCTCTAGGGAGGGGGAGTGAGTTTTTTGGTGCTCAGACTCCAGAGAGGATCCTGTAACCCTCTAATCCTGCCTCTGGAGCTGTTTTCACTTTCTCTAGTGCACAACTACTCTATGTTCCAGAAAACCCCTGCAGTGAAGTTCTGTTTTATTAGAACCTGTTTGAGTTGACTTCATCTTTGTGGGGCTGGTTCTCATTTTGGTGAGCTTCCCAGGAAGACCAAAAGCACTGTAGTGGGGTGCCTGGATAGCAGGAGGGACAGCTCTCCTCTGGCTGAATACACCAGGCTTGTCAAGTACCTGTAGCACACTGAGTGTGTGTGTGTGTGTGTGTGTGTAGATGCAGCTTTCGACCTAGTTGTTTCCTGTGCTGCGTGTAGTATCTTTCGTGGTGTTGTCACAGCAGCAGATTCTCAGCCCAGCGGAAGAAAAGTCTCAAAAAAATTAAATTGAAAATTAACTGAGCAGGTGGGGAGAACACAAGAGTGGGAAAGCTTAGGGAGCTACTTTATGGTGCCTTTGAGGGGGTGCCCCTGGGCACTGATGTGCTGCTAATGAGCTCTCTCTCTCTCTCTCTGTCCACAGTCCACTCTCACAACGATTTCCTCCTGGCTATTCTCACCCGATGCCAGATCTTGGTTTCTGCCCCAGGTGAGTCCTGAGAAGCCTCGTTAAACACTTGGTGTAACACTGTGCCTGCCACTTGGGGTGTGTGTGCCAGAACCCCAGTGTTCTCAGCCTTAATATTCATGAGGGGTTTCGCCACACGGGTAAAAATGTAGCAAAATAGGGTTTCAGCTGATTTCAGTAGAGATGCTTCTATGAGTAGGCTGTGTGTGCTTGGTTAGAGGCTGATGCTGGATTGCTGCCTGTGATAATCTGGTTTGATTTCTGGACTGGGTGTCTGCTGTGAGCTGAAGGCAGATGCAGCTTTCTCTTTGATGTGCTTTGCTCACCTCTTTCTGTCTCCTCTGAACTTTGTTCCTGGCCCTTATGGAGAGCTGACTGTTGCTGACTGATCTTGATTTCAAGTACATACCTGATAGAAAAGTGCTTACAGGGAGCCTTGGCTGACCAATTAACCCAGATATCTGCAGATATTTTACATTCTGACTTTGTGAGCATCTAGAATAACATTGTAACTTTGTGGGTGTCTAGAATGGCTGTTCTCAGGGGTGCAGGGTGTGTTTTGTTTGGTCTTCAAAAGACCTCTCAACCCAGAGACCTGGCAGCAAGGGCAATTGAGCTGCAATTCAAGATGTGGAACTGCTGTGTAGGAAGGGAGTGAAAATTGTTACAGCTCACATGAGCTGAGACCTGAAAGATGAGTTTTTTAAGAGAATACCTGTTACTGAGGTGCCTGTCATAGCTAGAGGAAGTAATGCCTGTAAAATTCATGGATGCCCACAGGTTTTTGTGTTGGAGATGGTCCTTAACCCTACCAGTTGTGCTAATTAAATGTTAATTGGCCCCACCTCCAAACTTGCTTTGTTTGCTCTTGACTGAACTTCAGAAACACCTTGTGTGTCCTAAACTTGTTCCCTTTAGGAGTCTGGACTCACCTAAATCAGAAGGTTTGTGTTTGAATCTGCTGCTCCTTGCTTTTAACTTTGAATAATTAATTACAGCTGGATTGTAAAAATACCACACAGGAACAGTGATTCCCTGGATTATCACCTGGAGCAGCTGAGTCTAAATAAGGAGGGGTGGGGAGACAGTGCCTGGTCTCTGAGCTCAGCAGTGAGCTGCTGTGAGCGTTGGGGTGGAGTTCATAGCTCAGAGGTTTTGCTTCTGAGAGGCAGTGGTCAGGCTAGAGTCACAGGCTCTTGCTGTGTGACTGAGGCTGGGGTTTGTTATTCCTGGGTGCACGCTCTGGGCTCAGCTCTACTGAATGTCATTTGTCTCTTTATCCAGTCTCTTTATGCCACTTAGTCATGGCATGCAGCTGTCTGGTCAGGATTCCTCAGCAAGCTCTCCCAGGTGTCCCTTTTTCAGGGCTATTTAGGATTGTGTTGAAGGTAGGAGCCCCAACACAGGGCAGGGTGCTGTTCCACAGGTGCTTTCCACATGCTCATTATTTCCTGCCTGACCTTCTTCAATTTTAAGTCCCTGGAGGTTGTTTCCTCTGGTCCTGTTGCAGCTGCTCTCCTCAGAGCCCTGGAAGAGCCCTGGTTGCAGTGGGTCAGCAGGTCAGTGACAGCATGTGGTGGTGAGCCAGCCTCCAGGGCTCTCAGGCAAGCTTTGGCTGCCTCTGTGTGCACAGGTTGCATAAGGCAGCTTGAAATAAGTCAGTTTAATCATGGGTGTGTGGTCCTAAAGATGTGTTTTGGTGCTCTGGAGCTAACAGTGCATTCTGCTAGTCCCTTCTGGAAGCTCAGTTTTGCTGTCCACAGATCAGTGCAGTCTCCCAATGATTTGGGAGCTGATCTGTGCTGAGGTACCCCTTTTTGGGCCACTGACTGGTAGATCTCTTACACACAAGATCTCATTGTCAGCTGTGTGTGGTCTAGGGTTGTACATGCAAGCCCAGAAAAATGCAGTATAAGTGGAATATTAGTTGTTAACATCTGGATTTCTTTTTCTTCCCCTAGATGCCAGTCTGACACCTGCTACTAGTTTTTTTTTGCTGTGGTTTGGTTTCTCTCTCTCTCTCTTTTTTTTTTTTTTCTCCATGTAAGAATGGAAAGCTAACAGGCTTTTGTCTCAACCACTGTCTTTTGGGTAGAAGGTGTTTACTTCATGATTCATGGAAATAAGTAACTTTAAAGAAGTGTTTTTGAGGCACTTGGCACGCCATCACAAGGGTTACTGTTGCATGTACTTTCCACCTTCATGTGAGAGACAAGGGGAAAGAACCATCCTTAAAATGTTATTTTGTATTAAAAAATCAATTGTGTGGTCAGTGGTAAAATTGTACTTGATATTGTATTGAAATAAGAACCCTTGAGGAAGGTATTTTTCAGGAGTGATTATAATACATGTTGAACCATGCAAACAAACCCACCTAATCCCAATTTTGCTGCCTCTTGTGGTAGTGGTTCCACCTGAGATTTAGGGGAGCACTTGGTAAATGTCACTCTTTTTGAGGATGCTTTGTCCTCCTCTCATCTGCTCAGGCTGTCAGTCGCCCAAACAACTTCAAATCCCAGTTCCACAGCCTCTCTGGCGTGGGAAATTTAGGGTTTGGTGGTGCAGAGGGAGGGGGAGGTGTGTTGTCTCTCCTCATGTGGAGGATGACCATTTGGGGTCAGCTCTCCTGGCTGTGTCCCCTCCCAAGTCCTTGTGTACTGCCAGGCTCCTCGCTGGTGGGATGGGGTGAGGAGCAAAAAGTCCCTTGACTCTGCGCTCTGCAGGAGTGAAAACATCCGTGTGTTACCCATATTGTTCTTGGCACACATCCAAAACATGGTCCTGTGCAAGTTACTATGGAAAATATTAACCTTCTTCCACCCCAAATCAGCACACTGGGATTTTTTTTTTTTCTTCACCAAAGCATTTCATCAACAGGGACTCTGGTTTAAATCCTTTCTTAACCTTGCATGGACTTGCTCACTAAGCTGACCTTGTTTGTTGGACAGTTGCAAGCACTCAGGGTAGCAAGGTTTCTTGAGTTAATATGTATTGTGTTTGAGCTGTTCCCTCATTTCTTGGCTAAATGTTAGCCATAAAACTGAGACAATTGCAAACACCTGAGTTAGTGATGTAAGGATTTAATTTATGTAGTAGTAGTAGTCTGGAGCCAATTAAAAGATTGCTCAGTGAATTAGAACTCATGTGGAGTAAAAGGAGCATTTTATTTCATCAGGTTTGTCCACAGGCTTTGCTTAGAGGACTTGCAGCTGTGATATTGGCTCAGGTTGCTTGTGTTTGCTTCTCTCCAACGTACTGAGAAGGGAGGAAAAGTAAGAAAATAGGAGTGTGAGTTTTTGGCAGAGGAGAGTCAACAGAATATCAACCAAATATCAGAATACCTGACCAAAACCCTTGTTCCTGCAAGAAGATTAAAACAAACAACCCCCTTCAAACTGAAGAGCAAGTAAACAGGCGTGGGAAATGTATGTTTTCTCTCTGTCTGCTTCCTTCTGTGGTGACTTTCTCTGTATCTTTGTCCTTGCCTCGTGTAGCATGTCAGGCAAACCTGGCAGGCTCTGTGTGGAATGGCTGGTGCCATGCAGAGATGTGGCAGCTCCTAGAAAAATGTTTTTACCTGCTGCTGATCTTTGAAGGCAGAGCAGCAGCCATTGCTGTGGCTTGTTAAGGTCTTGATTCCTTTGCTAGCAAGATTAAATAAAAGCTGCAGGCATCTCTGAAGTTTCATGCCTGAGCCAACCCAGCTTTGTCATTTGTGGCCAGGAAGGCAAGTACTGGTTTTCTTAGAATGCTGGAGGGAAATTTTGCTTTCTTCATCTAGTGCAAGTCGGGCTTGGTAATATGAAAACCTGGAAAAGGAACCAAAAATGCTGCTAAGGGCTCGTTATGGTGGGGAATAGGAGATTGTATCTCACCTGTTCCTTGTTTTAAGCTGAGTTTGGCTAAGTTCTTGTTAGATGTGCACACTGAGATTCAATTAAGTTGCATCTTTCAGATCTACTGTCAAAACCTAAGAATTTAGTTGCCATTTAATTTAAAACCTACTATATTATTTTTTCTTAAAAAGGGTATTTTAAAAATTCAGACTTAGCTTTAAGCTGTCATGTCTGTAGAACATTGTCAGACAAAAGCGCGTTCGCAATTTCCATCTCCATCCTTTGCACTTTCTCTGGTCACAAATGAGGCTGTGAAGGAGCTGGGTGGGACTTGATGTGGTTCTCCACAGTGTTTTCCTATGCCCCATTATTAGAGTCTCTCCTGTGATGTACTGGTCAGCAGTGACACCAGCCTTACAATTTTTGGGGAGGTTTTATTTATTATCTTTTAATTTCTTAAATTGACCAGTGGATTTTGACAACAGGGTTTGTAGACTACGGGTTTCCACCTCTCTAATAGGATGAAGCTAAACTTCTTGGTCAACTGTTATTTATATAGGGAGAATGTGCCATCTCTGTGTGTGTTTGTTGTTTCTAATCCCTCAGCAGATGACCATTCAAAAACTTCACCTGAATCCTCTAATTGAGCCTGATCTTGTTAGAAATTTTTTTTCCATAGCAGAGGACACGGAGCTTGTGCTGCAGCTGTGAGTGTGGGAAACTCCCCACACCCAAGGACTTCTAGCCAGCCTCATTCCTTACAAACAGGGCTGTGGTATAACTGTGTTTATGAATTCCTGACTACAGCAAATTAAACATGGTTAATTCTTGATTACAGCAAATTAGGCATAGGACATCTGGGACAGCCAGAGATAAATCCACAGATTGGTGTGAAGCTGGTGAGAACTGTGGGAGCAGGAGAGAACCACAAGTGGGTGTTGGTCAGTGCTCAGTGAGCTTGCCTGAGGGTAGTCAGGTTGAGAGTGGTAAGATGTGGAAAAGCTGCTGTCACTTCTTGCTCTTGTCTAGAGGAAATGGCAAATTCTGGCTGAGGTGTGGCCAGGGCACGTCCAAGACTTTGCTGTGCTGTCAGAATTGCCTGGCAGCAGAGCTTCAGAGGCAGCTGAAGTCCCTTCAGAGCTGAGTTGTCCAGGCTCCCTGGAGGTGGGCAGGAACCATGCAGTGCTCCAAAGGAAAAGGATGCTGGCTTGCAGTGCCACACCGGGGGAGGAGGGTGCTGGAGGCACACAGCAGAGGCTGCTCTGTAGCCACGAGAGGGCTGCCCAGTCTCTGAGCTGTGCTTGTTCCCTGTCAGCAAGCACACACACATCTAATACAGTGCTGTCCAGTGTTCCCAGTGTTACTGAAGGAATTAATTGCTCACAGATGCTGTAAACCTATCAGCAGGAAATTTGCTAGGCTGTCCTTGCCAAGAGCTGTGTGATTATCAGCATGTGGTTTGGCCTGCTCTAGGTGTAGCTGTCAGACAGAGTTCAGTGGACTTTTGCACTGATGATACGACCAAATAAATGAATGGAAATAAATATAAAAATAGTAAATATATAATAAATATAAATATATAATAAATAAATAATAAACATAAATAAATAGTACTTATTTATTTATTGGTACTAAACAGGAATCTCTTTTTCAGCTGTTTTCTCACTGGTCACATTACAGACATCCTGCTCCTGGGCTCAGTGGCCTCTGCAGTTCTTGCCTGCTCTCCTTCTCTTCAGTGTAACAGAACAATCAGCTGTGATATTTAATAAGGATCCGTGACAAATCTTGCTGAAGCAGAAGGAGAGCTGGGGAGTCAGACCACTTAATTCAGATAGTTCAGTATCTGACCTGATCCAGGAGTGGGTGAGAGGAGAACTCACCTCCAGGCAAGCTCTTACCTTCCTGATGGAACAAATGGCTTGTTCTTTCCTTTTGGATTTTCTTACATGCTGTGCTTCTCTCTCTGCTTCCACTATGGGTTTTGTGTGGCGTATGGACAGAAATTGCTACGTAACTCATGGGTTTTGTGAGTGAGTCAAAGCAGCAAGGGCTTGACAAAGAAGGGAGGGGCTGCCAAAAGTGTTCTCCCCTCAAAAGAATTTCCTCTGTGCTACGGTTCTTGGTTTGAGGTTGAGGCTTAGCAGGTGGCCAGGTGTTAAGGGTTTCATCCTGGCCCTAAATCAGCAACACCAGTGCCCAGTGCTTTTTTGTTTGTTTGTTTTTGTGGGTTTTTGTTTGTTTGTTGTTGTTTTCTTTTCAATTTGTAGAAGGTGCTGGATCTCTGCCATGGCCAGGTGGCTCTGCAACTAAACCTGGAAAACCCAAAGGAAAGAAAAAGATTTCTTCGGTTCGCCAGAAGTTTGATGTAAGTGTCTGTGATTCTCTTTACACATCTGCTGAATTCTTAAAACAAGTGATCTACTATTTACTGCCTATTTATTTAGGCAGTCAGAATTCTTTGACTAACTCTCAAAGTGTAAGAAGCAAGATATTCCTTGGGTGTAATATTTTCAGAAGGTCAGGTTGTTTCAGAACTGAAAATGCCTTTCAAAGGTGCTGTCTTCTGGTAGGTGGCACAGAAACGTGCAAGATCCAGTTCACCTTGCAGCAAAGGCTCTGTACATCCACCCAGTGCTGTGACACCCCTGTTCTGCACTCGTTTCTGTGCTGCCAGAACAGTGTGGAGGTGGTCTGGTGTGACAGAGATTTGGGGTGAGGCACTCTCTTCAACAGGCAGGGTTTGATAAGGTGCACAGTGCCCTTCTAGAGACTATGATTGGGCACTCCGTGTGTGTGCTTCATAGACTCGTGTTCCAAAGAAATGCAAATCCAGCTGAAGGCTCCTTGTATTTAGAAATCGTTGAAATACTTTGCAGTGCTCACAGCTGCAACCTGTATTGTGATGTTCTGAATTCAGTCTGTGTTACTGTCTTAAAACTTCACTGTAATTCTTCAGTTCAGTAGCAAGTAGATGAGAGTTTGAGAAGCAAGTCGTGGTGTAGTGATTGATTTACTCACTAACCCTTAGGATACACCAGATTTCTGGTGTGTGTTTGTATACGTGTTCAGGAATGCTTGGCAGCAAGCACTGTATGAAGTGTGTGTTATGATTAATGGGCTTGTCTGGTACTAGTGGAATTCCTGAGTAGTGTGAACTTGGAAGTGCCTTGGTATTTCATAATGTTTCCCTCACTGGTCAGAATAACAGCTGTGAATGACCACAGGTCCATTCCAGCTGGCTTCTGCTCTCCCAAACCACATTCCTCTTGAGTGTTGCTTATGCTTTGAAGGTCTTCTTTTCCAGGCATGCGACCTTCCTGTAATGAAAGCACAAATCTTTAGAATTATCAGGAGGGAAACCTGCTTTCACATCAGCAGTGGGTGGATTGGTTTTTCACTCTGAGTTAAATGCCACACTGTCCTTTGACTAAAACAGCCCCCCTTTCTCCCCTGAAACTGAGATGTGAGAAATCCACTTTGCTGCATATTAATTGTTCATGTTTAAAGAATGTGTTTGTCCCGGTGCTCCATAACAGTCTTGCAGCAATCTCCATTCCAGAGCCACTGGAGAGTAGAGGGCCAGGAGCAGTGGGAGAACGATGAGTCTTGTTCCCTTGTGGGTTAGAGCTGGGCCAAGCACATGGCTGGCCTCAAGGGTCAATAATTTCCATTTGCTTTGTTCCCCCTTTATCTGGGGACTGAGGAGTCATCACAGGCACTCAGCGCCTTGAGACCTAGTGCAGCCAAGGATTTGGGCTGGAATACATGTGGGCTGGGAAATGCTACCTGCTGGTATGAATTCCTGTTCTGTGAAGAGTTTTTTTCCCTAAATAACCGGGGCAGTTCTGAAAAATAGTCATAATCCATCTCACTGGCTGCTCTGTAACACAGCTCTGCTTTTAGAAGAGTGACAGTATGCAGGGAGACTGGAGTACAAAGTTAGTGCTGGAATTGGGCTAAGTTTAAAGCATTAGAGAAATGTAAGAATCAATCACACAAGTTAAGGATCATGGATTTTAATCTGGAGGGAAACTGTACAGATAGTGAAAATACACCCTTCTGTACAAGAAATGACTAAATAGGTGAGAACTCTTAATACAGAAGGTGTCTGAGAGATGTGAAAGTCCAGTCACTGGCGTGGGTGGTGTGAAAGGAGATAAAAAGGACAGTCACTGACCACATTTCGGACTCGCAGGAGAATCAAACAAATCTAGCAGGTGGGGAGGTACAGAGCAGACCAGAGCAGGTGAGTCTTCGTGTGGTGTGTAGAATTTCTTGCTGTAGTGTTTTGTGGATACCCAAAGGTCAGGTGGTTTAGGGTGCCACTGGACAAGTCCAGTGAAAGGATACCAACACCGACTTAACAATTTCTTCAGCCACAAGTCATTGGGGAGGATTTGTTTAGGAGAGTTTATAGGTCTATCTTTCTAACTGGAGAAGGGATGTCCCCTTGGTGAACCAAAGGGTCTGAATGAATATTATCTTACACTTCAATGTTGTGTTCATGACAGCACCGGTTCCAGCCTCAGAATCCGCTGTCGGGGGCCCAGCAGTTTGTGGCAAAGGATCCTCAGGAGGATGATGATTTGAAGCTGTGCTCTCACACCATGATGCTCCCAACACGTGGCCAGCTGGAAGGAAGGATGATTGTCACTGCCTATGAGCACGGGCTGGACAATGTCACCGAGGAGGCAGTGACAGCTGTTGTTTATGCTGTAGAGGTGAGGCTGGGCTGGGGGGCAGCAGTGGTCTCATGACACCAGCAGCAAAAGGCTCTGTGTGCAGTCTCTGGCATTGTCCTCCAGCATGGGGTGGAAACCTGCTGCTCTGATTGTTCTCCATTTGCCCTTTTGCCCCCAAGTAATGTGAGAATGGGGAATCTCATGCCCTAGATATAAAGTCTTGGACTTCTGCCTGCAAGTGTTAGTTTGGATATACTTGCACAGTACCCCAGGCATGCTGAAGTAGCTGTTGTGGAAAATGCTGTTCCTGTCACTTAAAAGCAGGGACAGAATGGGAATGCCAGTTTGACCAGTTGTATAAAAAGCAATCTGTTACAGGCAGAGTGTCTGGCCTGGCCATGAAAGGACAGGATCCGGTGATACGTGCAGCTGAAGCCTGGTTTGGCTTTGGCCATTGGTGGTGCATCACTTTACACATCCCAGGAAAGCCACTGCTTGGAGCATTGATTGTGGATGGTTTTCTGACGTGGTCACCAGAGCCTGGGCTGGCTCAGAGAGGCACACCGGTGCCCCATCAGGTGTGGGAACTGCCTCAGTATGGGGAGCACTGAAGGCAGAACCTTTTGAGCCACTTGCTCAACACTGTAGGGTCTCTCACCAGCATCAGGGATCAGACAAAGGAGAAGGAAGAGGCTCTCTGCCATGAGGATGTTGAAGTTACAGGGTTCACAGCAGAGGAGCCCTGAGCACAAGCGTGCAGGAGGTAAAAAGCCAGTGGGAGGACACAAACAAGTAACCAATGGGGAATCTCGGGGAAGGGGATGGAATGAGGGGATTAGGTTATAACTTTAGGGCCAATTGGGGTGGAGGGAGGAAGGGTTAGCTCACTTGAACCAATGGAGCCAGGAAGATTAGGGGAACCCCAGTGGGTGTCACAGTCAGGGATTGGTTCAGGAACAAGGGGTAGGGTTACAATGATAGACAGGGAAAGAGCTAGAACAAAGGGTGGGGGTATAAGGAGGGACAGCTAGGGGTAGCCTATAACTTAGGGACAAACCAACTGTAGGGAAACCTGGGGGGAACATAGGAGCAAACCATTAAACATAGAACTGTAAAATATAAAATAAAAACACACGCCGCAACAGTTTTCTGCATGTGGAGGCCAACCTGAGTTCCCTCTCTGGGAGAGAGGCCAGATTAAGAAGTTGTCTGCTTGTTTTTTTCAGACAGTTCCTTCTTCAGCACTTTTCAGGCAAATGAAAAAGATGAGTGAGTGGCTTTTCACCGTAATTTCAGGCATGTATTTCAAGTGTAGCATCTAGTGTCAGTTATGAAACCTTAACCTTAATCAGAGGCTGGGAATTTCCTAGCATTGAAGACAGCCCTTTGACATTTGAAGCAGGACATCACATAATAAAGTACAGTTTACAGGCTGATGCTTATGGTACTCAGAAAGTGCCACGTTCTCTGTATCCAAGTGTTGGATAATGAAAACATCCTGTAGCTTGTCCAGATATTGGCTCTTTTCCGTGTTTAGATCCCAGTGGTCATAGCAGCACTGCTTCTGTCTTGCCAGTTGGTGAGGCCCTTCTAGCCATGAGTGAATGAATCAGCACATGTCACAAGATTTGTTTCTCGTTGCAGAACCACCTTAAGGATATTCTGACCTCTGTGATATCCAGGAGGAAAGCCTATCGTCTGAGGGATGGCCATTTCAAGTATGCCTTTGGAAGCAATGTCAACCCTCAGCCGTATCTGAAGAACAGTGTTGTTGCTTATAACAACTTAATTGAGTGGTAAGGAGCTGGCAGCACACTGATGATGTGCATGGATTTTGCTAGTCTTGGAATTACTCCATGGCTCAGCTTCTTCTTTTGTGTGTGTTGGTGTCTTGCTTTTACACACTAGGAAGGCATTGGTATGGAGGATTGTGCAGCTGAACAGGGAGTGGGAATATGGGGATTTCCTAGTGCTGGACTGTAGGACAGTGTTACATCTCTCTCCCTTACCTCTGCTTGTTCAGCTGTTTATTATTGCTTTTTAGAAACTTCAGTGGCACAGCAGTTCTCTGCCTTTGTGGGGACGCGGCCGTTGTGCCACAGGATTGAAATGTCAGTGAGGATCTGCAGGACACTGCCATCCTGTCATTTCCTGCATCCAAATGTGTTTGTTTCCTTGGCACAGCTTTCCACTTAGCACAGCTTTATGGTCCTCCTCTTTGGACTCTTAATGTCGAAGAGTTTGTGCAGTGCATCTGGCAGCGTTTGTGTATGAGAAGGCAGTTTTGTTTGTCTGTGGCAGCTTCTAGCAGTTGACAGGAGGTCGTGGGTGTTTGAAGATTTGATTGTAGCACTACAAACAACTCTGCCTAACGGCCAGTGTTTCAGTTTAATGTTGCATCTGCCTGAATTTTTATGCTGGGTAGAAACTATTGGCTGCAAGCACCAGAAGTTGCACAACAGAGACCATTTAAGCAGGGCTGGAGCATGGTGAGGGTCAGTCCCTGCTCCTTGTTAAACTGGAATTTAAAAGAAACTTTTATTAGAGCTGAAATAATTCTATGTACATATGGGCCACGTCAGCTGGTGCAGAACAGCAAGGCCTGTGCTGTGTAACAGCCACAGCTGGTGCTGATTTTGTGACTGGGGTGTTTTCTGCCTGCTCTGCCCCCAGCCCCCCGAGCAGTGCGACGCCCTCGGCGGGTCAGAGCCTGGCCCCCCCGCCCGCTCCTGACGATGCTGAGCAGCAGGCAGCCCTGCTCCTGGCCTGCTCTGGGGACACCCTGCCAGCATCCCTGCCTCCAGTCAACATGTACGACCTCTTTGAGGCACTGCAGGTAAGCTGGTCATGTCACACCTTCGTGTCACGGGCAGTGCTGCCCTGGGTGCCAGCTGCCAGTCTTAGACATGGTTTATATGCATGGAGGGGGATCTGTTTTCTCTTCCCATAGTCTCTTTGCTTCTCAGATTCTTTGGCTTTGATTTGTTCTCAGTGTTAACTCATGGTTTAATGCCTGTTCTGATCCCTTGGTCGCAGAGCTGATGAGGAAATCCATATCTCACAGCTGTGTGAGATGGGTGTACTCCTCTGCAGCAGGGCTGCAGTGATTATATCAGAACTGAGCTGGACAGATTTTAACAGTGCTGCAGTAAAATAACTTACCTGGCATGTCCTTTCTTACAACTCATGTTCCACCTGGGTCCTTAGAGGAGTACTTGGTCCTGGCATGCAGGCCACTGCAGTGGGTTAGGAGTGATCACCCCAACCCTGGTGTGGCATTTAAGGTCAGTTGGGTGAATTTTCCTTGGGATGTATGGCTGTGGTTCCCTCCCTCTCTGGCAGCTGTGGGGGCATTGCCTACTTTCAATGTCTAAAATTAGCTGTGAGAAATTCCCCCTTCATGATCTCTGCTGTTGTGAACAGGCCTTGGGATTTTGGATACAGACCACAGAGCTGTAATCAAGCATTCATCTCGTGTTGAGTCAGAATTGCTGTTTGTACGGTTTTGATGACCAATTATTGATTGCCACCCCAAGAGCAAAATTACTGTTACCTTACCATGGCACTCTCTTAGAACGTGGTGTAAGAGGTGGTTGTGCTGTGCTGGCTGCTGTGGCAGGGCTGGCAGGGAGCAGCTCTCCCTGTGAGACTCCCTTTGTTCCCAGCTCTGCAGATTTGGCACCTAGAGGATCCTGTGGTAGAGGGAGGTTATTCCCTGGTAACGTGGACAAATGTGTGCAGCTTGTTTTCCAACACGCATTTCCAGGTGCACAAAGAAGTGATCCCTGCACACACAGTCTATGCTCTAAACATTGAGAGGATTGTCATGAAACTCTGGCACCCAAACCACGAGGAGCTACAGCAGGACAAGATCCATCGGCAGCGCCTGGCGACGAAGGAGGGCCTCCTGCTCTGCTAGAGCTGGGCAGCCCTGCCAGCCCTCAGGTGGCTCCAGCCTGCTCCTGGGACTTGTCATTCGGATGCTCTTTACAACCCTGTGTCAGCATCTGCTGGATGATGTGATTTATGAGTCAGCTTTTCCTATGGAAATGGGACTGAGTTGTGGCACACTTCCTCTGCTTCCCCAGAGTCACGTGCCGTGGAGTACTTGCAGCAATGCCACTGAATTGGAAAAGAGAAACAAGACCCGTTTGCAAGGACTGTTTTTAGGAAAAATAAATGTGATTGTGGAAAGAGTTGGTTTTAAATAAGGTGTGCTTTTGTCTTCTTTTGTGAGCATGGACAATGTGCCTCCCTGCTCTCCCCTCTCAGGTAGTTTCCCTCCTGAGCTCAGACTCCAGAGGCCTTGTCCAGCTTCTGTTGCAGCTTGGGGGATCCTTTTCATCAACAGGGTGGGCACTTGTGAAGGTGAGCAGTTCTGTAAGATGATATTGTTCCTATTCTACCAGGGAAACTTCTGATTAGAAACTGTGGCAAAACAAGGCAAAAAGGGAATTGTCTTGGTGTTGGAGACTCCTTGGATTTGCAGCATGAGCAAATCTCTCCTATCACTTCCTTGTAAAAATATGCAGCCTTGTATTTCTTCATTATGAAATTATGCAGCCACACCTCTCCACATGGGAGATGTGCAGATCACTGGGTAAAAGGAGAAATTCCACCCACCTTATGGGTTTCAGGAGCTCTACTGTATTCCTGAGTCAACTGTGGGAACTAGCTTATTATAACAAGAGAATTCCATTAATGTGTCTTAATTATGACATGACCTGGGTTTGACCTCAAACATGGAAATACCTGCTGAAGTATGACTCACTTACTGTGCCTCCAG
This sequence comes from Phainopepla nitens, assembly GCA_013400175.1. Taxonomy (NCBI): domain Eukaryota; kingdom Metazoa; phylum Chordata; class Aves; order Passeriformes; family Bombycillidae; genus Phainopepla; species Phainopepla nitens. The sequence continues at coordinate 30,746 of VXBQ01009491.1, forward strand.
ATTGATGAAATTGAAACAGCTTCTTCTGGGGCAATATTATAGGGGAAGCTCGTGGTTCCACTTCATTCTGTTTTTCCTATTTGGAATGTATTTGGATGGGAGATTTGCCATATTACTTGTGAAGTTTTCTTCTCTGCTGTACCCTCAGGACTGAGGAGGATGCAGATCCCTGATGTTTCTTCCCAGTTACTCTTTTTATAACTTCCTTTCCTGACCCCTGTGACTGTTGATGTTGCACCAGCGTTGCAGCAAGGAGCTGTGCAGCTGTCCTTATGTTCCTGGCTTTCCTGCATCCCCTTTGGGATGTGCTGTGGAGTCAGACATAGCAAGAGGCAGTGTCTGGGCAGCTATTGGTGGCTCTCTTCGTGAGGAGGTCATTTTAGGATTATGAAGAAACTGGGAAAGGCGAGGAGACACAACTGCAGCTGGGCCTGGCAGGATGGGAGCAGTTGTAGGTGGGTCTGGCAGTGTGTTGTTAAGAGGGGAGTGGGGGAGAAAAGATGGACGATTTCTTTTAGTCCTCTTCTTTCGACTGCTTTGTTTTTTTGTATTTAAGCTGGTCAGAGCCAGCCTGAGCTTAGAAGTTGACGTCAGTGGCTTTTACATGAGAGTTTTTATAAGCAGAGTTTAACCTTAGTAACTATGTGGTGGTGAGATCATCAAGCCACCCAAAATATAGACTGTGGGGTGTGGGAGGGAGATTTCCCAGATAGTTATGATGCTTCTGGTGTAAAATGAAAGTATTAAGTTTGTTTGCTAGAAACTCTGGGGCAGCTCTGGGGATGTCAGATCTGAAGAAAGCACCCAGCTTCCAACAGCATCACAGGCGGGTTCTGAAACAAAATGCTAAGTGTGGCACTAGAACCTCCCTCCTGTTTGCCCGAGCTGTGTTCTGAAGAGCCAAGTCATCTATTCCACGCTGACAAAGTGGGGTGTTTGGTACGCCTGCTGCACAACAAAGGCACGAACAAGAACTCATGTCAGCTGCGTTGCAGAGATCTGAGAACTGAAAGGTGCGCGTTCTCGAAGCACTTTCGCATGAAGTGGGAGTTTTGGTGAGAAACAATGCTCTGTAGTCTTCTTGGGCCATGGAGCTGCAAGGGATCACAGAATATGCTGAGTTGGAAGGGCGCCACAAGGATCAGGAGTCCAGCACTTAAGGGAATGGCCCATATGGGGATCAGACCCATTATGAGCACCGTGCTCTAGCCAATTGAGCTAATCTCTGTGGCTGTCTGGGGGCTGCTTTTCCACTCCCTGCTGAAAGAATGGCCAGGCTCAAAATTAGAGCAGGTTGTTTATTTCCAGAGATGAGACCAGAGAAGTGGTGCTATTTCCAGTTGTGGTGTGGTACCATGTAGACAGTGAAGGTTTTCCTTGGAGCCCTGCCCTGAGAGCAGGGTGCTGGTACTGACAGCTGTCATTGTGAGGCTGTGACATGACATGTCTGTCTTCACTACAGTAGTCAGCCCTCTAAAATGAATAACACTGCTGAACTTCAAAGCAGCACAGAAATTAATTTGGAAGGGTCTGTCTCCTGCCCCAAGATCCACCCAGAACCTGACAGCTCTGTGGCAGGCTGAGCTTGAGCAAAGCTGTTCCCACAGATGTTAGCACAAGAACCTTCAGTGGAACTTCAAAACTTTCAAAATTATCTTGAGCAGCCTGGTGTGCTTTTAGTGGCCTTCACCACTGAAGGTGAAGGCCACTGACCTGTGTCTCTTGCTGCAGGCATAGAATTTTTTATAGTCATGCTAGAATATGGAAAGACAGAAAGGAAGGGATAAGACATCCTCTGCCATGTCCTCAATTGTGAGAATTGCATCTTATGCTCCTAACCCGGTAGGAGCTATGCAGTGTGCTGAAAATTGCCACTTTTGGAGTGGCTATTGCTTCTGCTTCCACTTTTAAATTTACAGTGAAAAACCACTGGCCACCTCATGAACGGGGGGAAAAAGTGCTTGAGATCTTCACTGGACTTGCTTCATGGCCTCGGTTGGGGTGAAGTTGATCATCTCATCCCAGAAATAATCAATGTGATCTGCATCCCTGGAAGTGTAGGAGTCAGAAAGAAAAATCTCTTACTTTTCAAACAGTTTCAGCTACCAGACCTGGCTTAAGTCTGACCAAACCTTTCCAGCTGCGTGCCAAGCAGGATGCCAGGGATACAAATGTAGCCCTCCTCAACACCCCCAAGCAACCAAACCCCTGCTCCCCAGACTTTGTCCTTGCCTAGCTGGCATTGTGTTGGTTATAATCAAAAGAAAAAAAAACCCACTGTTTCCATTTGAATTTCTGAAACCAGTTTCCCGGTGGTGGGCTTTGTTGTAGATAATTAAAGGCTCCCACAATCAGATTATCTGCATCTGTGCAACAGCAGCCACTTCTGAAATGCCACTGCGGTAATGGCAATGAGCAGGAGCTGGGGCCACTTTCATCTCACAGGAAGAGCTGCTGGCCCTTCTGTGGAGCACCCTGTACCCCCTTTGAGTCCTTTGCAGGCTTTCAAACCCTGTTTTGGAATGTGTCAGCAGTGCTCCTGCCCAAGTCCTGGCAGACGTGCATGTTCTTCCCTGCTCCTCTCTCCATGTGCACAGCTGGCCAGCTCTGCCTTTCAGGAGGTGGTTTGGCCCCGGCTGAGCAATCTTCCCTGTGCTTCTATTTATATCCCACAGAGATGCTTCAGATGGATTTGGCAGAGGAGCAGCAGGTGCTTGTCTGTGCAGCGTAGTCTTTCTGTGAAATGTAGGCTTGATTTTTCAGATAATTATAGTTTGTTGGTGTATTGTTGATGGGAGCAGCCACTCTGTTTTTCCCTAGAACAACGTAAATATTTCAGACTTCTTTTTTTCCACTGAAACTTTAATTTCTCACTAAAATGCTGTTTTCCCACCACAAAGAAAGCAAAAGGCAGTTCAGCTGGCTTTATTTTCACCTCTGTCTCTAGCCTCTCCAAAATACTCACCAGAAGTTTGTTCCAAGCTGTTAAATGTGGGGTTTTAGCTCTATAATAAATAGAGTATTGAATAACTCCATAATAAATGACTTCAGAATAATTCTTATCCACTCTCTGTGTTCCCTAAAGACAGGAAAAGGTGCAGCAAGAACCTGGCTCTGCTCCTGTGCCCTGGGAGTGCCTGGTGCAGGTGCAGCCTTGGTGTTTTTCTGATGGCTCACTAAAGGATTGATGCTGCAGTTCTCCTGTCTCATGTGTTGGAGATTCATCTCTGAATTCCTCCTGCTCTGCAAAATATCTCAGCTGGACTCCATGGTTTCCCCTGGAACCTGTGAGCAGGAGGTGTGTACCTTCACTGTAGGCAGTACATGCCACATCTGTTTCCCTTATTCTGCCATTACATCCACCAGGAGTGGGTAGAGGCAAGACAGAGAGGTGTCAGAGCAGAGCTTTGTCTCGCTGTCCCTTCTGGAGCTGTCACAGAGCCCTGGGGAGCCATCCTGGGGAACAGCAGTGCTGCATCTCACAACTCTTTGTGTTGGTAGTGCTAAAAAGTGGGGGTAAAAAGCCCTTGGAGCAAAAAAAAATCAGGTATTTACCCTGCTCCCCCAAACCAGCTTGTACACACTGGTGCAGTAAGTCCTAAATCCTGTTAGAAGACAGCCAAACCACTTGTCCTTGCCCCTAGGACAGCAGAGCCCTGAGCAGCACCTCCCAGTGTGGTGAGGCTGCTTTTTTTTTTCATTAGAAATGTTGAAAAAGCCAATATGGGAAGCAGACAGGAAGGAAGGATAGAACCCAGTCTCCAAACCCCAGGAAGCAGCCTTTGCTCAGCTAGCTGGGTGCAGGGAGCAGCACGGGGCTATGCCAGGGCTCCTGTGGTTTTCTGACCCTGTGACCTGCCCTGCAAAGGACATGGAGAGGGCTGGGAAGCCCATCACCACTGCCAAAACAGTTTTCTTGCCATTTCCTGGAGCTTCCCAGAAAAGCACAGCAGGCAAGGCTTGATTTAGGGTGTTCTCTCAGAGGAGGCCCCTCGAGCCACAGGGACAGTCTCTGCCGGAGGGACACGTCAGTGCCTGTCAGGACAGCTGCTCCTCTGAACTCCTGGTTTTATGGGCCCTAGCTCCCCTCACCCTGCTAGGACACTGATGGGGGCTTGTCATTTGAGCCTTCAAGATGCCCATGAGTGGAAAAAACAAGAGAGGCAAAGACAGAAAGCCAGCAGCACACACAGGTACATTGAAAAACCATGTGAGCACAGCCCAGCCGTGGCTGGGCAGCAGCTGTGGGTGACAGACACCCACCATGTTCGTGCCAGCAGGTGCCACTCTGAAAATGCTCTGTTTTGAAGCTCAGCCTGGCTGTTCCCTGCTGCATTGGGGGTTGTTACAGCTCATTCCAGTCTCTGGTTTCCAGCTCCTGAGGACTTGGTGTGCATGTAGTGGATGTATTTGCAGCTTTGGCATTGTAGAGAGCAAATCCGTGCTCTGCATCCATGTAAAATGGCCTCTTCCACACCAGTGCTCAAGGGAGGAGCTGACCCTGCACACTGCTGATCTCATTAGAACTTAACTTACACGTCCACAGCCAAAAATCAAGGAATAAAGCAAACAAAGTCCGAAGAGCATCGTTAATACAGAGCAGTCACAGCTATTTGGAAATCACAAGTTAAAATGCTGATATTGAGTCTCTCAGGACTTGAACCAACTTTGCTATTTCCTTTTTTTTAGTCATTAATCAGTGGCTATAGCCAGACAGTTATGATGAAACCATTGCACTGTGAACCTTCTAGGCTTGGCTAGTCTTTTGTTTTGAGGAAAAGATAAGACAATCCCAAGATGAATGGGCTGTCTGGACGAGAGACAGCAGGAGTGAGCTCAGCTGGACTGAGCAGTCTTGGGGAAAGGTAATTCTGACCACCCAGCCCTGCCCTATCTTGCAGAAATGACATGAAAGCATGAGCAGAAGAAGGAGCAGCCTCCCCAGTGCGTAAAGAGGCTCAAGTGCCCTCCCAGCCTGTGGCTGCCACCCAAACCCTCACTGGCTCCTGGGAAGGCGGTGATGGACAAGTGGGGCCATGTCCCTGGTGTGCCACACTGCTGCTGGCTCAGCTGCCACAGTGGGGACAGGGAGGAGCAGGGCTGTGCCTGCAGCCAGCCAGGCTGCCTGGATGGCAGTGATCAGCTCACCAGAGAGTGGGCTGGGCACACCTGTGCTCCTGCAGTCAAGGGGAGCTCCGGGCACCCCAAGCCAGAACCTCGCTGCGACATCAAAGCGGCCGAGGAAGGCGCACGATGCAAATGAGCTGCACCTCAGAGCTGGTGCCTAACCACAGCTGTACCTCTGCCTGGGCTGTGGGAATAATCTGATGGGTCCCTTTCTGAAGCTTCTTGCTAAACCTCAGAGGTGCTCGAGGTCCACCGGGGCAGAGGTGTCAGGCCAGGCGTGGAGCCAGCATTGTGGAGGCACATCCTGAGGTGCTGGTGGAGACCGGGAGAGGAGCAGGCAGGGCGCAGCTCCCGTGGGTGTCTTTGCTGGCATCGTGGTGAGGACTCACATCTGCTTCCCCGAGCACTTCGTGGCTCTTGCTTTTGCTACTACTAAAAGGGAATATGTGACAAATGAAAGCATTGGTCTGACTGCCCAAACACCAGATTGTCCAGGCCGTGGAGGAGCATCTTGGCACTCCCGGCAGCCCTTCACTCACTGTCTGGTCCCATTCCTATTCCTGTAATTGTATTTTGTTCTGATATTAAACTTGGAGGAAACTCAAAGACCATTAGTCATGGCTTCTGCTTTCTGGGGCTTTAATTGTTTATTTGTTAATGCTTTCTGTAAATGTGAGGGAAATGTGGTCCTTAGCCAGAGGCTGGGCTGAACTGGCTGGGATGATTTTGGCCATCACAGTTTTTTATGAGAACAAGATTTCCAGTTCCTGCAGAAACATTTCCTTGGTCTCATGCTCCCCTCTCTGCTGGACTGATATCAGTGCTTTAGGTTTGACCTGTGAGCCCAACTTTCACAGGCTGTCCTGGGGAAGTTGTGAGCTTCTCTCTGTGACCAAGCTGTCAGCAGCCAGACATCATCCCCTGGCATGAGAATGCCGTGGGCATGGGTCTGTGCTCCCCGTCGTGTCACAGGTGAGACAAGGAGCTCAAGCTGCTTTTCAAACTGAGACTTAGGAGGAAGAGAAGCACTAGGGATTTCTGTCAAAGAGCAGAGCATATGAAGGCATATCTGGGAATTGTCTGAGGCACGTCTGGAGGATGCCTGAGGCACATCTGCTCCCTGGGCAGGGTAACACTGCTGCTGCCTTGTGCTGCTGGAGCAGGTGCAGTTTGCCCCAGCTTGTTTAAAGAACAAGGACTTCTGGAGAAGTCCAGAGGCTGAGTGAGCAGCAAGAAGGGTGAGCATGCAGGAAAAGGCTGTGGGCAGTGCCTATGCCTTTCAGGAGGTTCACAGGGAGCTGGGGATCTGGAGGCTGAAGCTGCTCTCCTGTCACACAGGAGGGGATTCCAAAAGCCCCCTTTTGCTGCAGTGCCCAGGTGGGAAGTGGGGCTCAGTCTCTCCCTCTGGAGCAGCTGTGTTCCCTGAGCCATCGGTGTCCTTGCTCACAGCAGCAGTGCCAGGGCTTGTCACAGCTGGGCTGTGCCTCTTAGGTGCATTGACCTCAAAAACGCAGGGGCAGGTGTGGCAGCCCCACTTGGCATCACTGCCAAATCCAGAGCTGCCATTCCAGGGACCCCGATCCATTCCAGGGGCCAGAGAAATGGTGGGCACACAGGGCAGCTAGGCACAAGGGCAGAGGGAGGGAGCAGCCACCCCACCACCATCACTGAACAGCTTGTGGAAGCTCTGGAGCACACGTGGAGCACGAGTGCCAAGAAGCAGCTGTCTGGATGCTGATGCCGTATCACATCTCCTCCCAGCCCCTGTGGGTGCCAGGGTAGGGCCAATGTCTCCTCTCCATGGTGCACAGCTCGCTGAGTGGGCACTGTGGGGCCATCACCAAGTGTGCAAATGAAAACCCACAGCGCTATGGGACCAGCCCATAGTGGTGTGCTGCTGCAGGAGGCTCCTGTGTGTGCTTGGTTCTTCTGGAAATCCCCTGGCACCGTGGTGGCTGTGTGAGTCTGGCAGATGCTGAGGTGGAGGCATAAGGGAGATCAGGGAGGGCTGTGGCTGCCACCACATCTCGCTCTGTTGGGGAAATTCCTTGGCGGTTTAACAATATCTTTACATCTTCCTTATATATGGTTTTCTGCTCACTTCAGGAGTGAGTTTTCTATTTAAGGCACATCATCTAAAGTCTAATTCCTTCCCAGGATCACCAGGCAGAAGCCCATCGCCCTTCAAGCACAAAGGCTGATGTGTGTCCTTGGCATGTCCCAGTCCCCCAGTGAAGAGCTTGCCTGGGGTGAGGGTCTGACATCTCACATGGCTCAAGGATTATGCTTTTCCCCTTGCTGGGCTGAGCACAGTCAATTGCATGTCTGTGGAATAACAGAGAGGGTTTGGTGGTATCCGGGTAAATAAGATGCGTACGTGCCTCCTCCTGTAGTGTTTGTCACAGAATCACAGCCAGCTTCAATTCTTTTGGGAAACACCTCAGAAATCAGCGAGTCCAACCGATGACCCAACATCACCTTATCACCCAGACCATGGCACCGAGTGCTGTGTCCAATCCTTAAACACCTTCAGGGGCAGTGACTCCACCAGCTCCCAGGGCAGTCCATTCCAGTGTCCAATCACCCTTTCTGTGGTAAAAATTCCTCCGAATGTCCAACCTAAACCTCCCCTGGCACAGTGTCCTCTTGTCCTATCACAAATAGCCTGGGAAAACAGGCCAAATCCTACCTGACTCCAATCTCCTTTCAGGTGGTGGTAGAGAGTGATGTGGTCACCCTGAGCCTCCTCTAGGCTAAAAAACATTGTTCGCTGGGGACACCCTGGATGTCTGGATGCCAACTGGATGTGGCACCTTTGACCACCACTCTCTGGGCCTGGCCATCCAGCCAGCTCTTAACTCAGCCAAGAGTGCACCTGTCCAAGCCATGGGCTGACAGCTCTTCAAGGAGAATGCTGAGAAAGACAGTGTCAAAGGCTTTGCTGAAATCTAGGTAGACACATCCCCAGCCTTCCCTGCATCCACCAGGCGGGTCAGCTGAAGTGAGATCAGGTTGGTGATGCAGGACCTGCCCTCCCTAAGCCTGTGCTGGCTGGGTCTGCCCCCTTGGCTGTCCTGTATGTGCTGACTGCACACAAGGGAATCTTCTCCGGAGCCATGCTGAGCACCAAGGCCAGGCTGACGGGCCTGTCATTCCCCACATCCTTCTTGTGGGTGGGCCTCACACTGAACAACATCCAGTCATTTGGCACTTTCCCAGTTATCCAAAATTGATCATAAATGAGGGAGAGCAATTTAGCAAGCTCTTCTTCCAGCTCCCTCAGGACTCCAGGATGAAACCATCCAGTCCCGCTGAGCACTTGAGTTCAGATTCATCTCAGTGAGTCACAGAACCACAAGAGTGCAGGAGATTCACCACCGTGGGCCCTGCTGAGGCTACCCCTTGACAGGTGCTCTCACAGCCCCTGGGCAGCCACATGTGGTGGGAAATGCTCCTCCAAAGCCTGAGGTAATGCAAATACCTGCACGGGGAATTCTCGCTCTCCTCCATTCCCTCCACTCTCACAGCCCATCCCTGGTTATGTGCAGCCCACCAGGACTTTGCTGCATGTATGTGTGGAGAGCTGGAGGTGACAGCGGGAATGCTGGGAGGGAAACCGGCTGAAAAGGGGAAGCTGCAGTCAGCTGAAAGCTTCTCTGAGGGCTCTGCACCCATGAATAGGGTCCACAGCAAGCCTCATACGATGGATGCATGACAGAGCAGTTGCCCTCCCACCACTGCGTCTCTGTGAGCTCATTTCCTGCAGTTTATCTCCTCTTCGGAAACTGGTGTGCTGTAAACCATAGAATCATTAGCTTGGAAAAGACCTTTAGGATCATAAAGTCCGGCCCTTAGCTTGGCACTGCCTCAGAGAAATGTCACATCCAGTAACTCAAATGAGTTAATTTTGCGGGAATGCGCAGGAAACCTGAGAAATGCAGAATTATTTCTCCTGGACTCAGCACCAGCTGGGCCATGTGATCTGTGATGCTGACTGCTGGCATGTATAAAGTCCAGAGAGCAGATGAAATGCTGCTCCCACAGGGGGTTAGGTCATTATTCACTGCAGAGATCTGCTGTCAGTGATCTGGCTGCCTGTTGAGAAGGATGAAAAGTTTTGCAGAGATGAATGCTTAGGAGAAGGTTTTATAGAAATGAAACCAAGTTTTGATATATAAAAAAAAGATTGTTGCACAGGTAGCTGCTGAAGCAGCAGAGAGAACAAAGGTTGAGTTGGAAGGTTTAGAACAATGGCCTAGTCGAGTTAGAAGGCAGAAAGTCCAAAAGGTTGAGTGGTCTGCAAATAAGGCATTGTTTCTACCAAGAAAAAGAGCACAGGCAGACAGAAAGATGCTATTTACAGAGGTAGAAGAAAATTCCACTGCAAAACAAGTTTTTAAAGTTTAACACGTAACTACTATCTCAGGTGATTGGTTAGTTACTAACATAGTATGGTAATTTTAGCAGTTTTGATAGGTTATATGTAAATGTAAAGGTTTTGTGTATGATGGTAATTGGTTGTTATGTAATGAGATGCAAAGCAAAGAAGGATATATAATGCTTTTGTAACATGTATAGAATTGGACTTCAGGACACACAGCTTGCCTTTGGCCAGCAGCCATAGGCATTACCCACAACCCACAACCCCTGATGCAATAAACAGCGTTATATGAAGAGCTGTCTGCAGTCCCCATCTCTCCGTCAGCCTCTTACGGCTCCCCAAACAGGAAGCCCTAACTCTTACCCTGACACATTGGCTTTCCAGCCATCAGTAGCCTGAAATCCACTTTATTAACTTTATCCTCTCCATTCCTCCCACATGACCTCTTGGAGCAAATCGTACTTCATTCACCAGGCAGCTACCAGAAGGCGAGGGAAGCTAATAAAATGGTCCCAAGATTTCTCAGCTTGTGCTGATTTTGAGCCAGGGGAAGGCACAGGCAGCCAGCCCAGCAAAGCCACGCAGCCCCACTGCCGCCGAGGTTTTGCAATCGGGAGTGATGCTGTTTAATTTGTTTGAGCTGATTATTTGCTGGATTAACTGGCAGACAGCAGATCGCCAAGAGACTTTTTGAGCCCAGAAGGCGTCAGCTTGAGAAGAGGTCTAAAATAAAACCACAAAATCTGGACTGGTGGGGAGGAGAGGGGAGACAGGCGCTGTCGGTTTGTGGCGACATGGACAGAACACGGCTCGCAGGGCTCGCTCCAGTGGTTCCCCTGCCACTCTGCTTTGCTGGGGGCATCACTGGGTTATGGCTCCAGGGAAATTTCTCCCTGCTCCCTGCATAGCAAAGCTGCTTGTTGTGGAAACCAGCTTGTTATCCTTCCTTCAGCTCTCATGAAACCCAGCAAGCACAAAGACAGAGGGACTGGTAGTTCCTGGAGAGGCAAGAACTGCTCAAAAATAGGATCTGCCTAAGCAATGTGGTTTGAGACAGCAGGTGCCTGTGGTAGCAGAGAGGTACATCTCAGATGCTTTCAGCTCTCTGATCCTCCAAGGCAGCTCTGGCTGGGCATGGACACACAGTTCCCTCAGCTGCTGGACTCCTTTCTGAGGCTTCAGAGCAGTGCTGGGGTTTCCAACAGGCTTTGAAGCTGACCTCAGGCAGTCCCTGCATTGAGGGCAGGGTGGAGGACAGCACTGGGACAAGGCTGTGTCCCTGCTCCACAGGCAGCACTCCTCTCAAGAACCTGGTGTCCAGCACAGAGAAACCCTCTGTCCCAGAAGGCTGTCAGCATCTGACAGGTGGGGTTTTGCTTTTTCATTTTTAAAGATTTCAAAAGCCTTGAGGATGCTAAAACTGGGTTGCTTTGACTTTGGGAAAATCACAGCCTTGAGTAACACATTTTTACCCCAGATTTGACTACATGCATACTGTATTATTGAAAGCCTACAAAGGACTCCGCACGGGGAGAAGAAAGAACACAAACCCACAACTCCCAGCATCAAACCCCCCTGCTCAGCTTGAGGGACACTATTGCTGAGACAGCAGGGACCAGTTGGCCCTCACTATCTCTGGGATGTCTGCCTTAGGATCCTACAATGATTTGGTTTGGGACCTTAAAGCCCATTCAGTCCCAACCCTGCTGCTATAGGCAAGGACACCTTCCACTAGACCAGATTTCTCCAAGCCTAGGATGGGGTATTCATATTTCCTCTGGGCAACTTTTGCCAGTGCTTCTCCTTCCTCACAGTAAAATATTTTTTCCTGATATCTAGTCCAAATCTACTTTCTTTCAGTTAGAAGCCACTTCCCCTTTATCCTTGCAAAAAGTCTCTCTCCATCTTTCTTGTAGGCTTGTTCCAGGTCTCGTTTGCCGGCTGAACAATCCCAATTCTCTCAGCCTTGGGGGAGCAGTGCTGCCCCAGGGTTGTCAGATGAAGGGGCTCCCAGGCTCTGTGTCTACACCTCTGTCAATGCTTTCAGTGTGAAGGCATGGGGAGCTCCACTCAGGAGTCCACATTTTTGTACATGCAACCAGAGCTGGCCAGAGACTGACAAAGCTCCTGGCCAGCATCTGCCTCTCTGGCAGCCCCCTGGCTTTCATTTCAGCCGAAGGAGAACCAACCATCTCCATTTCAGAGGCTGGAATTTTTCCTCCACCTCTGCTTTCTCCATCCCAGAGTCTCTCTGTTGGGGTTGGACTCTCTCTCACTGCTGGGGTGTTTTTGCACTCAGGTGTGGCTCTCGGGCAGGGATGGTTGTGCAGCTGGGGCTGCCCAATGTGGTGGGCTCCTGGGAGGCAGCAGACACACACTCCACCTAAAAATTTCCAGCTGGCTTGAGCAGTTTCAGTTTTTCCAGCCTATCTCCTGCCCAAGTCATAGCAATATTGATGATATCGCAGGGTGGGGAGACATGACTGCACTGCTCCTGGCACTGTGCAGATGACTCCGCCACATTAGCAGCTGAACTTCTCTGGGAATTTTTTTCTTTTTCTTTGTTCAGCCACCCAATACCAGGAAAAAAACTAACAACCTGATTTTTTTGCAGTTAAGCCTAAACCTAACCCTAAACCCATATCAAGCTAATGTTAGAAAACAAAGGGACCAAAAGGAAGCTCTTCAGACACTCCTGCTGGCATGATAAGATCCCAGGGAGACAGTGTTTTTAAAAGTCTCTCCTTGATTCCAGTGTCCCCATGGGAGGCAGGGTGGGCCATCAGACAGGGCTAAGAAAAGACCATTACAACCTTGAGACAAGTGTGAGTGCCATGGAAAGCCACAGGGGCTTTATTTTCCAGCACTAACCAACATCTCTGCCCAGATCTGCACGGATTTTGTAGGTGGCAAGTGGCAACTACCAATGAGTCATAACCACAAATACTTCTATCCGTTAGAAAAATTATCCTGCCAGGATTAACGTAACCACAGAAAAAACAGTGGAGGGAGTAGAAAATTGACTAGGAGAATCTTTGCCCGAAAGATGGGCATGAAACCTGGCAAAGCACAGCCCAAAGCATTTGAGATTTGATGGCAGGTCACAGCTGGGTCTCCTACCACAATCCACCGTCAGAGCAGGATGAGGCACCAGCTTGGAGCAGTGGCCTCCCTTCCCCTCTGTCCCAGAGCCAGTGGGCTCGCTCCCAGCTTCCAGAGCCAAGGGTACCTGCAAGAGTGAGCCCGAGTGTGGACTGATTTCTCACCACTTCTGTCTCCAAACCAGCGCTGAAAAAGGTCACAGCTCGGCGAGAGCGCGTGGCATTCAGAGCACAGAAAGCTGCGCTTGCAGCACGGCTGCCTCCCTGGCCTGTCACTGCCTGCCTCGGTGACCTAGTTGAGTCATGGGGGGATGGCAGCCAGAGACATCCTGCACTGTGCACTGTGCATCACCGGCACTCTGGGGAAAGCGAGGGGCTTCTCCACAGCCCCACAGAGGCGGGGGAGCAGGGCAAGAGGGCACCCTGAGGCAGGGCCGACTCCTACTTGCATCCATGTCTTGCCATGCTCCCTCCCCATGCTGCAGTCGGAAAGGTTTTTGTGATTTGTCTTCTTCTGGCCAAAGTGAAGGATGAGGCTGCAGCTCCCTCCCAGCTGATGTGTGGGAGAACTGATGGCACAGGTTGGGGGGTGAGGAAAGGAGCCAGGCTCTGGGTGAGCTGCTGCAGGGCCTGACTGGGTGCTAACCCCCGGTTCAAACACACTGAGTGTATTCAGATGTGTGTTCATTGCTTGCAAGTGCTTTTCTTGCTCGAGTTTCAAAGAAAATATGTCCATGTGTTGAGTCATTGTTTGGTGTTTTATCTGATCGTTGTCACACCATGGAACCCGTCCCATTCCCACATGGAACACCATTCCCATGGGGGCAGAACACATGTTGGAGTTCCTCCCGAGGCTACTTGAACCTAGGGCAGCGGAAGGCAGGCGCTACTGCCACCGGCTGTGGCCCCCTCAGCGCCCCCCACGCACAGAAAGCATTTCCAGGGAAAAAGCACAGATTTATTGCTGTTCTTGGCACTAAAGGTGGCTCCGAATTGCGAAAGAAAAGCTGGGACAAACCTTTTCATATTTTTTTCCTTTTTTTTTTTTCCCATGAAATGTCGTTTTTTTTATGTGCGCAAACTTTTTTTTTGCAGGCTGAAGGCTTCTCCAGCTATAAATGGAGCAGGGCTGGGGCTGGGGCTCTTTCTGCCTGGAGGTTTCTCTGAAGCAGAGTCAGGACAGTGAGGCTTCACCTCACCTCTGAGGTGCCACAGATGGGGTGCAGGTGATCCCTGCAGCCGTGCCCTGGTGCTGACCTGCTCCCATGGGAGGCAGGGGTCTGGCCAGCGCTGCTCCCTCCCTGCCTGTGACACACACCACCAAAGGAGAGGAGATGCTGTGAAAAACAAAGTAATCTGGGGCTCTTTCTCCCATGCTCAGCCTTAAAGGGGGCTGAGAACATTGGCAAGGAAAAGTTGTCTTAGGAGAATACACGGTTTTGCTCAGATCTGAGTTCTCTGTTGTGTCTGTACTGAAGGTGCAACTGAAAGAATCAGCTTTTCTAGGTTCTGTGAAGCTGCAGACACTGAAAAAGCAAAGAATCCCTAAACACGAGATAAGGAGCAGATAAGTTATCAAGACAGAGATGTCGTCAAATTCCTTACTTATAACTCACTGATTTTGCAGTCATGCAATGAAAATGTTTAAGAGTCATTTGATGTCAGGGTGGGAGGGGAACAGGATGAGGCCACTGGTGTTGCTTGGGTGAGGACTGTGCAATTTTTGCCTGTGCTGCCAGTGGCACATTGGTATGAACTCCGACCTGACTACCTGCCTACAGAGTAATGTCTCCTGTCATGCTCCCCCGGGGGATGCAGGCAAGGGAGTCCCAGCCATGCCCCTGGAGCCCAGATATATCGGTGGATGTGCCCAGGGGAGAAACTCGGCTGGGCTATTTTCACCTAAGGACTAGTGGAAGTGGCAGATGGAGAAGAGAACAAACGCAGACCCGACTGCAAACGTCAGTGGAGAGGGGCTGACTGCTCAGCCTGCCCGGATTTCACACCGCTGGCACTCCTGCCCCTGTCCCTCGCGGCTGGCAGCGTGACACGGGCAGGGAGCCGCAGCCTCGGAGCTGTGGCCCTGCTGAAAGGCTGCCGAGCACGGGTGCTGCAGTGTGTAAAACAGAGAAAAGCTCTGGCCGGGGTTACTCATCTTGGGCTCTCGGTGCCGCCCGGCCGCGCCCCGAGCAGGGAGCGGGCGCACTCATCCCTGGAGCGCTGGGTGCGCACAGACACGGGCACGGCTCCGCAGCACCCACGGGCTGCTCCTGCAGCGAACAGGGCACACGGGGTCTGTCTGCCGGCTTTACAGCTGGGGGAGAATGATAACAGCGGCTGGGAAACGCCTGTCTCCTGCTAGGGGCAAAAATAAACCCCAGAAGAAAACATAATAATGAATTCGCAAGACTCTCTTGCAACTCCTGGAGGCTATCATCGATGGGCTCCCTTCTGGGAGGAATCAGCAACAGCAGATCAACAGGAGTTATTCTGGTATTGAGAAATACAACTGTGCTGGTTAATGTGCTGTTTAATGTCGTGCAGACAGTGAAGTTTGAAGATTGAAAGCCTCAAGGACTGATTTGCCAGGGGCACCCTTGGGTAAAGGGCCAAGAACTGCCTGGTTTTTGGAGATATGGGCCCTTCCTCATCTCACCCAAAAGTAAAAGTTTAAGCCTACAGAAACCCTGTTGCGATGGGAACTTTTCAATTGTTCATTAAAGCTGCATCTAGCTAGTTCAGTGTTTTGCAAATAAAAGGATTAAAAAGAGAAAGCTGAGCCCTTTTTTCCTCCGTGTGCTGTATAAAAACAGAGATTGGCACCAAGTGCCAGCAACTTTCCCCCTGCAGGGTCCAGAGAAGGGAACAGTGATGCTGCAGGGAAAATCTCCATCAGGATTTGTGTGAGATCAAGGAGAATGTTGGGAGAATTTACAATGGTTTCAGATTTCCTAATATTGAAATAGTTTTAGTGGAACAGTTATACTGGATGCAAGCACTATATTTTTAAGTGCTGAAGTTTTTTAATTATTGAAGAACTGGTCAGGGCTTAATGATTAGTGACCACGATCTGCCTGTGGTCAATATGAGCAAAAGGAGGGCAGCCCCAGCCAGTGATACAGCTACTAGATACTGCAAAAGAGCTAATACAAATTAGGGGAAATTATGAGCCAAATTGACCAGGTGGAAAGAACAATACCTAAATGACTGTGAATGGAAAATTAAAGAACTCTTTAATATGTGTATGAGAGACAGCAAAGGAAACAATTTAGCCAGAAGCTGAACCTGACAGCTGCTAGAAATGAGAAAACAATGTTGAGAAAACAGAAAAAGAAAGTGTTCACAGTGTTCATGAAGGTGAAGCATCACTCTAATCAGTGTGTTTTTATTGACACCAGATCCTGATTCAGTCTCTGAAGTTCCACAGCAAGTGGGCTAACCTTTGCTGATGAAGCTGATGATGAGAGGCAGGTGAAGTAGCGGAACCGCCTGCATTGTAATCAGCAAAGGATGCTAAAATATCATCCCAATAAAACACTGGCAAAGGGGTGAAGTGCCTTAAGCAGGAAATGGCACTGCACGTGGATCTTTCTTGCTAGGCTTAGCTGGGGCAGGGATAGCATCTGACCCTTCTCCACCTCTGTAATGCAACAGTTTGAAGTAAATGCAGGGCCATCACCACTGATTAAAAAGCACAAGTCACCCCAGAACAGAAGCTGGGATTTGCAGACAGAGCTGTTGCAGTCTCCAACATGTCTCTGTCCTAGAAAGGCCACCAGCTCTTAACTCCCTTTCTTCCTACTGCAGTCTCTACCTGCCCACCACCCAATTGCTCATGCTTCAGCTGTTTAAGGGAATTAATAAGGCTAATAAAAGGAAGTACCTCTGCCTGCAAATCTTTCCCCAAAATCTCCTTTTGATTCCTCTCAAGTTTAGAAGAAGTGAACAGGTTGGAAACACACAGGAAGACTCAAGAACTGCAATAAAACCTCATTTTCAGGAGGCATTACTTTGGCACCATCTTTGCCGGCCAAAAAACTCCCACAGGGGTGACTGGGGGAAGGAGTCGGGTCAGTGGTGGCAGGGCCAGATAGGAAGAGAAACCACTTCCTTAACCCAGAGCAGAGCTGTATCTGGGACATCAGGGTCTTCATGTCCCTCTCGGGGGTTTCTAACACTACAGGAATGAGTGGGAATGGAGCTGGGCCACCCAGATACCTCTGCAAGAGCTCCATTTCTGAATGTCAGTTGTAGAATTCTTTCTTTTCTTGTCATACGCTGTCTATTCTCCGTACCAGAAAAATGTCAAAAGATGTATTTGGTTTTTCTCTCCCAATATCTTACAGCATGACAGTGTGTTATGGTGGGAAATCTAGCTGAAGGAGCTGTAAGAAAAAGGGAGGAAGGTGTGTGTGACTAAGTTCACCTCGACCTTTCAGAGGTGCCACAGTGAATGCTTATGATGCCTTAAGTTTTAGCCTTTGTATTTTCCAGGTTCTGTACTGCGTCAGTGTGTGACTCTGAACTTCACATAAAGCGTTAGCAAGTTCTCCTCACAGTTCAGTCACACAAACCAATCCTTTTCCAGCCCAAGAACCGAGGACACTGTGGCAGCTTTGGGCCCAAAAAGTGCAAACAACAGCAAATTGAGGAGAGCAATCTAGGAGGATGGGACATCATAACCTGAAACTGTAATTGAACAATTAACCCAAATATGGAAATGGACCAAAACTTATAAAAGTGTGAAAACTCGTGACACGCCATCCATCTTGGGTCCATTTTGGGTGGAGCCACAGCCAGGCTCTTGTACTGCCCAGGGTGTATCCTTTGAGGGCCTTTTAATAAATACCTACTTTACTCCCTAAAGACTGCCTAGCCCCTCTTCTAGGTAGCCTCTCAAGGCATCATTTAGCCCTGACCCACTCAGCTGATGGCTGATAAGGGGAGTCCACTGCAGGGAACAGAATAGCAGAGTCCATCCAGCAGCTCAGAGAGAGACAGAGCTCAGGGCAAAGACCACCACCAGCAGTGGAAAATCTCCTGTCACATCCAAAAAGGGCCAGCAGCTGACCTTTGGAACCTAACAAGTGTGGTGTGAATGGTGGTGGCTGCCAGCTGAGACAGTGCTGGGCAGGCTGCGCTGCTGCCCATGGGGGCTGTGCTGGAAACCACAGAGCTGGTGTGGAAAGCCACCACTAAACACCAGGCTCTTCCTGGTGCCCACCCACAGATCCCACCTAGCCAGGCACCAGAGCAGCTGCCAGCACTGCCAAGGGGCAGGTCCTCGTCCTGCCTGGCTTTGCTGTGCTCAGCACAGATCAGTATTGTGTCCTCTTGTCCATTCTCTTGGCCCAGGGACTGTGACAACCAGGATAAATGACTCTGTGCACAGCAGCTGCTGCTGGTGTGCCCTGGGGAATCCCTCCACTGCTCATCTCCCTGCTCCCATGAAGCAGCTTCCAATGAAAAATACCAGAGCATCACTGTGGGATGAGGCACAGGGGGTTTTACCTCAGTGAGGTGATAATGCCTCTCTTTGGGGATACTTCCACAGAATCCTGGCTCTGTCTAAATGTCAATATCTTTATTTGTGATTTCACAGCATTTTCACCATTTCTATCTCTGATTCACACTGACAAAACTAGCCTGGCTAACATGAATTCCTCCTTATTGGTCTAGTGCCCTTGCTGTCAGAAATCCTTGACACACACACACAACAGCCAAAAAGTGGCTGTACACAAGGAGCAAGGAAAAGCCACATGGAAGTGAAATTAATCTCAGAATCATAGAATATCATGATTTGGAAGGGATCTACAAGGATAATTTAGTCCATCTCCTGAATTTTTAGAGGGGCCTCTCCACCTGCCACCTCCAAGAATAACCTTTCAACTCAGATTCATGATCTGTTTTAGCAAAGGAAAAAAATATATAATGTTTTTCCAGTTTAGGGTGAACTGAGCAACTGAAATCAGCCAGAATATAACAGATTCCTAGTGTGACAAATATGAAAGACATTGGTATCTTTTGCTCTGATGATCAAGGGAGACAAATAGTTAATGTGGTTCAGAGACACTGGAGCAGGATTCCACAAACCTTTTAGGCAGAAGTCCTTGACTTTGACAAATAAATCTGTCTTAATTATGAAATACTTTATTTCTGGAGTGGACAGGGACATTAAACAGCAGTTTCTGAGGCAAACAAAAATCTTGCCCTTGTAACACTTTGTATTTTTCCCCCTCAAGTTCTTCCTTTGCTATTCTCTACTGTTTTACTAAATCAAACCATTCCACCAGTTATTCCTGAGTCAAGGACAGCCTTGCTGGAAGACAGGCACCCACACACGAGAAGACAACCTACCATAGAGTGTAAGTTGTATAATTTGACTGCAGCAATTAATTTAATTAATTACATCTCCTGGTAATTAATTTCAAGTGCAGGCCAAACCCTGAAATTATAGACAAAAGGTAAATTATAGATAAAAGCTGCCAGCAAGAACTGAGAGGTCAGATGTCACCTGTGAGCATGTCCCCCTTCCCACCTGGACTGCCAGAGGATCCCCAAGGAAAAGAGCACGCTGCTGAAAGGGAGGTCCAGGGGGACAAGGTGCATCCTTCCACTGTGTTAACACACAACCAAAAATCACTCAATCACCCCCCCCACCTGCTGAGCAGCAGTTTCATACAGACCATGCTTCACAGAGATTACGAAAAAGAGAAACAAGGCTACTGCTGAAGATCCAGTGCATCAGCTGCTCTTCTGCCCGGGAGTTTTCCTTGGTCCACAGACAGCATCTGGTTTTGTTCTTGGAAGTCCACACTGCTTGCTATTTGTTTCCTTTTTCCCTGTAGCTGTTTGCAAACAGTTTAACTGGTTCTCCCACCGCTCTTCAGAGGCCCCAATTCCTCCTTTTTGAGGGGATGAGAGCACTTTCCCTGAGAAGTGGGCGTTAAAGGAAGGTGGGTGACCGTAAGGGCTGCCTGGTCTTGGTTAAAGGCTTCTGCTCTGTGACTGTCACACACAGAGTGCTCCCCATGGGCCAGGGGCTCTGGTCTGTGCCCCTTCCCAGTAACCTTGGGCACTGCCAGGCCAGGGCTCCAGCTGAGTCCTGGTGCAACCCTGACACTGCAGGATTTAGCCTTGGCTGTAACCAACACGCTGTAGCCAAAGTTTTAAATCACTCAGCTCTCCAGTCTGGGAAAGCCCAGAAATGACAGACTGATGTAGGAGATATTGGACTGTCGTCAAAACCAAGCAAACCAGCACGCCTAATTACCAACTTGCTCTGATTTCCTTCAGTCCTTGGTGGAACAAAGCTCCTGCATGTGTCACCAAGAGGCATTTCTTTGGAAAACTAACAAGCCCACCGGAGCACCAGCGTGCCCAAAGCCATCCCAGGCTGCCTGCTCACTAGAATGACTTGATGACTGCAAAGGGTTGAGGAAAAACCCCAAGCTTTAGGACCCCTGTGGAAGAGGGACCAAAATAATTCTGATAAACATAGCAGATTTTTGCAAAAGCCGGGTGAGTGCAATGTGCAAGCACTGTGTTGGGATTCCAAAGGCCTGGAAGGCTTCAGAGGGAGAGCAGGGCCTCTGAAAATCACCAAATAGCGTGCACTTCCATGTGCAAGGCAGGAGGAGAAGCTGAAAGCAACCAAAACCATGGAAGAGTCTGTGCAAGGGTGTTTAGGATGCCCCTGAATGTATTGGCCTCTCTCCTGTTTCGGATACGATGCCAGGGACATTATTTGAAATGCAGCTCTCGTGCTACCAGTGCTGCTAGCTCAGGCTGGGACACTTGCTCTGGGGGAGGTCAGAAATGACAAGACAATTCCAGAAATACATAAGCACAACCTTCACCCACAGGTTTGTGGGGGTTTTTTTTTGAGTTTTATGAAGAAAACCAGTACAAAATCCAGAGCCAGGGAAGAAGGAGACAGAGACGGGGAAGAGTTCACATCTGGTTCCAAGGCATGCATGTAAAATGTGAGAATTACATTTTGAAGCCAGAGGCTTCCAAGGGGTTGGGATGTCTTAACTCAGCACCCTGGCATTTTTGCAGAAGCTAAGCAGTGAGCAGTAAGCCCAAGTTTCTTTTCCTGGAGGGGGCAGGTTGGGACCACATAGAGCAGCTTTCCTGGGGACCTCATAATCCCTAGATATGATATTGCAGAATGCATAGGAGCAAACAATCCTCTTCACATCTCTGCAGCCCCAACAGGCCTCTGCAGCACCTCAAGGCATCATTTCATTGCTCTGTAGGGCTTGGCCAAGCCTGGGTCCCATCCCAACCGGTGTCTCTAGGTGCTGTGTGACTGTTAAATGTCACAAAACACCAAACTCACACTCTGCATCTGAGGGAGCTGCTCTGGGGCAGCACCAACCCTCCTTGCTGTGGCTGCAGTCATATTTCTGGTTGAGGAAGGAGGGTGAGGGCTGTTCCTGGGCCTCTCATCGAGCTGGGGCTCAGTCAGGAGCTCCAGCACACCCAGGCAGGTGACCAGAGGTGGGGAGAGAACAAGAATATCCGTACAAAGTGGACAATGTGGAAGCTGAACCTTCTTCACTAAGCTTCCATGACCTGTGGTGTGTTCTCCAGCAAACACGAGAGTGTATTCCTGACTCAATCCACCCTCAATTCAGCATGGGGTGTTCTCACAGCAGGTCCTACCCAGATGCTGCACTCTCCTTTTCATTTGGTTTATGTTCACAGGAAATATCCTTGCCCAGATGGGAGAAGACGTGAAAGAACATTGCTCCTGATTCCTCTGCATGCAGGTTACATGCCAGGACATGTGCCTTGTGACAGGTTAAGAGGGCACATTTTGGGGAAGGGAAACTTTCTGACAACTCATCCCTAGAAGGTAGGCAGGTAATTATATTCCCAGTGGGCTCCATCCTCACCAGAAGAAGGCAGCGCCTGACTTTGGTCATGATTTGGTAATTTACAGCAGAAAAAGGTCCAGCAAAAAGAGCAATGGAAAGAGCAGTGCTGGACTGCCCCCAAAGAGCAATGCAAAGTCTGTCACCCAAAATTAGCACAGGAGACGGTCCCTGCTTCAGGCAACTGATATTTGACAACTCTGGGTGTCACAAGCAAAAGTCACAACGAAACCAACCAAAGGCATCCCAAGGGACAGGCTTCCCTCTGCCAGGAGAGAAGCTGGGATGGCCAGGAAATGCCCTTCTGGAGGCATTTTCTGGACTACAATTTTCCAAGTGTGCAAAAGGGGAAGTTGTTCTCAAACAGTTCTCAATTTTCTCCCTCCTATGCCTTGCACAACATCCCATGGTTTGATATTTGACAACTCTGGGTGTCACAAGCAAAAGTCACAACGAAACCAACCAAAGGCATCCCAAGGGACAGGCTTCCCTCTGCCAGGAGAGAAGCTGGGATGGCCAGGAAATGCCCTTCTGGAGGCATTTTCTGGACTACAATTTTCCAAGTGTGCAAAAGGGGAAGTTGTTCTCAAACAGTTCTCAATTTTCTCCCTCCTATGCCTTGCACAACATCCCATGGTTTTAAAACCAGGAGAAAAAAATGTGAAAAGAGAAGTGCATGCTTTCTGTCCAATCCCTTATGCCATTCACCTGTCCCACATCCCTTACTAATCATTGCTTCATTACAAAAAAGGGATTTCAGGAGCATTATAAGATGCTGGAAAGGGAGAGAGCCAGCCCTGTGAACTCCCCACCTGAGGCTGAACAGAGAGATGAGAGCTTTTACTGACAAAAGACTGAGTGAAGACAAGCAGTGTCCACCCAACTCTTCGCTGTTGGAAAGAACACATATCAAGACATCCACAGTGGAAGCTATGAAAGACATAAACACCTCTCCTTTGAAAGGCCCTTACTCAAAACTGAACTGGGATGCAATAAATCAGCCCCCACATTCACAGAGAAAACAAAAAAAAAAGAAAAAAAAAAGAAAAAAAAAGAAAAGAAAGAAAGAAAGAAAGGAAGGAAGGGGAAATTTAGATTAGTCACAAAGAAGTTCCCCGCCTGCTTCTCTGTGCATAAAGCAATCTCCTGAAGGCACTGTCTTCACTTCATCTCTGCTCCTGGGACGGGAGCTCATCAGCCCCCTGCTCCCTCCGGGCTCCTGCTGTGCTCCTGGCCCCCTCCCCAGCAGCTGCTGGCATGGAAGGACAGCCAAACACAGAGCCAGGAGCTGGAGAGCAGATGCACTCCCACAGGGAACCTGAAGAGGATGAATGGAACCACTGGCAAGGAGGACAGGTTAGGAACATGCTGCACCTCGTGTCTGCAGTTGCTCAGTGGATTTTACTACTTGCCTGCCTGATTTACCTGGGTATAGATTTTCTGCGGCCCTCAACGGTAAGAACTCATGTTCAACCCTCTGTCTGCTGGCCTGTAAAGCTTTGTATGGGCTTTCTTTTCTTTTTTTTTTTTTTTTAAGGAAAGAAAAAAGCTTTTAAGTTTATCCCTATTCAAATCCCAAGTTTTTAATCCCTTCTGTATGATACTATTTTTTTTTTTTTTAATTGCTTATCCTCAAAATAACAATCAATGTTGCCCAGCGCAGGGTTTGGGCCCAAGTTTCCAGCAGAGTGACTGTTCCAAGAATGCTCTTTTCCCTGGGGAAAGGAGGTCTGACTCCCTCCCACTTTTCCTCCTCCATGCAGTGACTTGTGCATATTTCCATTTAGTTGAATAAGATCATATTTCCATTTAGATGAATAAGATCATATAAATGACAACCCAATTTGCTCATAAACACCTCCTGAACTTTTGTAGAGTACTAAATGGCAAGCAGATGTGTGAGAAAGCAACTCACCCTTGCCACAGCTCCAGCAAGACCCCCTGACACTTTTGGGTGCTCTCAGCCCACCCATAAAGCAGGGTTAGGAGCAGTCATCTCCTCTTGCCAGTGTGTCCAGAGGGAGTTTTGTGTGCCCAGAACACCACAGCAAGCAGGATAAATAACAGAGGTGCTTGGAGCTCACAATGCTCCAGCACAAGCTGCAGCAAATACATGTTTGAATCTCCCACATGCTTGCAGGCTGCTGGATTGTCAACAACCTTTCACTGCTACTTCAGTGCTGCTCATGCAGCGGCGATTTCTCCTCCCACTCCTTCTCCAGGAGCTTTGCACCACTTTAAAGCTTGTTGTTGCGTCGTTTTACCCGAGTTCATTCTTTCCTCCCATCTAGGCTTGGCACAGAAGTAAGCCAGGCATGTAACCATGGCCTCATGCTCCAGCTCCTCTGATGTTTAATGAAAACCCTTGTGCTCTGCACAACTTTCACTGAGCTGAGGCTCACAGTGGTTATTAAACTGCAGAACAACGATCCTGATAACACTGAAAGATAACACTTGTCATTCAGGTCAGTCCTCTTCTCCTTCCACTATGTTGGGAGAAAAGTTGCACTGTAAGCCAGCAGAGGAGGGCAAGCAATCACAGTGCTCAAGGTGTAGAAACTTCTCCAAGGTCACACTCTGGCTGTGAAGCCTCAGCTCTCAGCACCTGGCTCTCCTGTAAAAATGTTCCTCTTCCAGAGGAATGTAGCAGGGTCTTGCATTGCTGCCTGTGAGACTTAGAAACCCAGGAGAGCCGCAGCACACAAGAGGACACAATACCTGTCTGGAGTTTCCCTTCCTCAACAGAAACAACTGAAATGGTGCTCAAGGAGAAGCAGTAGCAACAGATGAAAAGTCCAGGTCCTGAGAATCACCAAAGGGCCTTTTCAGTTTTGAACACTTGCTAACCACAGGGTTAGGACTATTATTTCTATTACTTTAACAGATAACCCTGGTGTCCTGTTTGGAGTGCACTGCTCTGTGCAGGAGTGGTACATGGGGAGATTTCATTGCAGTGCAATCACAGGGCTCAGCTGGATAATCATGACCTGACCATATAAATGTCTCCTGAAGGGGCAGCAGTATGAATCTGACTTGACTTTTGGGGCAGTTTAGGGATGCTTTATGGAAGTGGGGGCACAGCAGCATGAGAGTGGCAAGCTTGGGAGTGCTGGTCCATGAGAGTGGATGAGTGGCTCTCCCTGTCCTTGGGAAGAGTCTCGTGTTCTCCAAGGTGCAGAGGGCCATGTTGACTTTATTTGCAAGGGAATGACTATGTTTTTTCCCAGAGAGACTACATTTGATTCCTTTCCATTGTCTTCATGGAAGCATGGCTCTTAAACAAAACCCTCCTGGACTGTTCTGTGAAAGCAGAGCATAAATAATGTCATGGCACATACTCAGTAAAGTCAGCATCTGCAGCCCAGACTGTGCTTAACAAAAAGGGACAGTGATCTCGTTTCTGTCGTGATACCACTTGGAAAATAAACCTCAGCTGAGATTTCCAAATGAGGAAGTTAAAAAAAAGGTCAGTGACAGTCTGCTTTTGCATCTGCAATTCCCACCTCTGCTGGAATTACCTTCTCTTGACACACCTTTCCTCTTGCTTGGGAGGTAAAATCCATGATCCTGGTGAGGAGAAAGTACAACCCACTTCCAGAAAACCGTCCCCTGCCACCTGTGGGACACCTCCAAGTGTGACACACGTGCTGCCCTCAATCAGCCCCCTGAGATTTGGGCTTTGTGTGGTCCAAACTTATTCCTGAAACTTGTGTCACGTGGCATGGCCCTGGACACAGTGTCCCAGCCAGGAGGAAGTTCAGGGATCCAGAACAGGCAGAAAAGAAGGGTCTGTGTGTAAATGGCATGGGAAAATCTGAAGCTGTCAGTAAGAAGCACCTCTGAGTCCTCAGCCTTCCTTGGCACACTTTCCCACTGCTCATCTGAAGGCAGAGCAGAGAAAGAGAGGTCACTAACTTTGCTAGGAGCACCCAGAGTCCTTCTAGCACGACCAATACATTGTCTCCTCAGCAGGATTTACCAGTAGGTACCTGCAAAGTGCTTTGAGATCATGTAATGACTTCAAGAGATACGTAAACCAGGTCATTTGCATTAGTGACAACTGATATTCTTGGGGGTTTTATGAGTGCAACAAGTGTGTCACCCAGGCTGTCTGTGTTGAATACACCCTGCCCATCAGTGGCCCGATGGCACAGATTGTGGTAGATGTCGTTTGACCTCAGACACTCAGTGTTTAGCTTTTGTCTTGTTGAGAAGCTGCCTGGAAATCCCGGCTGTGTGAGCCAGGAGAGAAACGCTCGTACACTCAGGAATAAGATCAGCATAAGATTCAAGCTGAGGCAGTGGATAGCGGCGGTGATGCCAAGGCAGACAGGCCCACCAGGTTCAGCGGGCGATTAAAGCCTGCATTTGCCGGCGGCTCCAGCCTGGCAGGCGCGGAGCATCGGCCGTGGCAGCACTAGAGGGTGCCAGAGCAGACCTTTTCCAGCCCCAGCACCCACCTCAGCTCCCGCACAGGGCAGCCCGAGCTCCCGCAGCCTCCCCCCGCCGCTCGCCTCTGCCCGAACCCGCAGACAGCCCGCGCTCACACCCTGCACGTCCCCTGTGCCCCTGCCACCCCTGAGCCCAAAGCCGTGAGGGTCAGCCCAGTCCCCAGCTCCCCGGTCCCCAGCACACCTTCTCCCTTAGGAAGCCCTTGGCACAGGTAAAGAGAAGAGCACAGAGCACCGAGCCCAAGCTTTCGCTCTTTAATCGGGCAGAGCGCTGAAGACTTGTGGTTGTGCAGAGACTGCACGTTTGGGTCTCCTGTGGTTATGAGGAGACACAAGTTTGAGATGCTGAGTTCAGATTTAAAAATTCAACGCAGAAGCTTGGTGTTTTGCATATCTGACCCGTAAGATACACACTTCTATATTTGCATTCACTTTCTCTGTTACATTCATAAAATACAAATCACAGAATCGCAGAATGATTTAGGCTGAAAGAGACCTTCAAGATAATCTCTTTCCAACCTCTCTGCCCTAAGCAGAGAGGGACATCTTCCACTATCCCAGGCTGCTTCAAACCCCTTCCAACCTGGCCTTGAACTCTTCCAGGGATGAGGCATCCACAGCTTCTCTGGGCAACCTGTGCCAGTGCCTCACCACCAAAATTAGGAAGAATTTCTTCCCAATACCTAATCCAAACCTGACCTCAGTCATTTTAAAACCATTCCCTCTCCCTTATCACTCCCAAGCCCTTGTCAAAAGTATCTCTCCAACTTTCTTGTAGCCCCTTTAGGTACTCAAAGGTGCTTTAAGTTCTCCCTAAAGCTTTCTCTTCTCCAGATTGAGCAACCTCAACTCTCTCAGCCTGCCTTCGTAGGAGAGGTGCTCCAGTCAATTTTAACTCAGTGCACTTAAGAGCCTCTGAGAGACCCACATATCTGGTAACAGCCTGACCCAAAGTGCAAGGAGCCATAGAGCCAGACCCACCTCTTGGTGCCCTGCAGGAGGGTGGGACAGCACATCTGGGTCCCCGCTCTGCCAACGATGCCTGTGTTGCCAGGTGCTGTAAACCAGGCTTGAGGAGGTCATACAGAAAATGCTCTGCACCCCAAGATCCTTCCTTGCTGTTTGCTCTGACTCGACTGCACACACCACTGTGGTTTCCTAAACAAAACCAACACTGCCTTGGTGCTCTAGAGGGCTCAGCACTGGGCTGGGAACCACTCTAAAATAGTATTCTCTGAAAATGATATAAAATCAAGTCCAGATCAGACCTGGCTGGCAGCAGCTGTGACACGGAGGCTGCTCTGCCCCTGCAGGGAACGAACAATCCTGGCTGGGAAACGAAAAGTGACAGCAGCAGCAGCGAGGTGCCAGCCCAGTGCCTTAACGAGGATTTATCTGCTTTGTTTTGCAGACCCAGAGCAACAAAGTGCCGTGGACCCACATCCGGTACACAGGTGGGTGTTGGGCTGGGGGGACCCTGGCCCCCTGATGATCCCCCAGTGTAGCAGCCACCACTGTGCCACATCTCCCTGGCACACTGGGAGGGTTCCCCACAGTCCCCAGGGACCTCTGTGGCATCCTGTGGCCCCTAAAATACCTAAATTACTCTTATGTGCTTGGTGCCACAGTGATGGCTATTTCTTCTGATAGGGGACAAGTGTCAGGAGAGATGTCAGGGGAGAGGAACCAAGCCTGCCTGAGTGCTGCAAGGGGCCAAAATGGGTTTTCCCCGAGAAGAACAAAACACCTGAAATTCTGGATGGATTTCTGCAGCCCTCACCTATCTCCTAAAACAATCTTTCACTCTGTGAATGAACAAGAAAGGCATTTTTGAGAATTTACTAAATGCACACGACATGGCTTGGGTTTTTCTGAAACAAGTCAATGGTTTCCTGATTTAAGAAAAATGTAAATGATTTCCTCAGGAGGAGTGGGTGAGACCACACACCATATCACATGTGCTGCTCTGCGTGCCAGCTACACTGGATGTTTGTCTGATGCCATACCTCAAGGATAAAACCAATTACTAAAATTTTTAAAATAATACTGAAAATATTATTGACAATTTTACTTTCAGTTAAAAATATGAGGCAGCAGTGAGTCCAGCCTAATAGAAACCCATGTCCTTTAGAGGAAAAGCTTGAGAAATTGGCCCCCAGCCCAGAGGGGCTGTGCTGCCTGCCTGGAGATCTGGGTGCCCTGGCCCCAGGGGTTTCAGCTTGTGTGCTGAAAACCCAGGGGCACAGCAGAGAAACATGACCAGCATAGCCCTGGGAACTGTTACTCTTCATTCCGTGACAAAACCTTTCCTACCAAGTTCTGGTTTAATTTCTCCTTATTCTGCTCTGTATTAATTAGTTCCTTCTCCTTCTGTCTTTTTGCTACTCTTACATCTTGTCTTCTCGGAAAAAAACTCCCACAACCAAACACCAAGACAAGGGCTTATGTTACCAGCATCCCCACAGAAAGCTCTTTTTATCTTCCAGCTCTGGCTGCTTTTTCCTCATCTTATTTACTGTCTTAATTTTCCTGTTCTTTTTATGAACCTGCATTTTCTAAACTCACAGTGATGCTTTACGACTGTGTCTTTCTGTATTCTCAGACACGGAGTAAATAAATACTGCATAAAAAAATTTGGAGGAGCAATCCATATAAACTGTGTGCCAAAAGGCACAGCCTAGGCAAGAGTGGGAATCTGTAAATTTTCAAGGTAGATGATGTCTGGCTAGGGTAGATGATATTCTAGCTCTGGTCCGGCCTGTTCTCTAGTTTACTCTTCCCTTTTTTATATTTTTCAATCTTCCCTGCAGTCAGGTGGTGTAAAACAACCCATTTCCTAGAAGACATTTGTCATCACGGGATCATCTTTGCTTCCTTCCATTCCAGGCAGAAGCACCAAAGGAGTAGCCATGAATCTGACGGCTGAGTTGGGCTCCATCCAGATCAGAAATGGTTCCATCGTGATCCCGTGTGATGGCCTCTACCTCATGTCCCTGAAGAGTTCCATCTACCTGGAGGAGGGGGACTGGCTGAAGCTGACCCTGCAGGGGACACGTGAGACAACCAGCAGTGCCCTGTGGGAGCAGATTGTCCAGCGCAGTGACACCATGGTGAACCTCACCACAGTGCTCTACTTGTTTAAGCATGACAGCATCACTCTGTGGACCAACCGCAATGCCAGCATCTCGGATCTGTCCTTTAGCCTGGCATTAATAAATGAAGACAAGTGGTGCTAGCTGGAGGAGCTGGCGTGTGAAAAGCAGCGTGGAAAGTACAGCCTTCCCCACCGACCTGTAGGTTTTGTACTTGTGCAGACTGCTCTAGAATCCCTCCGTGGGGCTGTGGAGAGCCTCAGTGGGAGTGCAGATAAACCACAGTGCAGACAGGCTTTATATAGTGCATGCAGGGTTTGCCTCTTTGGAGCTCTGTGCAGCTGATTTGCTACCCAGGATGGATCTTTCCAACACTGGGGAAAGGGATGCGTGGAGCTCTTGAGAAGAACAGAAATGAAAGCCAAAGAAAGTCACTCAAGCTTAGCTCATATTCAGAGAAACCCCAGGTTTCTCTATTTACCTGACAGTATCTGTACATAGTAGAAATGTGTTGTATTTTTTCTCAAATAAAAGTCTGGTGAGTCAGGAACATACCTCAAGCGTCTTGAAGCCACTTGGAGCAGGAGAAGCATGAATCTGCCCAGCAAGATGGAAAACACAGAGGAGGCAGCAAGAGAATGCCTTTGGAGTGAGCCAGATAAAGGCTGTCTGAGAGGTAAAGGCTGTGAGAGAAGGTGATATTTGAAAATGAGCTGACAGGATTGCACTGGACAGCAGGTGCACAGGCCCTGCACTGAATGTGGAGTTTTGGGGAGCAGCCTTTGAAAGAAGAGCCCCACTGGCTGCTCCAGCTCTCTGTAGACTATTGAAGCCTGACCCCAAGGAATATCTGGTGGGACATTTACATCTCAAGATGTAAAGTCTCAGAGGAAAATCTCCTTCAAGCACACACACACTGGCTTGACCCAAAAGTGATCCAGGTGCATAAAAAGTTGGGCAAATGTGAAGACTTCTGGATTTGGTGAGTTCTCTCTAACAGACCAAGTGGAAGCTGAGGGTCTGTGCATCTTTTCCTCAGGGAGGACTCAGATGGTTCTCATGGCTGCCCTTGACTTTGTCCCACAGGTTTGCACTGGAGACTCAGAGGCACAGCCTCCACGAGGCCCCTGTGCACACCTGCCTGGCTCCTGCTGAAATCAGACTGCTCTCAGTGACCCTGGGCTGCTCATCGCTGTTCTTTTTGCAGCCTGGGGCTGCTGGAGACAAGTCCTGCCCTGCCCATGCTGCAGGCAGAACCAGAACCTGACCTCAGCACAGCCAGCAGCTGTGGGATTTTTGGTTGAAGTAAGGCAGATTTTAAGATTTTACATGTCTCCCAATGAACTCCATCAACATTTCAACATGCCACTGCTGGCTCTACCCTGCAAAGTCTTTTGTTGAAAGTATTTATGTATTTAAATGATAGGCATAAGAATGTTACATCAGATTTCTTAGAAGCACTGGGAAGGGTTCAGACCAGGTTGTCAGCACTGAACTCCTCTTTGAAAATGCTCCCAATGCTCTGGACTATTCCTACTTTGCAGGCACCCAGACCTGGGCTGACCCGCTCACGGCTGAGCACTCCTGCAGGCTCAGGTGCTGCAAGCAGCTAAGGACATCCTCCAGGCCTTGGAGAGCTTTCCTGGGCTTTAGGCTAATGAACTTCCCTACCTGGGCCAGGCCAGAGCTCAGGGGAAACTGGCCGAAGCAGTTTACTCATGCAGTGCCAAGAAGCAGCTTTTCTCCTCAGCTGAGAAGCTGAGGCTGACTTGCACCCACAGGATGCTCATCATTAAGAGATATTTTGGGTTTTTAACTCTGGCCACGATTACCACCACAGGGACTGAAGGCAGCTGCACCCTGCCCCGAGGCTGGAGATCCTCACGCTCCCCAGTGAAGTGAGAATGTGTTTCTCTTCCTAAAAAATAATAAATTTTTCCTTTGCAACATCTGGGCTTGTAGTGTCTTTTGGAGGTGGGGGCTGGGGGAGAAAGAGGTTGGAAGTGACTGGTGAATTATGCATTCAGTGTTTGAGCAGATATTTCCAGTTCTACAAAAACTATATGAAATTTTCACATACTTACTTTTTTTTACAGTTCAGCTTTTGTTTCAGCTCTCCACAAGGGTATGTAGGGCTAGTGCTTCCCAACATGTGCTAACACAGGGCAGGCCATGTCAGTGGGGTGTGCAGGGGTTCACAGGACAGCAAGAAAGATGAATCCTAGAGAACACAAATGGATTTGTTCTTTGGAAGGCTGCACTCTTTCTTCTTGTTTCAAGCAGGAGAAGGCATTTCACACACTGGTCCCACTGCACTTCCAGGCTGAATTAGACTGACCTAATCCATACATATACATGCACCTGTCTTGAAATAAAGATTGAAATTATTCAACTCCTGACACTGACTACTTGATGGACTTATTATCCTCATCAGTAAGCTTTTACACCATCAGCTTTTGTTTGTATCTGGAGACCCCTTTCTTCCACAAGGTTAAAAGTCTTCTTGATATGAGAAACATTAGTTTTTGTTACTGGCGTTGTTAAGGCTTTGTAGGAGCTCTTAAATGGTGCTGGAGTCCAATCTTACAGCTGTGTTCATCCAGATCAGTGTGATGCCTAGAGAGGCTACCCAGAACAGTGTTAAAGGAATAAAGTAGGTATTTATTAAAAGGCCTTCAAAGGATACACCTTGGGCAGTACAAGAGCCTGGCCATGGCTCCACCCAAGCTGGACCCAAGATGGATGGCGAGTCACAAATTTTCACACTTTTATAAGTTTTGGTCCATTTTCATGTTGGGGTTAATTGTCCAATTGTGCTTGGCAAAGTGCAGCTGGCTGCTGCTGCTGTAGAGCCAGCACTGTCCAGCTCAGGCAGCAGAAAGCACTGGAATTCTGTTTCCTTATTCAACAATCAAAATGGGGAAGTATGACAAAGAAGCAAGCAGCCTCCTCCAGCAACTAGTTGGGAAGGCTTGATTTATTAGACTTTTCTCAGCAACATCTCTAACTTCAGAGCTGTTCTCTGAGCTGGCAGCTGCTTCCTGTATTGCAAGGAATCCAGACCAGCACCAGAGATGCTTGCTTCCAGCTATGGGATAATCCATCAAAGTAAGTAAATTGAGAAACACACTCACTGTGACTGGGAGGAGTTGGTGCCAGGTCAGAAAAGGACAGCAGCAAGAGAGTAACAGAAGGATTCAGCATCATCTGCAGCCTTATCTGCCCAAAGGTCAGGGAGGATCAGGGAGGTTATTTGCTCATCTTCCAAGTGGTTGAGGAAGGCAATTAAGGGCTCCATTCTCCAAGTGGATGAAGAGGGCTGCTGAAGGCTCAGTTCTCCAAGCAGATGAGTAAAGCTTAGTTAAGGGCTAGCAAACTGAGCAAGCAGAGTGGAGACTGGGGTCACATCTCCCCATGGAGATGCCAAGCAATGAGGAAACTTTCTGGGGATCAGCATCCCTGAGCAGAACACACCCCACATACTGTGCTCGGAGAGGCTCTCTGTGCCCACTGCACCAGGAAGGAAGAGTCTGAGGCCTAGAAAATCCACAGGCCAGGGCAGGAGAGGACAGTGGGGCTGGCTGAGCTGTCCCAGGGGAGCGAGGACACTGGGCACAGAGCCCAGGCAAGCACAGGGAAGGAGAGCTCAGGAGAGATGAGATGCTGGTAGGGGTCCGTGGACTGACTGTCCTTAGGACTTTAGGAATGCATGACAGTTGAAAGGCAGGACTAAAGGAATGTTTCTCCTGTGATCTCACTTTCAGTGAACTAAACCTCTGCAAACACCTAAACACAGCCACTGCCTCCTTAAACACCTACTTCCTCCCCTTGCACAGTTACCTTTTCAGTATGACAGCCCTGTACTCTTGCTCCCCTCTTGCCCTAAGGGAGTTACTAGCCCCACTTGCTCACAAGCACAGGAGCACTCCCATTCCTGGGCCTGCACTTTCTCCTGCCTCTGCATTTCACAGGGGCTGGTAGCCCATGCTGTTCCATGGTGGCCAGCCAAGGCACAGGACAAAGTTTGGGGCAAGACAAAACTTGGAGTGGGCACAGATGTACATTCCTAATAACTGCTTTCACTGTTTGCTTTAAGGCAAAATTCACACCCATTTACTGGCAATCCAGAGACTGTTTCATTTCTTTATATAGAAAAGGTGGTACTGATCACACTGCGAAGACAAACGTTTAACCCAGCATAGGATCTGATTCATGAAGGGTGCAGCAGCCTCATCATTTCATCACCAAGTACATGCCTGAGACAAGATATCGTTGGTGTTATCTCATGGAGTTCAAAGGATTCACTTTCCTTTGTCTTCTTTTGTTGATCTGAGGTTTCTATTACTGCCAGCATCTGCTTATTTGGCTTACTGTCACCAGCACAAAAACTGAGCAGAATGCATACATCCAATGGGGACAAACAGATAAGACTTGGTTTCAGACTTTTTTAGGGGTTATTTGCAGCATTTTGAATCATTGGTTGATCTGCTTCTCCTTTTGTCACTTCCCATAGGGCCTGGAGACATTGACACACCTGCCATCAAGAAACTTCTCTAATGTCTCCTGCGTACTGGGATAACAGCTGGACTTGATAGACTGGAAGTCTTTTCAAGCCTAAATGATTCTATGGTTCCATGTGTTCCACCCTTGAAAATGTGAAGAACTAACTCTAGCAGCTGTTCACCCACTCTGAAAAGACTCAGATTATCCACTGTCCCCAGCAGCATCCACACTTTACAGGAAAAGGTTTCCTCCAGCTTGCAGGAGAAAAATCTCACTGCCTTTCCAGTTAGTTTCAATAACGTAAGTCATCTCCTTGTGTTATGCTTGATCCTTTTTCCAAAAATGTCCTTTCTAAAAGCAGGCTAGGTGCTGCCTTCCTGAGCCAGTGCTTCACAGCCTGTGGGCCAAATCCTGACGTCTGTACTGACTATGCTCTCACAGGTGCAGCCAGAAACCTTACCTGCCCCATTCCAGAAAAAGCCAGGATTCCTCCCTGCTGCTGTGGGTACAGTGGCACACACCTTTGTCCCATGCCAAGGTTTGTAAAAATACCTACAAAGAAACAGACGGAGAGACAAAACCCTCCACTGACCCTGCAGACTTCCACAGGGATCTGCACACGGTTTGGACCAGAGAAGCTCTAGCTGTCTGCAAGAACTGTGCTGCAGGTGGTGCTGGTCTGAGCTGAACACCAGCCACACCATCAACACTCCAGGATTTGAGCTCAGCACAACAATGCTGAATAAAGAAAGCTGTGTTAGACCAGAGAAGAGGCTCAATCGGTGATCAAAACCTAAACTTAGTGGAAACAACTGGTGCTGCATAATTAACACCTGCCGTGCTTCACATTGTAAATACAGCTGATCTAAAAAGCAGAGAGACAAAATCACCAAAGGGTGCCAAGCAGGGAAAGCTCTGAGGGATTTTCCAAGCAGATTGTGAAGATGGCTCTGCTGAGGGACAAGTGGCTCCTCCATGTGTGTTGGGTGCAAGGTCTCGACCTGCCGGTGAGCATTCCTGCCCACGGCTGGCAGCGGCTCCTGCCCACAAACTCTCCAGGACAGAGTTAGATCCTGGGAAAACCTCACTCAGAGACCATATCCATGAAGAGCAGTGAGCACTGTAATTAGCCCTGGAAGGCTTCTGGGAAGGACATGCAGGCTGGAACAGTGTCTTGGCTTAACAGCCAACGCCAGGGCAAAGTGTTGAATCACACAGCATCAGGAGTCTCTGTAACACAACACATCATACCAAATGCATGTAAACTCACCTTGTTTTAAATAAGAATTGTTGTGAAAAACAAGCTAGTTTAGTCAGAGAACATAGTTATAAGGGAAGAACACATTTCTCTCAAGTAATGAAAAATGACCTTATCTGTTGAGGGCCAACAGCGTGAGCACATTAATTAAGGTGTTTTGTTCAGCAGTGATGCCTATCAGATGTCTCACTTCTTGTACATATTTTCCTTGGGCCTAAGGCTGAGGGAAACATTTTCTGGCCTTGTAATTCTGGAGCACAGCTCTGAAAGAGTGGCTTTGTCTACACCAGTTCTATCCCCCAGAGACCAGCACTAGCTGGTCACTGTGGCCCCAAGGGCATGTGAGAGCAACTTTTTTTTTTCTTTGCCCTGTTTTGCACCCTCTGTACAGAACTGAGCACAGTGAGTCAGACCTCGAGGTCTGAAACATTGTTTTTCTCCTTGTCCTCCTGACCACGATCATCAAAAGCATGAGTATGTTAAAATACTTCAAATGAAAGTACATTTGGTCTCATTCTTGCAACACTTTTACACTTGCACTTTCTCTAAACCCAGGAAGCTGCAACAACAAATTAAGACAGATTGAGCAGGGACTGCGGTTACGGGTGTTGTGTCACAAATATCTGAGGATTGCCCATCTCAGTTTAGCCATTTCTGAGTCTGTTCTGCAATGCTTGCACACCCATACACACAGGCGCAGATATGCCAGGTGTACCATGTTTTCCTCACAGCTCCTGTGAGACCAACACAACAATGTGGTGGGAAAATGAACCTCAGGCCCAGAGTCACAGTTTTGTTTGAAATGGTCCTGAACTGCTGTGGTGGCTTTCCACAGCCTGAAACACCAGACTGGCCACTGGGGGATTGCAGGAATCACTCTGACACAGTTCAGAGGATGAATGGAGAGCTTTTCTCGCTGTTGTTGTGGTCACAGCCAAGGAATGAACGCAGCAGGAGGTGACACAAAAAGGCAAGGGGCAGAAGGCAGCCTCAGACAGGGGTTGGGGCAGGTCCCCATCAACCACAGAGCTCAGAGAGCAGCCAGCACAACCATGACTTCACACACAGACACTCTGCCTGCAGCACCTCGCCCCCTAAGCCAAGAGCTGTGAGAAAGGACAGGTTAGGATTGGAGTTCTGATCTCTGTTCCTGGACCTGGTTTTGGTGCTTACTCAAAACAGGGTCTAAAGCGAAGTCCATGAAGGACGTGCCACCCATCACAGCCTTGCAACTGGAGTTGGGGGTACCTCTGGCTCATTCTCCCTGTCCCATTCCTTTGCATGGTGACACAAGCTCAGCAGGAAGGTGAGAGAGGCCTCATTGTGAGTCTTACCCAAGGCTGAACAATGCCTGTTGCTTGTCTTTCATGTGGGATGTTTTTACTCATGCAAAAGCAGGCCAGTGTCACTAGCAGAATTCAGTCCTTGCCTGATTTTTCAAGTTTCCCTGGAAATGAAGACTTAGGTTATTTTCAGTCCCCATCCACATTGCCACAGAACTTGAGCAGGGTGAGAAGAAGCCAACAATGCTGAGTGCAGGCACACTGAGTCGTGTCAGGGTGAGAAAATTATCTGCCCAGGGAGCTTTAGAGGCACTTCTAACTACAATACATGCCATTAAGCTTGGGCAGTGTTGAGGGGGGGAGAAGATGCCTGGGATATCCCTCCATTTCTGAGGTCTGGATGTCTCCTGATGTGCTGGCAAGTGGTGCACACCTCAGATGCGTGGGGGAAACACCTGGATCTTTTTAAACAAATCAAGCACTGTGTGGATGCGGAGGTGGGAGCTCCCAAGGGATTGCTTCACAGCAGGAGTGAGAGGGAATGTCATAGCCCTGTCACCACAAGACCTTTCTCCAGCGTTTTCCTAGGATGCCCTGAGGTCAGAATTCCTGCAAGCATAAAAATGCCCCTCTTTTCCAGCTGCACCTTCCCTGCCTGCTCCTCCTCTGTGTGCTCTCAGCTCAGGAGAGGTGCACCTCACTGCAGCACATGAGGTCATCCTGCCAGGTGCCGTGTGGGCAGCTGAGATCTGTCAGCAACCTGTCCCATTTGTGAGCCCATAAATGACATCTTGCTTGACCAAAAGAAGCAAGAAAGAAATTTCGGTTTCCACTGATGGGAAGGGCTCCCGAGGGAGGCTGATAATGAAACGAATGCAACAGCTCCCAACTGGTAATGCCAGCTCATCAGTTTCTAGGCTGGGCAGAAAACCTCACTATGGCTGCAAAACTGACTGAAATGATAATTTTTCTTCTGCCCGAGTCTCAGTCAGCTTTTCTGTTCTGATAGTAAATA
This sequence comes from Phainopepla nitens, assembly GCA_013400175.1. Lineage (NCBI taxonomy): Eukaryota > Metazoa > Chordata > Aves > Passeriformes > Bombycillidae > Phainopepla > Phainopepla nitens. The sequence continues at coordinate 67,839 of VXBQ01009491.1, forward strand.
GACAAGGCAGCTGAATAAACAGAGAGGGTCGGCTTTCACTTTCGAACCTCCACGCACCACATCAGGTAAACTGCTGTTCAGCTGCTTGGCTGTGTTCCACCCTGAGCTGTGCTTGGGGAATTGCCTTGCCTCCCTACTTCCAGCTCTCTGCTAAAACAAACTCCTAAACTGGTGCCTGCATTGTGGTAAGGGCACGCAGAAACCAAGCACAGGTTGCTGTAAAACCTCCCAAATAAAGAGATGATCCCAGTGGTGAGAAGAGGGTCAGTGAGCAGGGGGTTGATACACAAAGTACTCAAGTGGCAGCTCTTGACAGTCCCTCAAGCATTGTGCCTTTGAAAGGTCCACTGACTGGTTAGATTTTAGGATGAGTTTGGTGACTGTCCTTAATCGGAGGAAAGATACTTGATTTGGGTGAAAATTCCTTAATTTCTGCCAAATCCTCCAAGGAATGCAATTCAGTAGTTGGATAAAATCAGTTGAAGGGTTGGAGTGAATCCTATTAATATAATTTTGATACAAATGAAGACACATTCCCATAGGCAGTTATTTTCTCTTAATTCCTTTCAAGATTGTTTCCATGTTTCATGTTAAAAAAAACCAACTTCATTTCAAAAATAACAATGTTTTTTTCAAAACCAAACAAACAAAAGCCTTAAAAGCAAAACAAAATGTCATACCCTTATGTCTGAATTTGTAACATTTTTGTTTGCAAGGAAGAGCAGATGGTTTTCTTCTTGATCTTCACAAATTTTCACTTCATAAACCGGACAGTCACATACTCCCAGGGAAGTTTCTCATACAAGCCATAGGGCCTGTCCAGGACATCTCCCAGATGTCAGGAAGTCTGTGCAAGGAAGCACAAATCTGGGGAACTTGGCAGTGAAAATGCACAAAAGTGTCTGAAGGGATGGATTTTTTTTTCCTTGCTTCTGGTCTGGGCTGAGGATGACTCCTGTTTTTCTAAACCTTGCTGGAGACAGCAGTGACAGGAGCTCAGCTCTGGGAAGGCAAAAGCAAAAGCGCAGAGAGGATGGGCAACAACCCAGCTCAGTGGGGAGGCTGCGGGCATTGGGAGGCAGAGCTGGCTGAGCTCAGTGAGGGCAAACACTCAGATCAGTCTTTGGATGCCTCTTCCCTGGCTTCTAGGCAAGCACGAGGGGAGAAGTGACTGCTTTGGGTGATTGATGGGGATCCCCAGCCTGCTTTCCTCACGGCGTTTCCACCCTGCTCCCCATCCTCTGGACAGAGCACAGAAACCATCTGCCAAGTGAGCACGGGAAGGAAACTCCTGCTGAGGTGTGACCCAGAGCCGTGGCGTGTCTAACAGCACAGCGTGGTCACAGGCTGCCAAGTCAAACCAGCTCAGAGCAGGAGAGGCTCCTGCAGGTCCCAGCCCACCAGCCAAGCCAGCGCCAGGCGCCAGCCACACGCGTGTGCATCCTGTCCCCAGGGAGCAGAGGCAGGATGAGGGACAGGCGACTGACACGCGCCTGCTTGAGCCTGTGGTTCTTTTGGAGCATATTTATGAGGGTCTGGGCCACAGAACAGCATGGCTGCTGAATTTATGACTTAGCTTGCTCACCACAAACTGCACAGGAGGCCCTTTTTTGCTCTTCTGGATGGTGCAATGCTACGGATTCCAAAAAACTGTGCACTGGGTTATCCCAACTCCTTATTCCAGAGATTTTTCTCCACCAGATCCCTGCCTCTGTCCCAGGATCATGGATGGCCAGAGGAAAAAGGAGCATCCTGAGCTGCATTACTCCGGGAAGACCAAAGAGGACCTTGCAGCTGCAGGACCCTGCATGGACCCTCAGACCCACAAGCATCAGGAGGGTGACATGGGATCTGTGCTGGCTGCTCCTTACAAAGTGAGCTCAGACTCAGGAGGGAGCATCTCTTTAAATGAACAGATAGCAGGATTAAATGGAAAACAAGGACTTCTAGAAGTTTTTTCACGCAATAGGTCTTTTAAAATAACCTGCTGAAATCACTGCAAAAAGAGGAAGGTAGGAGGTTGGACAGGCTCAGAAAGCAGCAGATTCACACACAAGGAATTCCTCAGAAACTACTGAAAGGAAAGAAACAGAATACATGTGAGACCTAAGGCAGGATACCACCCTGGATGGGCTCCTGAGCCCACTCAGCTTAACCACTGCTATACAAGGTTGAATAGAAAGGGCAATACTTCAAAAAATGAGTCCCCAGAGCTGAGTGGCCAACCCACAGCAGTGGCAGGCCAGGCTGCGTGTGCCCAGCGTGGGCAGCTCTGTGCCATGTGCCAGGGCTGGATGTCTCTGTGGCAGTGCTCATCATCTGCTGCCCTGCCAGGGCAAGAAATCCCCTCTTGCAAAGCTCATGTGATTAAGGGCAGGGAGTTGTGCAAGGCAGCACTGGAGATGCTGACGACACAGCCCCAGCTCCATCATAACACAGTGGTTCTTCAAACGCATGGGGGAAATAAAAGCAGCAGCTGATGTCAGGAGGAGGAAGCTATAAAGACATCTATGCACAAGGATAAGAGGGTTTAATTAGCACAGCCACCCTTGAGCAAGGCTGGGGGGGGGGCAGGGGCTGAGGGCTCACCTCACAGCTGGGCTCTGCCTGCTGGGGAGCACCAGGGAAGGCAGGAGGTGCCTGGTTCACGCTGCACAGCACCGTGACATTGCTGAGCTAACAAGCATCCCAGGTTTTCAGCCAACCTCTTCAGAGCTGGGTTTCTTGGCAGGCTGGCCCAGAATGGACACACAGCTCCAAGCTGAGTGACAGCAAGAGCAGGGCAGTTTCATTTCACCAGGAAGGGCAGAAGCAAAGAGAGTCAGGCTGCCAGATGCTGATGCAATGTGAAATTCTGAGCTCTAAGTATTTCTGATAGATTAGAAGAAGAAAAAATTGCAGTGTCCGGGTGAGTGATGCAAGCCTCCCAGCCCTGGACTGGGAAAGAACCATGCCAAGGTTTCACAACTTTCAGAAGGATTTTTTCCTTCCAATCTCAGCAATCCGGGATCTCTGCCAGAGGAGGAGTAGGATGGGTGAATAAACAAACAGCACTTCACTTTCCTAAAGCAATTTGTAAGGCAAGTGAAAGAGCCGAATGAGGTAACAACTGCTCTTTTTCTCCACTCCTCCCCCTGGGCTCCTTGCCACAACATGCCCTGGGTTTGCCAGGCACCCCTGCACTCCACAGCATACCCAAGAGCTCAGAAATGTCTCACAAAAAACTAGTCCCATCCTTCTGTACACAACCACCCACACTGGAAAAGACATTGCTACATGCTTGTTCCATGCCAGACCATCACCACCCTCATTGTAAAAAATTTCTTCCATACATTTCATCTGAACTGACCTTTTAGTTTAAAACCATGACCCCTTGTCCTGTGTGTCTATAACGTCAGTCCCCACCTTTCCTACAAGCCCTCAATAAGCACTGAAAGGGCTCAGTGAGGTCTCCCTGGACCCTTCTGGTCTTCAGGCTGAACAACACCAACTCTCTCAGTCTTTCTCCACTGGAGAGGTGTTTCATCCACCTGATCATCTTTGTGGCCCTCTTCTGGACTCACCTCAACAAATTCATGTCTTTCCTGAGCCGAGGGCCCCAGAGCTGGATGCAGCACTCCAGATGGGGTCTCACCGCAGCAGGGGAAAGGGGCAGAATCCCCTCCCCTGACCTGTTGGTCACATCTCCTTTCACACAGCCCAAATTTTCCTACAATCCTTTTGGATTAATGTGCTATGTGCAGGGCTGGGTATAGAAGTACAACTGTAGGCTCTCAAGCCTGGGCATGAGAGCAAGAGTGTTACAGAAAGGCAGGATGAAATTCAAATGGTCTGGAGAGAATGTCTGATAAAATGAGACACAACTGAAGCAGCAGGTGCAAGTTCCTACTTTGCATAAGCAGGAATGATCTGCAGTAGAAATGCAATAAGAAGCAAATAGTTTGTGAGAAAAGCACCTGGGGGCTGCAGAGTCCTGGGACCAGGCTGAAGGTGACACTCACTGGAAAAGGCAGAAATCGCTCTGTACATGGAAGCTTGAAGGTGTATGTGGAAGGGCTGAGTACAGAACCAAGTATCCCACTTCCTGAAGGGGCATGAATCAGTCACACAGAACCAGAAGGAAAACTGGGATATTTGGAGATGTGGGAAACATCTTCCAAGAGTCCCGTTGTCCTCTGGGAGGATTTGTCCATAAATGACAAAGAGAAAGGAATAACGTGACCATGGTGGATAGGAAAGGGGCCACAGGCTTAGTCTGGAAGCCCATGGGAGACTGAGGACAAACTCCACATTTTTAAGGAGAATGAAGACCTAGAACAGAGGGCCTCTTTGGGGTCTTTAGCCGGACAAATTTCTTTTAGGTACCGTGCCAGAACCAGCTGGTGTTTGGTGTTCCTGTCATGGGATGGGGTGAGGTGAGGGGGCAGAGGACCTCCCTGGACATGTGATGCTTGCAGCTGAAGAAGTGAACAAGCATCAAGTTTCTGCAACAGCTCTAATGAGACGTGGAAAATGTACTCACCCACCTATCTGCGAATATCAAACAGATTTTCTGAGACTGGTGAAGAGCCACTGTGATTTTCCAGATTAGCCATGATCATTGGTACTCTCTGGCTGAGGAAAGTGCAAATGTGAGAACAACCACTTCTCTATTTGGTGTCTTTAGAAGACTATAATTACCACTTTTTCATCCTATCCCATTCACACTATTTCCAGTTACGCTCACTCTCTGACACCACAACTCCCCCACTTTTGCAGCAAGAGGCAGCAGAAAATGAGGTTGCAGTGCTTCCTCCAATCCCAGCGACAAGGGCTGAGAAATCAGGAAATACTTTTTAGAGTTTTGGACTAGGCAAATCAGTCTTTTCCTACAAGGTGTCACACAGAGGACTAGCTCCCTCTCTGAAGTCCTCTGCTCATGTTTTTGTCTGAATGCAGGACTTGGGCAATTGGAATGAGACTCTCAGTCTTGTCAACAAATCTGCATTTGCAACAAGAGACCCTGTGCTGACAGCCTAGATGGCCCTGACACCCTTCACCCAAGCAAGCACTTCCAAGAGCCTGCAGCATCCTTCCACTTACATCCCTGGCCCAAAGGGCAACCCTTAGTGGTCACCAACCCCAGCACATGCTGAAAACACAAAGGCAATATCGCTCTACAATTTCTCTGGGTTTCACTCTTTTTCATTAGGCTGATGAAGACACTCAAAGCTTGTGGCTATACTCAGATGGCAAATTTTTAAGATCCCATTTAACACAACACCATGACTTCACCCACTCCTAATTTCAATCACTATTCAGATCATACTCCTCTACTAACCTAGCAGCCAGGGGCTGAATGGAATACAAACAGACAGAAAACAAGGGCAGACAATGCTTGAGAAACAAGCCAGGACAGGGTGCCAGAGAACTCAAATCACTTCCTTCACTCTTAACACCCAGGATTCCCACTGGAAGACTCACCGCTGTGGCCCCCCTACTCTGGCACTGTGCCAGCTGCACAGCACAGCCTGTGGCCCTGAGATTGGGACTCAGAGTGCCCAGGGGCTGGCCCAAGAAGGCATGCTGCTGTGGCTTCCTACTGGCATTTCCCCCATGGAGCCCCAAATTTTTTTCTCATTTTTGCCCATTGATATTATCGTGACCCCAAAACACTCAGTTTGGGAGAAACAAGGACAGCAGTAGTGCCCAGACACAGGGTGCAACAGAGAGATCTGAAATTCAAATCAATCAATCCTTCTCTTTCTCTGTTCCTGTAGACTAGGGCTGAAACTCCACTAGGGCTTTCCCATGCTTCTTAAGCCTCTCTCATATTCCTGGAAAGCTGTGACAGCTGGAAACATGCCAGTCTTCCCACAAACACACATAAATGCAGGCTGCACTACAAAGTAAAGATAGGGCAATCTTTGTTTTGACAGAAAACAAGATGGTCAGAACTTGGGAAACCCACTTCAGGGTTAAGGCAAACTTCATACTCATACGGGTGGTGCCTCATTTAGTGATGAAAAATGCAGATATTTATGAGGCTGCTGAGGCTCTGGAAAGCAGCTGCCCAGGGGACAGGCTGCAAAGCACAGTGTGGTGGTATCTGAGCGAGAGAGGCTGGGACAAACGTGCCAACCAAGGTCGTCACAGTGCCATGCAGAGTGCTGGAAAGTTCCTGCCTGAAAATGCGGATGGTAAATATGCTGCTTCCAGTCTGTGCCTGAGACATTACCACAACTCCCTAGGGCTGAGCTTAGGCAGAAGAAGTGAAGTCCACAGTGCAGCACATGATACTCCCTGTAATCACTTGAACAGACGTTTTGGATTACGAAACTGGCAGGGAGCCAAACACCTGCACCTACGCATTCCAACACAATGGAAATTCAAAGCCGGAAATTAACTTCGTGTATTTTGAGCTGTGGCATCACCATTGTGAAGCCTGCATAATACTTGCCGTTCTAAAGATATCAGAGAAGAGAAGTAAGGGCAAAAAGGCAGGTAAGAGTCATACTCTGCTCCTCAGAGTCATTTAAGTTGGAAAAGAGTTCTAATATTGTGGAGTTCAACCATTAATCCAACACTGCCAGGTCAACCACTTATCCATGTCCCTGTGTCCCTTCATGCAGAGCACAACTGCTTCCGCACTAAATTTGTTTCCATATCTCCCTAACAGGCTGTGAGGAGGGAGAGAAAAAAAAGAAAAGGAAGAACAACAACATACAGTGGGCATCCTGTCAATTTACACACTGGTTGCAAAATCCCATTCCGAGAGCTGAGGCTGCTTTTGAGAAGTGTGAGAAATGAGGAAGAGAATGAGGCCAAATCTGGTTGTGATCATATCTTCTGCTCTGCTTAGCCTGAGTCCTTTTTTTTTTTTTTCAACTGAGAGCAACAAGGCTAAACACTGGCTGAACAAAAACTGCTGCGATCTGTAGGGAAAATGCAGTTGAGATGCAGCCATAAATATTCTTGCAAGTAGAGAGAGAGAGAGAGCCTTAATTTAAACAGTGATTTCTCTGCTCCCCAGTCAGGCTGAGGCTGGTGGGACCTGCAGAATGAAATGCTGCTTGCTGCCTCCTGCCAGGGCCCCTCCAGCCCTGCAAAGGGCTTGTAACATCCCCAGCAGGCTGGCACAGGGCTGCAGTGCCAGGGCTCTCTCCTTGCCACGCATTGGCAGTATATTTACAAATAACATGATGGAAAGGCAGATTTACAGTCCCTGGCCACTGCCCTTCAGTGCTGCCCCTTAACAGTGAGTCACATAGATAACTGTATCCATGCCTAACATAACATGATACCATTAACATAAAATAAATATAATACTAGCTGGACTCAAGCTAGAGTCCAGCTTGTACAACAATCATAAGCACTGAACTCCAGATCCTTTTTGTTCTTGTATGGTCCTGCCCTTGTATGATCATTCCCCTTTAAACCCTGTATTTACTGTAGTAACTGGCATATTTTACATCCAGGGCTGGCATTTTCTGCCCTGAACTCTATTTGTGATAACAATAATAGCTCTGTGATTGATCAGAAGGTCTCCGAACACAGGCCAAGTCCTTAAATGGTTTTCTTTGGAAGGAAGTTTGTGGAAAGTACCTTGTCTCTTTGACATCAATCATGTGAAATCACTACCGAGTCAGGCAGGAAACCTCCACAGGCTGCGGGGGTGACACAGGAAAGTCACCCCAAGGCTCCCTGGGGCTTTTCTTCTCCATGGTTTGCCCTAAAGCTGCCCCCAAAGAGTGCCCTGACAGGCCTGCCAGGGGCCAGCCCAGAGCAGGCAGCTCGCAGCTGCCTCCAGCACCACGCAGATATTTAATTTTGGTTCTCTGCAGCCAGAAGAGCTAAGGTTTCACCCACAGATTGAGAGGAGGCAGAGAAGAACCAAGAGTAAAGTTTATAAAGTTCATTTTTTTATGCATTCCATCCCCAGAAAGGGAGTGCAGAAGAGCAGCAGAGATCTCTCAGTGACATATTTTGTGACATCAGAATTTCTTTTCTAAATAAACACCAAAGAAGAGCACTCTTTCATAACAAAAGAAAACTCAAAAGAATGTGCAGAATGTAAAAATAGAAACTACTTTCAAGGTTGACAGTTAAAATATTTATTTTAGGAGTTTTTTTAAGTTTACATTTGTATTTTACTTCTCAAGCCTATTTGCCTTTTTAAAACTTTCTTTTTGCCTTCTCCATACAATACTTTATTCAGAGTTTTGTTCCCACAATAAGGAACTCAAAAAGCAGGTAAGAAAAAAATATAGAAAGGAAAAAGCTAAAAATTATTTCAGGAAGACCTTGAAACTCAGCTCATTTCAAACAGCAAATTGAGAGCCATCTACAAAACCCCAATTCTTTTTCTATTTTTCCTTGTCCTTGAGTGGTGTCAGGAGGAAGTGGAGGCTGGCAGTTGGATTCCATCTCCTGTTTCCTGCATTTGCTGCCAAGACTCTTGCGTGGCGTCACACTTTGGAGTGTGTGTAGTTTCACTTTTACTGTATGAATCACATCCCTGGGGAAAAGCGCCCTTCCGTCATCAGCGCTCGGATCTGCTGTCAAAATGAGAACCAGATCCCATCTGCTGCCAGCTCCTCAGCTAGGAAAAAAAAGCCAGCACCAGCACCTCCAGAGGCAGCAGCAGGTAGGGTGAGGTTCCTGTGCCTGGCATCTCTTCATCCCTCATCCAGAGAACTTTGTGTTCTCTGGATGGTTTTTAACCTTGAGCCCTTGTGCTGATATTCCAAGGTGGTTTTTGGAGCCTGTTGGTGGCTTCATTTCAGGCCTCCTGGGCCAGGAGCCAAATGAAAGCTCTGTGCCTCAGTTTCGTGAGGAAGTGCTAACTCGCTGCCTTTTAGCTCGGGCTGATGATGAAACCCATGGCTCCTCCTCTTGGCCTTATTAGCATGGGGAAATCACCAGCATAAAATGCTGTCCATGTCCCGACGTGGCAACACGGAGCTCGGGAATCCCGGCAGTGCCTTCCTGAGCCCTGGTGCCGTTTGCATCCTTGCCTCCAGCTGCACCAATGACGAGCATCACGGAAGCACCAGCCATGCTGGAGAATGGGAATGCTCCACAGAGGAGGAGATCCACGTGTTTGCAAGTGGCTTTTTATGCTCTCATATTTGTGATGGTTATTATTTCAGCCCTGGCTCCCATTGTCTTCTCTTTGCTTTATCATCAGCAGGTAAGGACACAGCAAAATTCTTAACTCTGCAGTGTAGTATTCTGAATTACTAACAGTGCTGTGTTGATGCTATCAGCTAACTCAAACAATTCTCTCCACTTTGAAGAGTGCTAATGCTTTTAGTTTCCAATATTTAGCTGATAATATTTTCACCAATCCCTTATTGTCTCACCAATTCCTCAATGTCTTCAGTGTTTTCCATTCATTTCCTTAAGCTTAAAAAAAAGGTCAGGTTTTATTTCTCTGGTTTTTCTTCTCCTGCACCAAAAATGTGCACTCTTCCAACATGATATCAAGTGATGATGCCCTGTAGGGACCAGAAAGGCTGAGAAATCATGGCAATTCACCAGGCATAAAGCTTTTTCACACTTGGTTTTTACAATCTTGCACAAAAACCAGTTACTGAACCAAGTTTTGTTCTGTATTTCATGAGCTAATCCCAACAATCTCTTTCTAACTGTTCACGCAGTGCTGAACAGACATACAGGGTGAGCCAAGTGACTCATGTGCTGAGGGCCAGCTTCTTATTTTCTGCTTTCCACTCTGTGAATCTGTGTCCTGGAGGAGCCAAGAACTAATTTGGGATGCCAAGTTGAGATATCTTGCTGTAATGCACCTTTCTCCAGTTCCAGTTCTTCAGGGGAAGACACAAGGAAAAAGCCCCCTTCTGTTAAGAGGAAGGATAGTTTGTTCTCATGGTCTGGGAGCTGCTTGGGGCATAATGATGCCACAAACCCCTCTGAGGACCAATCCTACAAGGCACTGATTTTTTAAAATAAAATATGAAGTCTGCTAAATTCCCACAAGAAAGGAATGTTCTCTGCATCTTACAGCAGGAAAATAGAAAAAAAAAGTTAATTGCTTTTAATCCACTTTTAGCCCCAAATCCACTGCTTCCATCATCTATTTGGGAGCTGTGAAGCAGCAGCCCTGTGACCTGCAGTCACAACTGCAGTCTGATGGCAACAAACACATAGATATTCACACATATTCCACTCCTTCCCTTCTTTTTTCAGGAAAGTTACTTTAGTAAACAGAAAGTTTCTTTAGTAAGTGGAAGGACTGCCTTCAGTCTTGTTGATTCCCATTAACTGGGGAAAGCAGGACCGGGCAATGAAAGCCTTTCTCTGCAAGGCAGCCGACAACCTCCCCAGCACTCAGGACAGCAACTGCCTAAGGAAGGAACGAGGCTGTGCTCCCATAGCAAATTTAAGCACTCCAGAGCTTGCATTCACTGAGATGTGAGAGATGGGAGGCAGAATCAGGTCTCTGTATCTGTAAGCTGATCCCAAATCTGATTTTTATGGGCTCTGCCGGAGCAAGAGCTGCTGTGTAGGAAGAGCATGAGCTCCATGTGCAAAGCCCAAGCCGTGAGTCATGGGAACAGACTGAAATCTCTTGCCAATGACAATTTCCTACCAGGGCACCCACGGAGACACCTCCTTCCCTGGGCTGGAAAGGCACTGCAAAACTGATCAGAAAGCCCTGTGCCTGTCACCCTGAGCTAAGCATGTGCAGCAGTTAGAGAGAAGAAAGCTTAAAAGTCAGCATTGTCCTCCCTGTTCTGCCTGTCTAGTGTGATAGTGCTGATTTTATTTGCCTGAGCCATTCCAAACCACTCTGCACAGAAGGAAAGATCCATGGGTTTAATGAGGGTGAATTAACACTGTGCTGTGCCCCTTGCCACATTTATGGACTCGCTGATCCATATGAGCTGAGTCCAGGGATGGAATGAAATCCTGTCACCCAAGAGCAATGTGCAACTTTTACCAGGTCTACTGTAGGTCATTGCTGATTGGTTGTCTTTGTCGTTATTTTTTTAATTTTGCAAAAATACCACCAAAATGGATATGAAAAAAAAAAATTGACCTATTTTAAGCATTTCAAACTTTGTTGGAAAACATCTGTTTTTTTGTTACAAAACAGTGCTTGTGTTTTTAATGGTGGGTAGAAAGATAATTTTTCATCCTGGGAGAATGCTTTTGTGCTCTTGTGCCTCTACTGAGCTCACTGATAAACAGAAAATTACAGGAGAAAACACTGACCAAGCCCTGCTTCTTTCCACAGGCACCGGGATCATGCTGGGCACATGGATATTGTAAGTATGGAGATTTTAGACCTGCTTTCTGGCTTATGTTGTGACACAAGATGACAGTGCCTGTTTAAGGACAGGGGTCAGCACAGACAGAGCCCCAAGGCGCTGTGACAAATAGATCTCCCCAGTTCTGCACCCAGGGCTGGCAGCCAGCAGCCGCCTCTCTCTGCATGAGTCAAAACCAGCCTCCCCAAAAACAGCCCGTGAGACCAGCACCACAGGGCTCATCTGATTTACTGCTGCTGGGTGGTAATCACCAGCTCTCTAAGCAAACCCCAGGGCAGTTCTAAAGTAGTGCCAGGTAGAGAAGCTGAGACCTTCAGAGAGATTTAATTATTCAATTAAAAACTTCTAAAAATTCTCAGCTAATGACTGTACCCCTCGTGAAGGGCTATAGCCACAGCAGCCGGCAAGATTACTGTAATCCTCATCATCCTCAGATCCAGCTGAAATTCCACCTAGGAATTTTTTCTTATTAGAGACCAGCTCAGACTCAACCCTCAGTCTTGAAGATCCCCCATCTCCAGGGTGCTTTCCACAGCTAAGTTGTCCTGGCAGGGAGCATCTCCACCCATAGCCACAGACGTCCTTCACAGCCTCTCCAGGCAGACTGAGACCACTTTCTAGCACTTCTTGGATGTCAGTGAACTCAAAAGGAATGATCAATAATAATTATATTAACAAGAACTAGAATAACAAGTAAATAATAATTATTAGAAAGTCAAGAAGCAAATGGGGAGTGAGAGAACGGTAAACAATGATAAAACACGTTCACATATAGAACAAGGTTATCTTTGGACATAATTAATCACCACACCATTTTGTCTGTGCTTTCCTCAGTCAAATCTGAGCCTCCTACACAAAACTCAAGAGATATGAGCTGGGACTGGAAATTAGAGCACTGCAACGGGATTGTACAGGACCAAGGGCAGTACCTCATAATCCAGCAGACTGGCAGGTACTTCATCTATGGTCAGCTCTACCGCAAGAAGGAAGTCGAGGAGACTCTTACACTGATGCTTTACAAATCCCCAGATATCACACTCAACAATGCTGTGGGACTTAAGAAAGGCACAGTAAATTTTGCAAGACTCTTTTATCTGCAGGAGGGAGATATACTGTATTGTCAGAAAAACGACAAATCTGACAGCATTCTGCTAACGAACCAGACTTATTTGGGCCTGTTTAAAATGTAGCAGGACTCTGCTCTGAGTCAGCTCCTCCCTTATTTCCTCCAGGAAACCTTAGGTCATGGATGAAGAATCTGCAATTTCTCTCTGGGTGAAATTCAGCTTGCTGGATAGTAGGCTTGTATCCTGAAGTGACAGTGAACAACAAACTTTGGTAATGATGGATGGCTGCTGATGGACACAAAGTATGAGCAAAACCTGGAGGAAAACAAGATCTCGATGCATTGTGGGGTTGACTCTGAGATCCTGGAAAAACAAGCTCCTATATCCAGTCTGCTCTGAGCTGGAAAGGAGCTCCACTCTGCAGCTGGCTGCATTTCAGAGCTGGGTACCTGTCAGTCCCTTGGGTCCATTCTAATAAGAGGTGCTATATAAAGACAAGATATTTTATATCCTTCTCACACAACCTGCCAGTGAAGCAATGTGTCCACAGCAGAGGGACAAAATAGCTCAGAAACAACTCAAGGAAAGCTTCTCAGCCCCATCCACAGCCTTGCCACTAGCAAGGGAAACTCGCCAGGGAAGCTCCATCTTCATGGGTAGTTCAGAGCACAAGTTCTCCAGTCAAGTACAAGCAGTGTAAATCCAAGCCAGCTCCATGCCACAGTCCAGATACCCCCACCACAGGGAGCCTGGGATGCAGCCCATGCAGATGCCAAGATGGGATGGATCCCTTGTGCTGGCCAAGCAGCACAAAGTCGAGGTTGCTGAGGGTAATAGAGGTGGTGGAGGAGAGTTAACGGTAGAAAGATGCATTTGAAGGGAGTGAGCACAGAGGGGAGACAAGAGGATGGAGGCCTGGAGAACTGTTCCCAGAATTTTCTTTTTCTGTGCTGTGTAGTGGGTGTTGCAAGCAGGGCAGGGCAGACACAGTCCTACCATGAAATGGGGATGGGCTGAGCATCCCCTTCACACAGACACAGCTCTGATATCCAGCACAAAGCACTGCCACCACCACCGCAGGGAAAACATGAGCTAGCAGGGAATCAGGACACCCCTCACCTGCTCACTTCAGAGTCTGTCTGCTGTGCTTCCCCAAATGAGCATCGAATCGCCTCCAGATCACAGGAACACCTCAAAACCTCAGCAAAGGCCAGGTGCTCTCAGAAGAGCAGGTGGCTGTGGCTGCAGGACAGCCCAGCTGCCTCACAGCCTGGATCCTCCTCTTCCTTGCCTGGGCAGGCTCTCTCAGGGGCTCTGTTTCTCGCTTTCCTGCCTCCCAGACCTTCGTGGGTGACTACTCCTACCATTCCTCACAGCTTGCTACAGCCCTGGGGATGGACTTCTTGGGAAAGCAAAGCAACTGAGAAGTTGGATGGAAATAAATGATTGCTTGGGGTGGACTGAGGCAGTTAGGAGTGCTATTTGCTGTTATAATTTTATATTCTATGAATTGTAATTTCAGAGAATGTAGAGTCAATTTTTTGCAGACATGTCTGCAGTCCTGTGTTCAGTTTCATACAAGTTGTTACCAATTAAAATTATACTTTAGTTCTTACATTCCTTTGTTGATTTCCTTCATTTAAAATTAGAGAAGAAAAAAAAAAAAAAACAAACCACAAGTATATCTCAGTTCTTTGATACACACAGAAAAAGTAACTGACTGACACATTTCTCTACCCTTTGTCTACTTTCACTAAAGGGCCTCTTCTCCCAAAGGCTGGCAGCATCAGCACAGAGTGAGATCAGTTTGCATTGCGTAGCCCCAGGGCAGAACTCCAGCACCTTCCTGGCACACATGGGAGCTCCATGTACCACCCACCCTCCCCAGTTACTTTGTGTGGCAAAGCAAGCCCAAAAGGGTCTGCTGGGGGTGAAGGACTTCTTCTTCTTCCGCACATCAGACCAGCAAAATCCCAGACCCTGCAACAGTTGGCCTGTAGATCTGACTCCAAAATCCCAATGATCAGCTAAGCCTAAGGAAAAGAAAATCATTATAGTCACCAGTTCCTTCTCTCTTAGTGAATCAAAAATCACACAGGCAGCAGAGCTGGAAGCAGTGCTCTGTACTTTTAGGCAGAGACACAGCTAAGTCCTTCCTGGGATGAGAACAGCCCTGAGCACCCCAGGGCCCACAGCCACACCAAGGAGCTCCAGGCTCTGCAGGGACAGGGTTCACAGAGTCCCCCTTGGAGGGCTCTGGTAGGGACAGGATAGTCCAGGCTGCTGGGTCACAGCCTGTGGCTGCTGGGCCACCAACCTGCCTGGGTTTGGGTCACAGCCTGTGGCCAGCTGTGCCAGGACATTAATGGTTAAATGCCCCAGAAACTGCCTTGGTGCAGAGCACACAGCTTTCTCCAAGTCCTCTTCCAGCAGGAACTGAAGCCACCAGAGCTCCTCTCCCCAGCCACCCTGCCCCAGGCTCTGTCTCCTGCATTTATTCTCTTGCTGGACCCTCACACCCATTTCTTTCTCCCTCTCCCTTCCAAAAGGCAGGTAACACCCCCCCTTTGTGTCTCCCTGGATCAGCCTCAGCCCACTTTTCTGGGGTCCACCACCTGCAGAGCTCCCCTGGTCAGACAACCAGGTACCCACCAGTGCTGCTGACACAGCATCACATCTCCAACTCCTTTCAGCAGGAGATATTAGAATGTGCTAAATGAGTCACCCTGTTAAAACAAATATTCCCAAGGTAAATTTATGATGTACTGCAGAGGGGCAGATCTGGGAATGCTGCAGCATCCAGAGCCTCTTTGCAACTGGCAGCTGCAGCATTAGGTGCCAGAGCACCGGCTGCAAAATTGGAATGTGCACATGTGGCAAGTTCCTGCTTGTCCCTGTCCATTCAGAACAGTCCAACCTGGCACTGCTGGACAGCAGCATGTGGCTTTTTGGCCTGAGCATTGATCCTGACCTCAAAAGAAATCCGGAGACTACAGTGCATCTACTCCACGGAGCAGCTGCATTGTCTGACTCAAATATTATTGTTGTCTCACAGCACCGAATTCTGGCTGCAGCCTGGAGTGCAATCTCTGAAGTCACAGTTGATCTGGCCCCATGGAGAGCTGCAGATGCAGTATTTCCAACCTGACAGCCACACCACAAGCAGCCCCACAGCTGGGCACTGGCAGAGCAGCAGCAGATTTGGAGGAGCCATCCCTCACTCACATTCTCATTCCTCCAGCCTGGCCACTGAAAAAGCCAAATGGACATTGGCAGATTATGGTGATGACCAGCAATTAAATGGCAGCACTAATTGCTTGTCCTTCTTTAGGAGTAATCAATGAACCAAATGCCAGTGTTTGGATTCCTTCAACATTTAAGTGTTCCTCCTTTCCTCACCCCTGGCATCTGAGAATGCATAGCAGAACTCAGGATGGAAACGCTGCCTCTCTGAAAAAAAAATCTTATGCAGAACTTTCAAATCAATAATTGACATTAAAACCCCTATTTTTTCAACATTTTGAAATTAAGACTTGCCTCTTGGAAAGTCTTTTCACTAAGGTGCGAGGTTGTGAAAAAGAACCGTATTTCTTTATGTCACAATGCATTTTAATTAAATGTGCTTTCAAATCTCTGGGAAGTACAATTTAAAAGAAAATGAATGCATCATGAGATTGACTGTATACATAGATAGTCATGTGCCTTCAATCATGAAAAAAATTGTGGTGGTTTTTTCAACAGGACTAGGGGATTTTTCTGCTTTGTCAGAAGCTTACTACACTGCACAGCCTTCCCCAGGATCAGAGATGCAAATGGCCCTTGAAGAAGACATTTCAGTCTCTTTAGAAGTTAGCCAAAATGTAGTCCTAAAAAGAAATAATCTGATTTTTAAACAAATAAATACTTGAATACAAGTAACCACAATATAACCAGCAGTTTTGTTGTTCAACAAACAGCCACAGCCACCTATCACCTCCACACCTCTGTACTTTACACTCTCCATAGTCAATGGAAGTTGTTCAAGAATGACCTGCAAGTTCATCCAGAAAGTGTCACAAAGTGCCAGAAAACCAGCACAGTAGGCAGGGACATTTCTGATCATGCTGTTCCCGTTGTTTGGGACACTTCCCCTACAGGCTTCTCAGGGTGCTCTCAAAGGCACCACACCAAGCCTGGTGGGGTAAAGCAGTCCCAGTTCTGAACTGCACAAAGACACAGTGGTTTCTGCCTGCGTCTCAAAAACAAGGGAAACTTCGCAGGATCAGTGAAATTAGTGGATGGTGCTGTCCCTCTGTTCACAAACCATGAGCTCAACCAGAGAGGAAAGGTAAATGAAAACATTTAATTTGGGTTACTTCAAGCAAACTACTGAAGACCAAATTTTAGAGTAGTTTCTATTGTGTAAGCAGAACTATCATTAATTTTGGTTCTAACTTCCAGTGCTCAAGAGTTCTGCAGCTCAGTGCAACAAAATGATGCAGATAAGGACATTGCAGCTAAGAAATCTGGCTTTGGTCCTGGTTGGTCCTGGTTGGATGGCTGCTCTGAAAAGCCTTTCCGCTGCACAATACAGCCTGTGCCTCCAGGGCAAACATAAACTGTCCCAATGGGATTTTTCCAGGGAATAAATTCAGTCTGGCACCACAAATTATGGACTGGTAATTTCAGCTCTAAGGACAAGTGCATGGAAAGTTCAAAAATGCTGAAACAGCTTTCCAAGAGAGGCACTGGAGATGTAACTTTTTTACTCCTATCCCTGCAGAGTGACAACAGCTTTTACCCTTTTAATTGTATGTCCCCTAAATCCTCTTTAGGTGAATGAAGCAGGTCTTTGTTTCACAGCTGAGTGGAGCTGAATGGTGCAACCTAAAAGGCACCAGGTTTCTGGTGACAAGTCACACACCCCAGCTGAGGCACGGCACTTTGGCTTTCTGCTCTCTTCTCCCAGACTAGAGAAGGGCTTGCACCATACACAGTTTCTTCACCTCCCAGGCACACCAAAAGCAGCCTCACCATGGGAGGTGACATGGGCAGAGGCTTTGTGAGGAACCAGTCACATCCAGGTTTCTCTGTGCTCTGGGGGTCCACTGTGCTGGGCACAGCACTTTTGCTTGTAGCAAAAGAGAGCCTAGGTCATCACAGATTTTGGTCTAACAGGCAGAACATCACTTGGAGAAGATGAAAGTATCACTAGCATTTTAGAGATGGGGAGGGAAGTCACAGCAAGATGATGTGATTTTCTTAGGGTCACCAGAAACGCAGACAAGCAGAGACAAAACTTGACCATGTGACTTGGGGGAAGGCATCCTCCTCTGTTATCAGGAATGGTGTGGCCAGCAGGTCCAGGGAAGTGATTCTTCCCCTGTGCTCAGCACTGGTGAGGCCACACCTTGAGTTCTGGGTCTGGTTCTGGGCCCCTCAATTTAGGATAGACATTGAGGTGTTGGAGCATGTCCAGAAAAAGGCAAAGAGGCTGATGAAGGGCTTGGAGCACAAGTCTGATGAGCAGCAGCTGAGGGAGCTGGGGTTGTTTAGCATGGAGAAAAGAAGGCTCAGAGGTGACCTTATCACTCTCTACAACCACCTGACAGGAGATTGGAGCCAGGTGGGGTTTGGCCTGCTCTCCCAGGCTATTTGTGGTAGGACAAGAGGGCACTAATTGCTTATCCTTCTTTAGGAGTAATCAATGAACCAAATGCAAGTGCCTAAGCTGTGCTAGGGGAGGTTTAGACTGGATATTAGGAAGAATTTCTACACAGAAAGGGTGATTGGACACTGGAATGGGCTGCCCTGGGAGGTGGTGGAGTCACCACCCCTGGAGGTGTTTAAGGATTGAACACAGCACTCAGTGCCATGGTTTGGGTGACAAGGTGGTGTTGGGTCGTCAGCTGGACTTGCGGATCTCAGAGGTCTTCTCCAGCCAAACTGACTCTGTGATCCCGAGGTTCTGTAACCAAACATCCTCATTGTGGGCCATAAAATAGTGATAAGAGCACTGAGGAAATAACTTGGAGAGTGCCACATATGGACTCAATTATCAATTTTTTTTTTCCTCTTTTGCAGAAAACAGTTCATTCAAAATATCTCAGGAATGGACCAAAGTGCCAGAAACATGACTGTGGTGCAGCCTCAGGTGGTGTTACCAGGCTGGCCAGCACCGTGCTCACCCACCACTTCTTCTGGCATCCTTGGACACCTGCCTTTGTTATGGATCCCTGGACTTTCTCAAGCTGAAGAGCAAAATCAATTTCTGTTTCAGGTCTTTTGAAGTAGGATTTCACAATGAACAGCTCGCCAGAACAAATTTGGTAAATCCCACATTTCATCTCATTTGAGAAACAGACAAAAGCATTTCTTTCCTTTGCCATACATCTGTGAAGAAGATATTATATTTCATGCCATCCCTCCCTCGACCCCAGAGCACCTCAGCTGCCAATGCCTGCCCAGCAGTCACTGAGTACCACTACCACAGCCTTTATTGCACAACACAGAAAACACATCTGCTTTTGGGCTCCAGACTAGTTGTGGGAGAAACTGCTTCATGGTGTGGCCATGCTGCTGCAGAAGACATCTGCTGACATGGCCAGCAAGCTGCCTCCCCTTCTGGCAAAGCTCTGAAGAAGTAGAAAGGATTTGGAGGCAACACATCCTGTCCTTGCAAAGTAAACAATTCACAGAAGAGCCACAGAAGGGAAGTCACAGTGGTATGACTCACTCCTAGTATAAAAATCAGACAAAGTATTCCATTACATGATACTGTCAGAGGGGTCAGCTGCAGTCCCCAGCTCACTTCTTGCTATCACAGGTAACACCTTCCCCCTAGCTCCATCCTTGCAGGAGAGGAATAGTTGATGCTCTCTCCTCTGTGAACAAGACTTCTACTCCCAGTACTCCTTAACTCTCCTGGAATGGTGACAGCTCACTGACACATCTCCTCAAACAATACCCCAGCATTTTAAACAGGAGCCTTGTCACTGACTTCTCACAGCACCAGCTACCAGCAATGCAGGCTTCAGTTAGAGGATTTGCTCTTTTCCTGAGAGGCCTGGGAGGAAAATGGAAAAAAAAAACGAAAAGAAAACAAGGTATCAAAAGATTCCGAGATAGCAGAAACTAAGTATTTTGTTTCTGATAGTCTTCAGATTTTATACCTGCTTTCACAGTGTTTGAAGCCTTTACCAAAATCTCAAGTTGAATATTTGAGATTAGCAATAAGAGAAGATCAAGTAAACTGTATAAAAATACTAGCAAAATTAAGTAAATACTTAAGTGTTCCCTGCTATGGACCCCACTATGAGATTTAACTTTGAAAAACCTATCCAAACTTTTGAGATGCATGGAAAGTGTTGCAAGATGTGGTAAAGAGAGGAATACAACAGCAAGCTCCAATTTTAGCTATTTTTGTGCTGATCTTGGCAGCCCAAGAATTTAAAGAGGTGGGGTCTTGAAAAGAATGCCAATCAGAAAAAAATCCCAGATTTCTTCAAATGTGTGTCATAACTGTATAGCTGGAGCTGAATGATGGGAAGATCTTTCAAATTCCAGATCTAAAGCCAAACAAGGAACTTGCATCTTACAGCAGGGTGGGTAATACCACTGGCTTTTGATCCTCATTGGATTCAATTTTTTTAAAATATTTGCAGATGAAGTTAATTGTATCTGCAGCCCCTCTCCTAAAGGGTCATGCAAATTCTTCCCATTCTTCTCTCCTGAATATTCCCTTCACATACAGGAAGTCTACACCTATGGTAAGTGAAGTGAAGTGAAGCAGGGACAGGTCATTTCTCATATGAGGGAGAGGAAACACCTGAACAGCACCTCATGATCTGGCCAGCCATTTAAACACCTGCTTGAGCAGCAGTATTGAAATTTGGGGATGTATTTAAATACTTTTAAGAAAAGGGACTACAAAAAAAACCAGTGGGGATGGAAACCAGAAGTGAATCTGTAACAGTTAAATCTTGTTTAGCACAACTCTTTTTTGAGAAAAAGCTGGAAAATCTTACAGTGCACAATGAAAAATTAGAGATGGCTTAATCCTTTACCCCTTGGGCATGGGGAAAAAGCTTTGGACTGTGGAAACTGCAGCTGATATCTATGGTGAAAATAGATATAACTCTGAGAGAAGCCCTTCCAGAACTTGGAGCTTACACTGTCCCATGCAGTGGTTTTCAACTGAGCTCTGTCTTGTATTCCTCATCCCTGCTGTGTCAAAACTACAGCAATTTGGAATGATTCCCCCTTCCAACTGGGCTGATAACAGCTGTGCAAAACAGGTGGATTATGGTCAGTAGAGAGATACATGCAGAGAAACAGCCTAATGTCAGACTCTTTCTAACCCTAAGGAATATACAACTCTTTCATGTAACTGAAAATCTTTTGAAATCTTTTCTGGAAATTTGAGACTTTTATAAGCTTTCTATTCTCAGCATACATATGCCTTTTGATCTGATGTTCCCCTTTATGTGGAGAAGATGACAATTTCTAGTAGTTTAGTTGACTGTGAAGAAACACGTCACGACATCAAATATTTGGGGATCTAGAATAACTTGCACCAAAATCTATTGTTCAGCCACATACTGATCACCTGACAGTGGGAGCAGGAATTTCTTTCTGTATTGTTAAATACATTACTCTAAGAAACCTGCATTACAGACTGAAGAGTGGTGAACTTTAATAGCAAGATTCATATTGATTTCAGAATCATACCTTTGGTTTTTCCATACCTGCCACAAAAACCCTGCAGGGAATCGTCATCTAACGCCATTGGAGAAGCTCTGTGTGTCTGGGAAGGCTTCAAATGACTTGCAGTCACTCTGCCCCAGCCCTGCCACTTACAATCATATTTATATGCTCTCATATTTACGCTCCCTTTGTATTAATTCATTAATATGTGTATTTTCTACCCTAACAATGGAGCTACTCATTGCTATCCTCCTTTGTGCCAGAGCCACTGAAGAACTGCTCAGTTTGCTGATGAAGACACCACAGCCAGATCCAGAAAAGCCAGCTAATAGCCAGCTTCCCTTTCCTCTCACTGCAGACAATTGACTAAACAAGCACAAAGCCAGAAGCCAGACTGGGGCAAAGAACAGAAAACCCTGTGCCATAAGCTCTTCCTGGCACTGAATAAAGAACAGACCTTGCTTCTCTGCCACCTTTAGGCCCTCAGTGCTGCCCATGGGATGTTCTGGTGCTGCCTGGCAGCTGTAGCAGGTACCCAGGACACCACAGTGAAAGGCTTCCATCCTCCCTGAAGCACACAACCAATGTTCAGAGATAAGAATTTTTGATTCTTATCCCTCATTTGAGGCATTCCACAAAGAATGTGCTCAGATGAAGCTGCTACCTCACACAAGATGAGCCACAAAAGGAATTCAGTCCTGCTCATCCCCTGTCTAGGATAGAGCCTCTACTTCCAAGACATGCCAATATCTGCACAGGAACAGCAGAGACAACAAAGACATTTTGAGAAAGCACTGAAAAAAAGACCATCCATGGGACCACATCTACATCAGATTTTGATCCAAATCACCATGGATTTTGTTCATTCTGAACATGAAAGTGCCATGAGGTGCTTTAGGCTTCCAAGACTTTCAGGCTCCAACCACAGGGAGGACACCAAACCCTGCTGGGCTGGAGCCAGCCAAGTGCAGACCTCAACCCTGATACTGACAAGGGAAGGGAAGATAGCAAGGAATCAAAACACATAAAACTGTATATACTGCAGGCTGGCTTATAAAATCACTCTTCATCAGTCTAAGTGAAACAATTTGTTTTCACCATTGATGAGAATCTATAAGGAATACTTTCCTGGCTACCAACGTGTTTATATATATGTTTTTAAAATATGATATTTGTTTACGTGCTGAAATTCAGAGGGTTTCACAACAGCCTTGACACTGGAAACACAAGCTGAGTTATACACTAACATTATTTGGTGGGGAAATCCACATAAACAATTTATCTCTAACTGTTTATACTAATTCTTACGTAAATGGGGAGAGACAGAGGACATCTATCCAGCTCAGTAACATCATCTTAACCATGTGGCCTTTTAATATGTGAAAGCTGAGGACACTCCCCCGCCCTCAGCAATGGTCATCCTCAGCTTTGTGTTGACAGTTCATCTGGATAACTTTAAAAAGAACAGCAATTTAAGTATGCCTTTAAGGGCAGAGAGAAGATGAATTTTTTACTAGTAGCTATTAAATAGTTGCTCAGTTGTTATTCTTACTCAGATGCGCAAAGAAATGCAATAAATGCAGCCCGTGGGGATCCATGTGGGATGCAGAGATCCACCTGCAGCCCGTGGGGAAGGTGCCCAGGCCAGAGTGGGTGGATGCCTGGAGCAGGCTCTGCTCCAGTGGGAGACCCGGTGGAGAGAGGGGGCCCTTCTTCCAGGCTGGAGCAGCCTGTCCCGGGAGGGCTGCACCCCAGGGAACAGTGACCCACACCACAGCAGTTTTGGGGGCTGTGTGCCCATGGGAGGACTCACATTGCAGCAGTTTTGGGAGGACTACTGCTCGCGAGAGTGGCACCTCGTTGGAGAAGTTCATGGAGAGCTGTCTCCTGTGGGAGGGACACCCTGGTCTCACAGGGGAAGGACTCCTTTCCCAGAGCAGCAGAAGAAAATCTGGGGTGACAAACCAACCAAAACCCTCATGCCTTTTCCCTTGTGCCGTTGGTGGGAAGGAGGGAGGGGCTGGGGAAAAAACAGATGGTTTAAGGCCTTATTTTACTTCTAATTATCCTCCTCTGATTCTCTTAGCAATAAATTCACTTTATACCTTAAAGCTGAGCCTGTTTTGCCCTTGGAGTGTTTTCTCCTGGTCCTTATCTCAACTCATGAACCCTTTGTTAATTTTTTTTCTCTTCTCTGCCCAGCTGTGGCAGAGGAGGTTGAGCGAGGGACTCTCTGGGGTGCCGGTATTTAGCCAGTGTCAAACCTTGACACAGTGTTAATACAGGAGTACAAAAGAAACATTTTAAAAGATAGTATTTTCATGTCATCAGCTCGAGTATTCAAAGTTGACAAGATGTTAGAGTGCAAATTGCTTTGCAAATGCTAAATATAATACCTGTGTGCAGGTGAACCACACATTCTCAGGAACCAGGTCTCATTTGTTGTGCAGCAAATATCATTCATTAGGGATGGATCTGATCCAGTAAGAAAGGAAGATTTAGTCTGTCTATATTTGCCACAGAAACTGGACCATAAGTGGGGCACAGAGCAGAGGACTGCAAGCTGACAGGCAGAAGACTCACAGATGACTTCAGGATAGTTTTAACATTTCATTTATCCCTCCACAAACAGCATATTTATGTGTTGCTGAGCAAATAACAAAACCAAAACCTCTTAAAAGTGGCTGCTAATGGTACCTTCCTCATTCTTTGAGATGCCTCTTATTTTTACAGCTACATGGATCCATAGCTGCAGGTCAGATGAAAAAGTCATTTGCACTTGACAAACAAAATAAAAGGAACAGCCTCACCCTCGCCCTGAGGGCAGTAAGGCCCTAGAGCATGCAAAAAAGAGGAAGAACATGACGAGCAAATAAAAGTTTGCTCTGGTTTCTGTACACAGCAGCCAAGTCAAAGATGCAGGGGCAGCTCTAAGGCTGCGTTTCCCAGTTTGTGAATGTTTGACCCAATAATCTTCACAGTAATTTAATACACAGGTGCAGTCTGAGGTATTCAACAGAGATTTCTGCTTTGAATGTGATGTATGGACAGTGGCCACTGCCAGTTTTAATTTTCAGTTCTTTTGCAGCATTCCTAGTATCAATATTAATTTGACATAGCTCACAAAGATTCTTCTGGTGCACAAAGACCTGCTTACTAAGCACATACAAATAAAAGAATGGTCTCTGATTTAGAACACCCATACCTGTGCTCTGTTAGCTCAGCTCTCAATACAGACATTAATTCCCATTAATACATTCAAAGTAAAGACACAGCCTTAGAGCCTACCTTCTGCTAAACTGATCCTCAGGCACCTACAATTAGACTAAATTTTAAGTCAAAGTACTTAATGCCAACTCCACATCCCACTCAAACCCCAAACCACAATGTCACACATAAACACCAACGACACCTTTCTATATGTGAAGTGACAGCTGCCTCTTTCACTTGTAATTTGAATGGAGTCTGTCCTATTGGCATAGGTATCTTCCTGTCCAAAAATATCACTAGTCCCTGATCAAGCAGAATCCTTCCTCCTCAAGCCATTTGCAGTGACAGATGTCAAAATTTCACCTCCTTTCTTCCCTGATTCAGCTCTATAAGGATCATTTTAAAGAATAAAAAAAAAAAAAAAAAGAAGAAAAGAAAGAAAAGAATCCACTTCTGGTTCTTTACACTAGGACAAGCTGGGACCCAATGTTCTTTTTCCTCAATAAACAAAGCCCACAGCAGCTTGAGACAATTAATTGTGGGTGTACTACCCAGACACAGGACAAACAGGAATCACAGACACAGTACTGCAGCACCAATAGGGATAAATTTGGGATGACAACTGCTAATGGCAGCAGGGATGGGTTTTTGCTCCCTGCAGGGTCTCACCTAGAGTGGAAACAGTGCAAAAGCCAGGAAGAGTTGGTCCTGTGGGGAAGCATTTGCTTACAGCTCACCACTTGCATCCAAATTAGCACAGGTGTCCTTTCAGTTGGCTATGTTCATTTACACCAGAGTTCTTGTTCTGAGAAGAGATTTACTGCTTAGGGCGCACAGCAGAATCAGCAGCTTCAGCAAGATACCCTAAGTGGTTCCCCTTTCAGATCCTGATGAGATGAGATTCATTACATTCCTCCCTTCACCATCAGATGGCTTCTCTGAAACTACACGTGAGAATTGGGGACCACCAAAACTTCAGAAACGATTGGCTCCTTTGGCTTATGAAAGTATGACCAAAATAGATAACAGCATCAAACAGCACAAGTAGTGATGGTGAGGCTCCCAAATGGTACTGAAAGAGAAAAACGCACTGCACTTCAAATACAGAAGCTTTCTATGTTTAAATCTCAGGTCTTTGGTTTATTCAACATGAAAACATCTCAAATACTTCACACCCCGTAATGCAATGACTAAAACTAGAATTGCAGAACAGCACATAAAAGGAGGTGGAATGATAAAAGCCAACTGAAATTGGAAATCACCTTGTACTTTTAAGGCTTTTTGGAGCATTTATTTGGGTCTATTTTTAAAAAGGCTGGTGGCTCTGAAACAATACCAAACAGACATAACCAAATTCTCTGTTTCACCTTGCCTTTTATGGCTCAAATCCATAATATACAAATTGTTACTGTTAAATTTTAAGTTTACTTCTCTAAGATTTTAACTAGTTTTAAGCGTGGGGTATTTGAAATAGTGGCAACGTATTATCCTAAAATCTTATTTTGGCCAGCAATAAAGGGATTATCAAGGAAATTATGGCAGATGCTGGTAAAACAGTAACAGTTTTATCCATCCCTACAACTGAACTTCCCCCAGGCCTAGAGCTGGTCTGTGAATCAGTTAAGAGTCTGTGCCAGGAGATGTTTAATCAGTCTCTGTCTTGTGTCTCACAGCTTTCTTCCCAGTACTGTTGGCTGCAGAGAGATTATTTGACATAGGGCCATCAGTCAGACAGTGCAAAACCCCCTCATTTCCTGGTGTTGACAACACTTCTCAAGACAGAAAAATTCCATTTCAAAAAGCCACAGTTTTTAACCTGCAAGGCCAGGTCCTCCTGCAACAGCCTCAGCAGAGCTGTGTGAACTTACACAGGCTGACAACTGCTTCATTTAGAAAGCTTTCAGGGCAATGCAGGGAAATGTCCTGCCCTGCAACTGAAGGTTGCTCAGGGACATTCTGATTGCAGACTTCTATATTTCTGCCTCATTTCCAGCTCAGCACCATTCCTGGCCTTCTCTTCAAGGAGACCTGCATAGAGCAAACATGTGAAACCTTCATAGGTGTTCCCCAGCAGAGAAGGGAAAGCCTAGCTGTGATGCAGTTGTAAGGGCCTTCCTAAGGGCACAGCTGATCAGACTTTAGATGTAGATTTTTTTAGATTTTAGAAATAAAGGTTAAAGAATTGCATTTCTTTGAGAGTGGTAAGCAGTCTGTTACCGCTGTAACACAGCGTGTGCCAGAGATCCCAGAAAGGTTTGTGCAGATCAAAACTGTAACAGCAGCTCAGATCAGGGCCTTGTCATTGCCAAAGGCAGCCTAAACTTAATGTCTCTTGCTGTACTATGGTTGACCTTAGGGGGGGATTCAGGAGTGAGAGGGCTTCTGAGAGAAGAAATCAGAAGCTCTCCCTGTATTGCACAGAGAAGACTCAAGGGTGAAACTGAGCCTAGGAAAAGTGAAGCAGGAGGAAGATTTTTTTGCAAGTTTATTTTTATTTCTCACTATCTCATTCTGTAAATACTTTAATTAAACTAACTAATTTAATTAATAAATTAACTGAATCATTCTGAGGTCAAGTCTGGTTTTTCTGTGATGGTAATTGGCGAGTCATCTCCCTTGACCCACGAGGTCTTCCATCTGATTTATTCCCCATGTCTTATTGAGGAGGGAGACAGAGCATGGTGGGGTTGGCACCTGGCAGACAGGCAAGTTTAACCCACCAGAGTCAGCAAAATGCACACAAATCCCTAAAAAGAACAGCAGTGCTCTCTCCCTCCTCTGAACAATGAGATAATTCGAGTCACATGGAAATCACGCTCTCTCCATTTTTTTTGTTTCATTTCTGTTAGGCACTTCTCTTTGATTTCAGGGTATGAGAAGGTCACACACCCAATGGGGATGAGAGAATAAAGAAACACGTGTTTAGAAGCCACAGCAGCATCTCAGCAGAGGCCTAGAGAAGAGCTGGAGTTATCTGTGGCCATCCATATCTTTCTGAATTATTGCACAACTGTCCTGAGCTATTTGTTGTGATTATTTAGATCCTGTGACAACTTTCACACAGAGCAGTAAGGCCATTAGTCATAGAAAGGCACATGGAAGTTGCCTGGCCTCATAATTACGTGCAATAATACACAAGGACAATAATTAAATCCTAATTTCACTGTGTGCTTAAATAACTGAGGCTGAGGAGCTCTTCTCACTTCTTGAAACACTGCTTTTCTCTTGAAGGTAATATTCGACAGGTTAGCAAGGGGGAAGCACTGAGTACAAACTAAAGCCTTCAGGATAGTGACAACATTCCTCACAGTATAATTTCATTCCTTATTGTGGTTGGAAAAAAAGGAAGTAACTTGCACAGGGGTTTACCAAGCAAGGACAAAGTAGGAATGACTAGTATGTTTCAGCATTGCTTCTCATCCTCTCTTTTCCTCAGAAAATAGAGAGTCAGAAAGGAAAAGTAAGAAATCTTTCAAATGGAAAAAGTGCATGTGATGAAGACAAAGGCTGAATGTGCTTCCTATGCAGTTGAATAATTTTTTAGAATACTCAAGTCCTCCTCTTTTCCACTATTTCCAGATGATGAGTTTCCAAGAAACAGCCCCCATTCTTAGTATTAGCCAAAAGAGAGGCCTCCAATTACCAGATTAAGAGACAAAAGATGTTGTCTATTTGCTTGGCAAAAGAAGGAAATTTTTCAGGTGGAGCTCCCTGCTTGTGGCTGGGATATGTCTGGGTTCCACACTGCAGTCTGCATCAGCCTCCGAGGAAAATTGCCTTTTTTCTGCCACGTCAGGAGGGCATGAGTAAGGCAGATCAGTGAGCATCAGAGCCTCTGATTCCAGCAAAAGAAGTAGCACATCGCAATCTTCCTGACTCCAGTGGTCACCTTTTACTGGCACCAGACACAGAAATCAGCTTGCACCAGGGAGAAAAACAGGAACCCCCTGACTTCAGTGGGTGACTAACAAAACCCCAGAGCAGAATTCAGTATTAGCAAAGATTAACAATTTTTAATTACTCTCCATCCCTTTCTTACCATGACCAGCTGTCCTAGTAATCCAAGGATTGGTGCCATTAAAATTTCCACCCTCAGATTATCCTCAGATTATCTCCTCTTTTAAGGAGCAACCTCACAAGTCTCCCAGAAAGCTGTTCAGAATGGTTACAAAAGTTTAGGCAATTTTCAGCTCCACTTATTAATGAGCTATTAGTTTTGGTCTCAGAATTAACCTTAAACTGAAGGAAGCACCCTCTTTATATGTTTATAGAGAAACTTGGCATGTTTTGTAAATCTACCATCTGGCTAGGTTTAAACAAGTAAAACACCCCACTCTTTTTTGTTTCTTGGAAATGAACCTCTGAAGCATGACCTGGCCATCCTAGGAATCCTTCTGTACCATTCCAGGTAATTTAGTTACTTAATTTCTTCTAAATATCAGAGATCAAAACTGTATACAGTACTTCAAATAGGGTCTTCAAACAGCTTCTGCAATTATATTAATACTTCAAATTTGTCTCTACTAAGAATTTAAAGCCTTATAAGGTCTTCTTACATCTGAGTCACAAAGGCAATCCACTCTTTTCAATCCTACTCCACCCTCTCTCAGGAATAACTTCCCACGATATTGCACAAGTTCTTTCTCCTTTTATCCTAAAAAAACAACTGGACACTTAATGTTGTTGCCTTCAATCCTTCAACAGATCAAAGAAACATAATTGAGTTTTCTAAAAAACAGTCCTCCACAGTAATGACATTAATCCCAGCTGTGTCATCTGCCAACTTCATGGCCAAATTTCTATATAACCATGGAATATGTTAAATGAAATCAGTCCTAGCTTCAATCCTCCTGGTGCCTAACTTGGCCCATCTTTATCTTGTGATTTCCATGATTATTTTTGCCACTGAAAAGAAGATCCTTACGGAGGTTACAGATCAGCATTTTGCTTGACTCTTGGTTATGTGCATAGCATTACCCTTTAAGGTTAGTAATCTTTTTGCAAAATATAATGAATTAGTTCTGAAATGACTGCTCTTGTGTGTGTCTGTGTGAAGATTTTTTCTTTATCCCCTTCCTCTCTCTCCCCACCCTGTCATCCTTCCTCTTCCATGTCAAGAGTTGATACATTTAGCAGAAAACTAGGAAGAGTATAAATTTCAGGGCAGTAGAGTTTCCCATTTTTTGTATCTGCTACTTCACTGTTCCCAAATTGACAGATTAATAAAAAAAAATTTCTTCAAATCCATCTGCAGTTTCAAGTGCCATTTTTTTTCAGTCACCAAGAAAAGAGCTTGCTCAGGGACCATCATATTTTCACAGCAAGTAGCCTAAATTTTGCTTCCATTCCAGATGTTAATTTACCTTACCACACTTACATTTTCACTACAGACTCTAACATTAACTTTATATATCAGCCTTACTGAAAACTGAGTCAAGGCATTAATTCAGGATTTGGGCCATACCTCAACCTACACAACTTCCTTCAAGTACATCATCTCCACTTCTTCCACAGCTGTTCTCCTTCAGTTTATGAGGCCAAAGGTCTTTTCCTTCCACTACTCATTTTTCTTTTTTTCATATTTCATTTCAATTTTTAATCTGTGACTAGTTTGTATCATATGTGGTCCTTAGACATTCATTCTGTCCTTACATTCCATGGAGGTTCTGGATTTCCCCTTGCTGGGGGCGTTTGCTCAGCCAGGGAGATGCATCATTGTTCTTTATGGTACCTTCTTACTTCATGGAAATCGTGCAAAACAAGGCTTACTCTTTAAAAGTTTTAAAAGTTTAATGAGGGATAAAAGGGACAATATCTAGTGCAGGGGTGCTTGGCAAACTGCCAAAAGCATGTCAGTTAACTATAATAATTTTCTTTATATGCCTTTTTTATTGCACTGATCAAATGCATATTTATGAAGATTATATATATATTTAAATATACTTTTGAGTTCTTTTATATGTTTTGGGAATTCTTTAGCTTTGTTTGACCTTTGACTCATCACGCGATAGTGTAGATTTGATTTTTGGGAGTTGTGTAAGTTATTTTTTCACAATGTACATGCTACTTCTTCACAACAACAAATGGGGAATTATTGATGCCTGCAGGGTCAGTGGCAGAAGTCTTTTTTTTGATGTTATCTGTGTGGTTCTTTCAATGTTATTTAATCATATAGACAGTTTTAGCTATTTTTACAAGCTTCTTTAAGTTATTTTTACTCGTCAGCTAGTTATAAAAATAAAAGCATTCTGCAAAACTTAATATTATATAGTCTCTATTGCAATATTTTGTGAAAGGCTAAACTACAATAAATGTTTATCACACTAATACATATATAAACTACTCATGGTCAGGGCATTGGCCACAAAAGCTTACAAATCATATTATATAAAAAAACAGTTAAAAAGGTGACTATAAATTGTACTATATCAAAATCCTTGTGATTAATAATAATTTGCATAAGTGAATAGCGAAAGTAAACAACCACACTGTCATTTATAACAGAAATTAGGCTGAAACTTCATGATTTTGGCTGAAATTCTATGTCCAGAATATGATACTCCCACTCCAGTTTAAGCTCGGCCAGCTGTCTCTATGCTATCCCAGCCTGCCTTTAGAACTGACAATACCTATTTGTGCTGGGATTTTCCCTTCCACCTGCCATCTCCACATAAGGGCCAGCATCCACAACCTTTCTAGCTAACCTAAACTTGTTGTGATGGACAAAAGCAGTGTTAACCTCATCATGGCTATTCCCAGTAAGCCACTTCTCTCACTAAGGCAAACAGCTCTTTCTCACAAGTGTAAAACAGCATCAATCCTGAAGGAGCAGGTCTGATTTTCATTTTAATGCATCCAAAAGAAATCATGCTGTTCATATTCTAGAGTCTAAAGGCATATTTGGATACAAAACCAGTTTGGGCTTAGTGCTTCATAGTTCCTTCCTGAAATTAATCTCTCTAATCAGGACTCATCTTGACTTCCTTAAATTGTGTTTTTCTTGAATTTCTGATTCCTCCCTAACATTATTCCAAAATAATTGATGAGAAGATAGGACATAACAACAACAAAAAAATCTAGATAATTTTGCAGCCCTGGTATTTTTACCAAACATGCTGATAAACCATAAAGCACTTGGGTCTCCTTTACATTCCTCAAAGCTTTTTGGGCTTGTTGGTCTTGCAAACAGATCCAATCTCCCTCTGCTGCAGTCATGCACAAGTTGCCTAGCTCTCTCTGCTTCGCCTGAAAGGTCAAACTGATGAAACACTCACTTTTTCAATTCAACTTCAGGAAGTTCAGCTGCATTTTTTTTCCCCCACAGATCCCAGCAGAGAGGATCAAAGACCTTAGGCTCATCAGCCCAGGCTCTGTGTGGCACAGCATCGCGCACACTCCGCCGTGGGCATCCAAGCCCAGATGGCGTCTGCTGACAAGGTTTCAGGAGTCATGGGACTCTGCAGTGTTCAGATACTAGAAAGGTACAAAAATGCTTCATGGTAACACAAAACCCTAAGAGCAGAGCATTAGAAGTACCTCTGTTGTGGGAAAGAAAGCATTGGATGTTTCCCCCTGTCTTGAAGGCTGATGCAAAAAAGGGATGTGAAAAACAGTGATATCCTTCCTGAAGGATGATCTTGGGTGGGAAGACTTATGTCATGTCTACAGCATTCCAATTAGGACCACCCAAAGTGAAGAACTTTGGCAGCAGCCTCAAAGGAAAGAACAAGGCCACAGAAAGGCAATAGTTTTGAGTCTCCCTCATTCTGGCTTTGGCAAACAGGAAGGTTGGAAAGGGGAAGTTTCTAAACTGACCTCCTGAAGTTGGCTCTTTCACAAAAGGGTCAGACAGAAACCATAAGGCCCTGAGATCTTTCCACCCCAAATAAGACAAAGATCTTTCTCTTTTTCTTCAATCACCTTGCTGATTTTCACACACCTGCATTTCACACATCACAGCAGCTCTGTGGCCCACCACAGCCCTTTCTAAAGACACACGTTGTCTCTAACATCCTCAGCCTGTCCACACTGCAGCTGCTCATCTTCAACTGCTCTGTGCCAGTTGTGCCCCCACCCATGGAGACTCAGATCTGTGCACAACTTTTGCATCCTTTACACCTGACACACATCTCACACAGGGTCCCAGCCTCAGCCAAGGCATCCTGGCATCACTGTAGCTTGAGCGTTGCTGGTGAAATCTTCCTTACCACTACCCCATGTCATGTCCTTGGCCAGACAGTGAGGACCAGCAAGAGAGTTCAAGTCCCAAGTACTTTCAGAGAAGTGTTAATAAAGTGCCAGGGTATCCAAGACTCCAGCAGCTCACACCTAGATGATTTTCTCTTTTGCTGTATTGCCCATGACTTTGATTGCACTTGTTCCTTGGACTACAGAGCTGTTGCTTTCCTTCCCCAGCTTCTCTTACCTCCTTTGAGATATTCACACTTGCCATTTCACTTGTCTCCTTTCCATTCCTTTTGATCCCCACCTAATTACAAAGAACCTTGGAAGCATCAATTCATTCTCATGCTCCTGCCACCCTATTTTCAAAGGGCAACTGTGACATCTCCAAATTCACTGACCTGAGCAGAGATAAATGCTGCCATTCAAGCCAGGAGAGTGAACAACTGAGCACATGAATGCAGGCAACACAGAGAATCTAGACATAGATAAATCCTTTTGGAAAGGAAGGGTCATTCTCTAGCAAGTTTTGTCCCTAATGTCAGCACAGCTGTGCTTTGTTACCCCAGGCTGCACACACAACATTGATCCTTTGTTCCCTGGTAATTCTTGGCATCAACCCAACAGTACAGGTTTCTGCTGTTATTGAGTCCTAGGAAACACCTCAGGGAAAAGGAAAGGCTGAATCAGCAAGAATTCAGCCTGGAATATTTTGACTAGAAAAGTGATTCAGGACGACATCACCCACTGCAACCCCAAGGCTCGCTGCTCTCACAGCACCTGAGGGAAATCCCTTGGCAGAATGCTGCGAAACAAAGACAACTTCTCCAGTCTCCTGACTCTCTTTCATTCGCTTGGCTTCCACTGCCTGCATTTCTAATGCACAGCTACACTCCCAAAACCAGAAGGAATGTGGTCCTTAGATGAGAAGTTTAATATTGCTTTCCTCAGCTTCTGCAGTGTAAGGATTTGGAGTCTTTATGAATTAAATATAGATAATGGGGGAAAAAAGCATCCAAGCCCAAGGAAATGTAGGACATAAACTCTCCACTAGCCCACAGCAAGATGATCAAGGCAATATCAGATACAGGATGGTGGTTGGCACACCCAGCTTGGGTTAGTGGCTGTGACTGAAGTTCTAAACATCCATCCTCTTCCCTCATGGGTCTGAATCTAGCTGGTGTGATGAGCCATCAGTCTTCTTTGGCTGCAAACTCTCTTTGAGCCCAGAGGAGACGGATGGAAAAGCAAAAGGAAGGTATAGGCAGAACAGCCCTCTCTGCTCATTTCCCACACCAGGTGTTTGTGACTGAACAGCCCAGGACAAATCTTACCTTTCCTTAGCACAAACAAGTGCTTGGCCGCATGTGAGTTTGGGTCAGGACTGGTCTCCCCAGGGACACAATGTGCCCCCATTTCCCCACATTTCTGCCCAGGGTTGTACCTGGAAAGTGTGGTCCAACCTCTGAAAGTGGCAGCACAGAGCTGCTGCTCGGCCCAGCTTAACAACCAAGGCACAAATACAAAGACATGGTAGAAAACAGAAGCACTCCCACTTCCTACTGCCAGAGCTCCTTCCTTGTCACACAAGAACAGGAATGCCTGCTCTGGCAGAGTGGACATTTGGAGAAATGCAATATTGTGAACCACCCACACAGTAAACACCCACACAGAACTGACACAGTTTTACCATCAACACAAAAAATCCCTTTATGCAGACTTCAACAGTTTTCTACCCTCACTTCTGCCATGATGAGACAAAAGCCGGGTGGGCACAGGGAAGCTTGTGGGATGAACACCAAAATGCTTGGAAGCCACCAGCTTGGTCAAGGGGTCACTGCACAGAACTGGGAAGATTTTCAATCAGTTTCTTACCAGTTACTGGGCCCTTTGGTAGTGGCCATGACTTTGATGTGTTTTGGAGAAAATTTTTAACTCCTGGAACAGCGTACTGGGGAAGATGATGAATAGTCCACTTAGTGCTTTTTCATTCAGGACTTGTGTGCTCAGCGAATACTTAATTAATATAAGCACAACCTATGTGTTTCCAACACTCCCATTTAATACCAAAACACTCTGGTTTTCATCATTGGCCACCTCTCCAGCTGGGCAACATTTTGTCATGCAGGGCATTTCAAAATCTCCACTCAAGGTGTTTCAGAGCAAACGGCTAATTATACTAAAAATCCTGAGATTCATTCAGATCCTTTTTTCTAGATCCAAAGAATTCTGAAAGCCTAAGACCAAGGTATGTTTGTGCCAACATTGACTGCAAACAACAAAATCAGACATTTGCCATGACTTACGGGTGAACTTCCACATGGCCACGTCATATTTGCCACTCTCCTTTCTGCAGTCGTTGCAAAAAGTTCTGAGATGCATCAAATCCAGAAACTAAATGAAAAAAGAAACCAAAACACCAAGCATGCGGAAAACTGAAGAGAACCTATTATGTAATTGTTACTGGCACAGGAAAAAGAGGAATGGATTCTTTCTGTCAGTGTCAAAGAGGACATGCTGCAGACAGAGTGCACCTTCAAACACGGGCAATGGTAAGGAAATATTAGCAGGGTAAAAAAAGCAGCTGATGTAGCACACAGCAGAAAGGACAATTCAGCAGGATATGAAACAGAATGCCAAGTTTTAACTAGAACATGTTACAGTCTATTCTGCAATCAAAACAATTACACTGAAGAAAATGAGTTGGTTTTGGCCAGTGCTGGAAATCAGATTTTTTGCTCTGCAGCCCATTCTCACATAGTAACGCTCGACTTAACAATTCTCAAGATAATTTGCACAGCTAAAATCATTAGTGCTGAAGTGAGGGCAGTGTATAGAGAGTTAGGAGGTTGTTAAAAAACCAGAAAGCCACATCATATACTGCAGAGTGGCACTGCTGCCATTTCTGCCTAGCTTGGGAGAGGTTCCCTGGAGGGTGACCTGCACATCTCTGCCTTTCCTTCTTTCAGAGCTGTACGTGGGGAGCCTCCTGCTTTGGCTCAAGTCCCCTTTGTCCTTCCCTGTGGCAGAGGTTCTGCCTGCCTGAGTGCTCCTACAATGACATCATCCCCAAGCCTTCCTAAAATGTCAGAAAGAAAAAGGATTCATAATGAATTGGATGTTGTACTGGAAAATGATTCCATTATTATAAAGGTCAAGAATACAGGCATAATCAACAGCAGGACACTTAGTAAAATAGACAGAAATCAAAAAAGGCAACCAAAACAAGCAATTAATAGGAGAACCTTGGAGCATGAATATTCATCCCCAAGTACTGCTCAGCTCTGGTCAGCAAAACATTGCAGTCATGAAAACAGCAGAACAAAGGAACCCTCTCCCATTCCTTTCATTGCCAAATCACAACTCCGTAACTGAAAAATATTTCTTTTTTTCACAGATGTCAGAGGACACCCAAGACTAGTACGTTATCTAGCTAACAAAAAAACCTCCTGTAAATAAAACCAGGAAAAATCACACAGTTTTTTTTTCAGCTGAGCACGCCAAAAGCTTGTTTTCACTAACTCTTTTGATGTCTGAACCACTTTGACCACTTTCTATCTCTGAAGAGCAGGTCTTCTTCAGATATATTCCCAAATAGCTCAGTACATGCTGTGTTTGTGACCTCCAGAATACCTCATCCATATGGCAGTATCACACAAGGGTCTTGCTTGCTTGAAATGTCAGGGGAGAATTTGACCACTGACCTGGGAAAATTGGATCCACCTTCAAAATTATAGTCCTTAATACAATACAGCCTCACCTAGGCTGTTAAAATTCTGGCAGTCCCCACGTTCTTTATCCTTGGAGCTGAGATGCATTGGCTGCACTGTGGTTCTGCGTGATAATCAGTTCAAAGATGGTCAGCCATCAAGCTCAGCCTGCAATCAGATAATTAGGGGTAGGCAAGCCTCCAGAGTAATTCCACGTTTAACAACTGGAGCATTACCTGACTCTTGTGACAATGAAATGTTAAGCATTTGATGGGTGGAAGGCTGGGTTAATTCCTGATGCAGTAGAAGGGAAAAGAAGAGCAAATTAGACAACAGGAAACCTGTTCAGGGGCTGTGGTGATTCACAGGCACACTTGTGGTCCTTGCTGCAGTTTTGGTTGCAGGAGACAGTGGATGATTAGACAAAGGTGGAAGTGGCCCTTTCCCTCTGTTTTTTCAGACCTTTCTTTCAGCACTCTGCCAAAGCCCTGAAGGAATTCTGAGCTCAGACCCAGGAGCCTCTCCAGCTCATTCCATCTGCAGCCTGTGTAAAAAAGCAGCACCACGCTGCCTCACAGGTATTGCAAAGAACTCTTCTTTCCAAAGAGGCTGAGCACCTATCCCTGGTGGCTAAGAACGCCTCATTTCCAGGTCACTGCTTAGCTTGCACTGTGGCAGTTCCACTTCCCTTGCACAGGGATATTTTCATTATCTCTTTCCCTTCCTCACTCCTGGGTTTCTGACATGATGAAGTACTTGCTGATAGCACCAAGGCACCAGAAAAACAGGACAGACTGGCAAAGAACACATGAGCTGCTCTGATGCTCTTACTCATGCCAGGATATTTCGCTGCACTGTCACTTCTCAATTTATTTGGAAATTTTCCAGCTCAAACACAGGGATTGCATGTGTGCACACCTGCAAGGGCGGCAGCAACTGGAGGGGAAGTGTTCTGTTGACACAGTGCCTCTTTTCTATGCTGAAATACCAACAGAAGTTGAAACAGCAAAAAGAACAGCATCACAGTTTCACATAAGCATGCACCAAGACACCAGGACACAAGGAATACAGGGGAGTTTGTGACAAAGGAGAAACTCTTGCACAACACAAA
Source organism: Phainopepla nitens (assembly GCA_013400175.1). NCBI lineage: Eukaryota > Metazoa > Chordata > Aves > Passeriformes > Bombycillidae > Phainopepla > Phainopepla nitens. The sequence goes on from VXBQ01009491.1 coordinate 105,076, forward strand.
CCAAACAACTCAGAACTTCCTAATGGAGTGAAATCAGTGCAAAAAGGGTATTCTGCCTTTGAGAGTATGAAAGGGATGAGTCTGAAGCTGCACCTTTATGTGCTAATGAGAACATCTGCCCTGTGTACAAGCAACTGCACTTACCTTGTCTAGAAAAGCTGTGACTTTGGAGCCTCAGCAGCTGCCATGGATGACTGATGACAGTGCCTCACCATCCTTACTACTGGCAGACACCTCCTCCAGCTTATTACCCTTTTTCCCCACTCACAAAGGATCTGGAGAATAATTTACTTTCCTGCACGTGGTTATTTGCTAGTTTGAATATTGTTCTACCCCTACTCATCCTTCTTTTCTTACATGGACTAGTTCCAGGTAATTAGAGCCAAGAAAGCACATATTTAAGACCTCTAGGGAAGAACAAGCAAGCTCTTGTTGCACATTAGAATCAAGAATTGTAAGGCACAGTCTTTATTTCTATTGATAACATAAGCTGTGACAGGAGCTCAGGCTCCAGATCTTAAAATGAAGTTAGTAGCTAAGAAGCTCTTCCCTTAAAAATTAAATATCTTTGATCTGAAGTTGAAAACAGACTAAACATGGAAATCCAAACTCATTCCTCTCTGCAGGATCTACATCAGGCAGGTACAAGGGAAACATTTGTGCTGTTGAAAAATAGAAAAAAAAGCCTAAAAAAAATCCCAAAAAACCAAAACACTAGAAGGAATCAATTTGTGCTTCTTGCTGCCATTTCTGGCTCCTGAATTGCTAACACCACTCAGAAAAAAATGCAGGTGGGTTGTTCCTGAAAGTTCAACTCAAACAGCTGCTCAGGAGACATCTGTAAGCAAAGGAATGTTTTCTGATCAGACAGATTAGGAAATTCTGCCACTACACAGTCTGTGTATCCCAAAGTCTGCTTGGCTCTTCATTGCTGCACCTCCCAGCAGCTCTTCCTGACTTCTGGCTTTCTCCTGCCCAGCTCCTACACAGCCCTGACACCCTCCAAACCCCACAGTGGCACCACTGCTCCTCAATAACTCACTGGCAATACCAGCTCCCTCTCCCACATCCACACACACACCAGCTCTTCCACATCCCCACACTTCCCCTCTGCTATGCATTTTATCCTACTTGCCTCTGTAGGATTTTCCCCACTTTAAGGGGGGAAAAGTTGGCAGCATTGAGAGTCCAAGGCAATCTCTTTGCCCTTGAGCCCATTAAAAGGAAAATTGCTTGATGCAGAAGAGAAATGACATGGCAAAACCACAGTCCAGACATGGAGACAGACTCCCCTTCAGACACAGACACTTGGCTGCCAAACAGGAACTGCTGAGGAGATCCTAGAGACAAATCTTCTTAATCTGGCTGGCTTTGGATTAGTTTCTGCTTTAATTACAAAAGCGTGCACAGGGTTTTTCTACCAAATTCAAACGGGCATTTGAGGGGCAGAAGGAAAACCCTGATTAGCACAGGAGCTGCAGAGGGAACAGGTTCTCTTCTGGGCAGAGCTGGACAGTGGCAGCTCCTGTCAATAAGTCTGGCACACTGACAACTAACTGAACACAGCACTTACTTGGAAAGTATTCCCATTTCACATTACTTCCCAGCAGGAGATGAAATTCCGGCAAAAAGTATAGTAATTGCTAACCACTTACTAATACTGGAAACTTGATGTGTGTGTACACAGTTCTAAAACTAAGAAAAACTCTCAAAAGTCTTTACAACTGACAAATAAGCAGAGAGATTTGTGAATGCTTGAGATATACCTACCCATACCAATAGTTAGTTTGAGATTTCATTGTGAATAGCCCTGGAAAGACACTGATAACCAAATAAGACATCAGCGACTGAAGATTAAAAATGCCTCTTACCCCAGAGGTTTTCAAATAGTTTCAAGTTTTCAATATTCTAATTTCAACAGGTGAAATGTGTGCTCCTCACATTGCAGATCAATGGCATTCAGGGTGATGGGTGAGATGATAAAGTTTGGTCAAATATTCATAATAGCAAAAGCTGAAGGTGAATTAGAAGAGTCACAGAGGGCTCTTGTGGGCCAGGGTAAGTGAACAGAAGACCAGCAGACAAAACTCAGCATCAGTAAATGCTGTGTAATACAACTGGGGAAGAAAACCTGCCAGTCTACACGCATGCCAATAGTTATAGATTAATTTGGAAGGAGAACCCAATCTCCTCATACAGAACACTGAAGGCAAGCTCATGACTCATGAGAGGTAACAGAGCATTAGGAATTACTCTTATGGAAGATACACTGGAGTTAAGCAAAGAGAGGGGCAAGTGAAAATAAAAGAAGCTGAATAAGGATTAGGCAAAGAAGAATTTTTCAGTTTGGACAACTTTACTATAGCAAGAAGAGACAGTAGATAGACATACAATTATAAATGAAAAGAAGATTCCTCATGGCAAAAATCCAAGGGCAGCCAATGACTTTTTCAGGGAACAGATTCATAAGAAACAAAGAAATGTTTTGCTTTATTGCATACTATTACACAGACTGTGTAAGCTCCCATGGGAAACTGCAGGGGCTAAAAATAAAAGCTGGCTTGCAAAATAATTTAGATCATCATGCAGTTTCCTAAAATCCATAAACATCATGCTGATAGACATGATGCAATGTACTGTAAACCAGAGAGGGTTGAAAGTGAAGGAGTGCATATGCTGCTCTCTTCTAAGAACATCCTCCCATCCAGAAGGGCAGGATGCTGTGTGGGTTGGAGGCTTGCAGGAGAGCCCTCTTCCTCAGCATTGGACATTTCTGTGTTTTTCCAGATTTGATAAATAAATTCTCTCTTTTGCTTATTAATAACAGTTACTCGCCCAGCTTGATTTTTCACTTCCTTGTGATTATATTACGGCAAGATAAAGCACCTATCCCCCAGGAAAGGAAGAGGCTCTTTTTATACCTGTGCCAATATAAACCTATTTCCCTGAAAAGAGCTACTTCCACTTGAAAATGACTGAGATTTTTGTAAGTTCTGGTTGATACCTGAACACAAATTTCCATGGTTCCTACTGAAGAGTTAACACCAGCTCTTACCTGGGAGGAGAGCAAGGACTGTGGGGTGTTCTAATGGCCTGTATTGCACAAAGGCCATCAGTTCTCAAAGAGAACAAAACAAGCCTACAGAGAAGAGCAGGTGCAGAGACACAGCAGGAGCTGAACTATCAGGAGAATGTGAAGCACCAGAAGGCTTATTTTCTGTGAATGGAACTGAAATATTTTTCAGGGTATGGGTTTTGCAAAATTGTTCAGTCTCAAGCAGCATTTCAGCCTCAAAATAGCTGCCCAAGTAAGAAAAATTTGGGGGAAAATTCAACAGTTGAGAAGGAGGACTAACAACAAGTGTGCCTTGCTGCCCACTCTGCAGAGGCTGGGTTGTTCCTCAGGCTGCCCCAATTTCAGTACCCTGGGAGCCTCTGAGGTGAAGACTTTGTGTTTTGGTTACTCTTGAGGTCTAAAGAGCTGAAAACAATGGACAAGCCTTGGTTATTTGTGTTCTCTTAACAATGTGGAGATATTCTTCATGGTTTGGAGAGGGACTGATGTGAGTCATTCACAATGGCAGAAGGAAGTCTCCAAAGCAAGGTGGAACCCCTCATTTTCCGTTTCCCAAATCCTGCTAGTGCTGATGCCTCAAGCAACCTGGCTTTTACAGCTACAAGGGTTTGAGCAATGTCTCAAACAAAAGAATAGAATTTGTGTGGATGAAAGAGTCCAAAAAACTGCATGTTAGTAAAATAAGTGAATAGAATACTGAAAATCTCACCTAGGCCCTCCCTTCACAGGTGATATCACATTGCCACCGCTAGGTCTGTGACCAGGTTAAACTTAGTTCATGCAGCTGGGTATCTGTCTGACTTTAGGACATTGAATTGTCAAACTCACAGCAATTCCCTAACACCAAACCTCCAGAACACCTACCGGCAATGCTAAAACACAACAAAATTTCCCTATGAATAGGGCAGCCCCCCACAAGATACGGAGTTCCTTAATATGACTCAAATAGGAGCATTTAGAATTTACTGTATAAAATATAGAACAAGTCACAGACTTACTCTTAGGATTCCTTAGAGACTTTCTCTCTCAGAATGAGTAAAACATGAGAGGGTTGCAACCAGAGTTAGAAGGAACTGAAAAGCACTGCAGAGTAGTTTTGGGATGGCTAAGATGCATTCTACCCATCACTACTAAAACAGAGAGCAGGTGAAGTCCCTTCTCTCAAAGGAAATCAGTGGAAGCTTTGGCATAATCCTGACCCTACCCAGGGGGGTAGGGTCAGGATTACAGCCTATAAAATTACAGGGACAGAAGAAGACAGTAGAAAAGCAGGTAATTGGCAGATGACATTCAGATGATACTACTATTCAGTAGTAGTATTGCTACTACTTAGTGCAGTTGTAGCAATTCAACACTGCACTAAGCATTTAAAATTGGTGGTTTGTTTTGCTTTGCTTTCTTCCAAGGAGAACTGATGTGTACCCTCTTGGATAGAGCATAATGGCAATACAGTTTTCTCACAGGAAAACTGAAGTTTCCACAAAAATCAAATTGCCGCCTGTCCTTTTTTATCTTTAAATTTTGGTTTGAATTTCTGTGAAGAAAATTATAAAGCAAAGTTTTAGTTAGACCGCTCCTTTCTAATTAAATATTTCACTTTGCTGACCTGTGCTGCAGCTATTTAATTTCTAGGCAATATTAGATAATGCAGGGTTACAACTTCCTTGCAGTCTGGAAAAATTTACTCTTCCTAGGCTCTTTAGAGGATTGTATTTCTTACACAATTTTGCATTATCTCAAGCTGTGTACACTGCTGCAGGAACCAAAATCCTCATAGACAAAACTGTATTAAAGGTTAGAATGGCAGCAGCATAATCCCAGGCTATAACTCATGAGCTAAGAGGCTCCCAGAAAGATTGTACTTAATACTGAACTAGAAGAAAACACACAAGCTTGACTCGTTTTTTTAAACCAAAACTATTTTTATCTGGAGAAACGTCAAAGATACCTCAGCAATTTAAAATGCACCGGTTTTTCCTGACACGTTTCAGTCTAACAAACACTTCAGAGTTTTGACTTGATGTGGAAATTCAGAATTTTGATCAGCTTCTTTGGTGATTTTGCAATGGGCAACAGACATAACCCAAACAAGGCATGACCCTCTTTGAACCCACCTGGACTTCTCTGACCTTTCTCTTGGGAAGAGAACAAGAAGTCTCTCCCGAGGCAAACATATTTACTATTTCAAGGCAATCAACAGATTGTCTTTTCTCAGTAGAGTCATTTCTGGGATATATTTACTCCAGCCACAGCAGGAAGTGTAAGAATTGCTTGTGCAGAGAGGAATGCTGTGCTTAAGAGAAGCTGCATGCCATGCCTGAGAAGCAAACAGCTTTCTGCTCTGCAAATTCACCTGACCAGCAGCTTTGCCTTCCTCTTCTGATAAATCACTCGCAACTCTTCCCAAATCACCACACAGCCCTCCAGCCTTATTTGGACTAAAACCCACAGGAATGCTGAGTTGTATAACTAAAGACTGCCAGTGCTTTTTACTGTTAGTCTTTACATTTTTTTTAAGAAAATTAAGGAATCTTTAAAGCCAACACTCACCTGACAGTGGCTTTGCTTTGGGCAAAGGCGCAATAATCAAAGACTAAAGGGAGAACAGAACAACAACAGCGCCCATTTTCTGTGGGACAACTTCGGGTTTAGATCACCAAAGTGACAAATCTCATGTCTAATCCCAGGGAAATCCCTCACTCCCAGTGCTCAGGCAATAAGAGAGGAATATGTGATAGCAAAAGAGCCAACAAGTGAAATTGGTCACAAGTTATTTTTCTTACTCCCTCAGTTCTTCTGGATAAGTGGAAGTATCACTGGAAATCGTCTTCTTACAAAAGAAAAATCTCTGAGTGAGAAGAATTAGTTTCACTCTAGTTAAAGACATTTATACAAGATGTACAACAACTGAATCAAAGAATGTCTTGTACATACAGTCGTTAGGAAAGTTCACTGCAAAACAGAAATCAGCAACTTCCAGGCTATTTCTTGTTGCGTGAACTGGAAGATGAAGTCTCTTTTTCCCACATCACCCATGTCATTCCAGGAGGCTGTGGGTGGCAAAGTTCTGAGTCACCTTGGCAAAGACAACAATTCAACAGGAGAACTGGAGGAAAAGAGATAAATCAAAAAGCTCCTGGTGTTAAAAGAATTCCTTGCAACCAAAGGCAGAGTCACCCAGCTCAGGACATAGGCCCTGCAGCCACATCAGGTACTATAGGCAGCTCCTGCAGCACAAGGGGCCCTGGCTCAATACAGCTCCTTGCTCTCGAAAACCAGGCTGGCAGGAGACAATGTCAGCTGGAACAGGGGGTTTGAGGATACCCTTGATATTTTGGGATGCTTGGCTTCACAGAAAGAGTTCTCAGAACATGTCAATGCAGTCCCTTGATCTTCCACGCACCCAGATGGGAAGATGAGACAGGTTTCAGGCCTCATCCTGCCTTACCTCTTCTGAAAAACCTCAGTTGACTCAGAATGAGTCACTGTGCCTCTGCCCAATCACTTGTTAAAAAAGAAAAACAAAAAATATAACAGACTGCATTGCTCTACATCGAAATAAAACATAGTTCATTATTTTAATGTTCTGAAGAAACAGAATAAAAAGCGTCAACTAGCAATAGAATATAAACACTGGAATAATACCACAGAGGTGAAGAGCAGGCCGTAAAACACAGCAGAGCTCTTTCTGCCAACACTTGCCAGACTGGTGGGCTCCAGTTCTGTCTATTTTGGAGACAGGCTGGAACCCACATGCAGGACCAGAATAAGGACACTCCTAAAGGAAATCATCTTGCCCAAGAAAATCCTCTCAAATCCTTGCATCATACAACAGTAGCCCTAAAGAATCTAAAGGATGTGGTCCTAACTGCCCCGTATCCCCGACAAAATGAGCAGCTGTAATTTCAAGTGGCAAGAGCATGAGGTGGATTCAACTGAGCAGAAACATAGTTATGAACCAGAGAGTAAGTCATCAAGAAATATCATCAAAAACCACTTTTCATCAGAGCAACCACAAAATGGTATTCAAATACGATTTCACCCATACACTTCTAGTCAAACCTCACAGAAAAATAAAACCACAGATGTTGCTCCTAATCATTGAAGAAGGCAAAAAGCTGCTAACATAATTCTCCTAAGGTCTGGGTCAGTGCAGCTTTACCATTGCAGAGAAAGGAAGGACTGGGCAGAGACTTGCACAGAAAACAATTCTTGGACAAAAACACAATAAAGAAGAACAAGGATCCTAACAGCAATACAACTTCTCATGGGAAACTTGAGAAAAAGGAGAGGCAGATGAGGAGAACACAGAGTTGTCTAGTTAACAGAAAGCAGCCTACAGTTTGTCTGGAAACACTTAGAAAATGAAACAATTAGAAAAACAAACAAGCAGCGTGAGATCCCAAAGCAACATGATAAGCTTATCACAGAAGCCTCATTGACTGTGCTGGATCAAATCCACAAGGGTGGAAGGGATCAGGACAGAGATGTGTTTCCTCTTGGAGACAAGGGTCAGAGAGAAGAGTTTGTTTGGAAATGCCTCTCGAAAATGAGAGAAAGAGAGAGCCACCAGGAACACACTCAGAGTCTGCAGCACAGGCCTAATGTCCTCTGTCCTCCTGTTGCTGCCAGAGCTGCCAGAAGAGGGGCACACACGCGACCAGGAGGGGATGGCACTGAGGGGGGCAACAGATGGAACTGGAGCCTGGTCTTATGCGGTAAAGTTTGAGGACAAGAGCTTCACTCAGCATGGGTTGAACCTCACACAAGGTAATCATGCTGTTCCTGACAACTGAAAACTTGCTCTCACTATCCTGGAGGGATGGATCAGGGAGAGATAACTCTGACAGGCAACACGAGGAAGGGGCATCGCAGCCAGAGTTTCCAGTACAAGCAAGATTCAGGCAAATCACAGACTCATCTACATTTGTCCTGCACATAGAGCAGGGCCCTGGTGCTACCAGTCAACACGGGTGGCTTCTGGTGGGATCCAGGCAACTTCCAGCAGGGCTGAGAAGGAATCTGTGACCCAAAAGGCACTATTGCCTCCTCAAAACAAGTGAGAGACTGGAGCCAGGCCAACATGGAGAAGAATTCGGCCCCTACTTCCTGGAGAAACTTCTCCACAAATGGAGGGAGAAAAGGGCAACATAGACTTACAAATATGTCAGCAACAGTGTCTGCATCAGGCTTTGCTGGAAAAGTTTAGTAAGACAAAGACCTAGAAACTCTCGACCCCAGGAAGAAAGGGACATGAAGCATGATTTCAGCCACTCTTTCCAGATGCTGTGCCTGGCTTAGGGACAAATGGCCTGGGCAAGTAAAACTTGACTACAAAAAACAAGCAAGAAATCTTGTCTGTGGAGCTTCCCAGCAAGGTCACCATCTACAATTCCTCACATTTCCCATTAGCTCAGATCTCAGGAAGGCAAAACCCTGAATGTTTCCAGGCACCCAGAAGGAAGAGAGGAGCACATTCCCTCCGTGTTGTGCATGCATAGCTGAGGAGTAGCAGAAGCAAACAAGTCCAACTTCCGTGTTTGGGAAAAATATCATATCTGATTATGACCAAATTTGGGTTACAGGACAAGATCATAACTGATCCTGTGCTCCTCACTAGCTGAGAAACTCAGTTCCCATCTTCTCACATGTCATCAGCAGAACTGAGTGGGATGTTCCCAACACAGCCACACCCTAGAGTGCAGACATCTCCCCAGGCTGCCCCTGAGGTCTGCATTATTAAGTAAGCCTGAAATCATGGCTCTTACTCACTTGGCTTTGCAATGTATTAGTGTCTATATATTAGTACATCACTATTCACCTGAGAAGCAGAACCTCCCGGTCTGTTGACCTGTCTTCAATCTGTCTTAGTAAGGAACATTTGTCTTTTCCATTGACAGTTAGGGTTTTTTAGTTTTCTTTGTCAAGTTCCACAATATATATATATAGATCGATCTCTCTCTATATATATTTGACTACTACATTCAAATTCCATGATTCAAACCTGCTCTATCTCCACTTTCCCCAGCTCCAGGAGGAGCTGTGTGCCTGCTCTCAGTACAAAACACATGCTTCAGCCACACTCATTTCCATGTGACTGTGACAAACCTGCTGCTTGCTCTCCCCAAAAAATTTTGCCTTGACATCTGCTTTAGCTCGAGTAGTGTATTTCCAGATCAATGGCTTTATCGTTCATTAAGCACTTGGTGGCTCCCAACTAATGAAACGTTGGTCATGGCTCTCACCTGAATTTCTGCCGGCCTTAAAAACGGTGCGGAGTGGGATCAGCACCCTCTGGAAGCGCAGGCACAATAAAACTGCCCTCTAGTGGGAAAGCACCAATAACATCCCCAGCTGGTGTACAGAGGAGCATTTGGGGCTGCACAGGACCCCTGAGCCTCAGGGGCTGGGTCACACAGCAGCCCCAGCCCGTGACACTGTCCCTGTGCCTGCCTGCTGCACTCCCAGCACACCAGTGTGATACTGCCATGGCTTCTTCCTACACTGCCATTCACCAGGGCCTGCAGGGGATATCCTCTGTCAGCTGGCACCACCTATGAGCTGGGGAAAAATAACTTCGTGGAAGCAAACAAACAAAAAAAAAAAAAGGGTGACCATCAACAGGCAGGCAGCTCAGCATTGTTAAAAGCCTTGCACTCACGTGCTGCCAGCAGCAGGACTCAATGCACATCAACTGTGGCAGCTGGAGCCCTAGAGATGGAGAAGTGTACCCAGGGCCCCATCCAGAGAGAGGCTATCATGCTGTACCAAAGAGCTGAGCACCTCCAAAACCCCCCACTCCTGCCACAGGCACTAGACAGTCCAGAGCCTTAAAGATGTTCAGTGTCTTCCCTTTTTGCAGAACTGTGGGGTGAGGCATAACCTAAGGGTGGAGATGTGTGTCCAACACCAGCCCAACACTCTGTTTTACAGAGCAGCACCTCATCTACTAGAGGAATTATAGGAATTATATAACAGCCAGGCTTCAGGAGGCCTGTGTGGAAAGAAAATTAAGTCCAGATAACTGTGTGGCTCAACAGTGAGAACTTTTATGAGAAGGTGGAAACAGAAATAGAGAAATGACAGTACAGAAACAGACTGTGCAATGGCTATGTCAGCCCTCGGCTTCCAAATGGGCCTTACCCATCTTTAATTTTCGGAGCAGAAATTTTGGAGTTTGCAGGGATCACATACTGTATTTACAAGTCCACAGTGTCTCTTTCTGCTCAGAAATGCTGGCTGGCTGAACTCATAACACACGCTCAAATCAACCTTCCTTTGCTCCTTCAGGCACACCTCCAGGAATTCCAACACTCCCCAGATGTATCCAAACACACACATCCCACATCTGCCTCAGACATGCAGGCCTTGCCCTGCGTAGCCCATGGAGGAAGTTTGCTCAGTTTACAGAAGGCTTTTCATTAACAAAACCTGACATGAGGCATTTACCATGGTTTACTCTTCTGGGAAAAGGGGTCATGAGCTCCAGTGCCCTCACTGGTGTGACCTCCTGAGGCTCCCAGCCAAAGGATTCCAAAGGTTAACCAGTTAGTCCCTCTCCAACCTTCCCACCCAGTGTCTCTTGTAGCCACAAGCTATTTAAGCTACCACAGACTTGGAATCTTTGTTTTCACCACTCAGACTATTACAAGGTTATTCATATCCCTCCAGCAACTTCTGCTGTCCAGCAAGATTCAATAAAGCCCATTTCAACTAGACCACTTCCAAACAATAGAGCAGTAAGAGGGGTGGAATAAGTGCAAGGCCTAAAATTGGGTTTTGCTGGGATAATCCAAGATTGCAGCACTGCCTCCTCTTCCTTTGTGCAGGGATACATGGAGAAATGAACACTTATTTTTTGGCAATATGAGTCAGCCCAGTAAAGTTCCTGCTGCCATTAGGCTACCATTACACTCCAAACCTCACATTTAAATGTGACCACAACAAATTCACACCATTCCTCCCAGCTCCTTCTTCCTGTAAAGCAAAGTGGGAGCAGAGCTCAGGCCCACTAGGGCCCTGTATTCCTCCCTCCCTTAGGTTTCTCTCCGGAGACCAGGAGAAAGGACAGTATTTAGCTGACCCTCCACATCTGAACAATGATCCCACCTTGGGCTCTACTTCTTATTTCTACCCCACAGGATCTGAGGGCTCTGGCCCAAACACCACAGAGACACAGATTTGCAGCTCCTGTGCAGGACCACCTCCTTACAAAGGTCTGTTCACACAGCATTAGGTTATAAAAAGCCATCACAGCCTTTTCCCATAAACAAACCACGGGATCCATCACCCTGAACAGAATTCCTCCCTTCCTCAAAGAGCCTGGATCAGCTGTGAGTGTGCTAAACCTCTTACAAATTATTCCCTTCTTGAGCTAAAATGGGCACTGAATGGAATTACCTTCAGCAGGGCTGGGTTCCCACTGACTAAACCTTGCAGTTGAATTCTTCAGTCTAGCTCAAGGCTTATTTTCTTTTTCCTCAGCTGCTCCTGTCTGCTTTAGTACACACTTGCAGGTTGTGCCAGTAGATCCTTGATGCTGATAGCAGAGCACAGGCTGTTAGCATTAATCTTAGAACTGAAAATGCTCAGCACTGACCAGGACAAGTTCTCAGTGTTTGACTCCAGAGCTTCAACTCACCCACTTGAGCAGGCCACCAAATTAAGGAACATTTGCAGAGGGGAGTCACTTCAGCAGGCAGTTTTAGGCTGTTTGCTATTCCAAGATAAGATCATTCTGTACCACACATCCTGTGACAGCCCTTTGATAGCCACCTGGAATTGTCCTCTAAATTAATTCAGAACCTGATAAAATCAAATTACACTACACAATCCAAGCATTCAGATCTGATAGGTTTTGCCTCAGGCCTTCAGCTACAGCTGTAGAAGTGGCCATTTTATAGAGTGACACCACATGGCCAGTAGCCCTTTCTTATCTGAGCACTGATTTTACAATGGCTGTAAAGCAGTTGCTCTTCAGGACCAGCAAAGGAGAGTCCCAAGGCCTATGCAGGCACTCCCCTGCTCGTTGTGTGCTCCTGAGAGTGGTTTCTGCTCTCCAATATTGGGGCTAAAGCTTGACTAAAAAAAAACACAGCGCAAAAAATTCTGCAAATGAATAGAGCTTGCAAAAAGGAAGATGTGCAAGCAAGCCTTCACTTGTCCCTCAGCTCAGACTTTAGTTCTTTAATGTCAACTTCAAAATTACATTGACAACCAACAAGGAGTATCTTTGCCCCAGACTTTGTCTCCACATTTGTGATTTTAGAATGATGCCTGAATTAAGATATTTCAGTGTCTGCTCCTACATACCCTTAGAATTTAATTGCAGAAGTATTTGCCTGATCCACAGGGGACCAGTGTACTTTGCAGTATGAGGATTTCAGAATGAAGAGGGTGTCCTTTCTCCAACAAGGACGACAGACCAATCTGACATTATTTCTTATTAGAGATTTGCTCAGCCCAGGTGACAGCTATTTGTCTCAGAACATGACTTAGAAGCATTCAATCCAACTGATGCATCTCAACTGAAATGCAGACTGAGTTATAAACCAGGCTAAACCTGTTTACTGCATTGGCTTGAAGAGATAAGGTGTTACTGGCACTTCTTCAGATGCCTTGTGTGAGAAACAATGCTCACTCTAAAATTTTCACAAGTTTATTAAAGGATACAAGGGACAATATCCAGCACTGGGGTGCTTGGAAAACTGCTAAAAACACACTATTGGCTTGAAATAATTTTCTTATAGACTTTTTCATTACATTGGTTACATGCACATTAATGAGGTGTATACATATTCAAACGTTCCTCTGAGTTCTTTCACATGTTCCAGGAATTCTTTTAGCTTTATTCTACCCTTGACCCATCATGCAATAGTGTAGATTTCATTTTTGGGAGTTAGGTATGTCATTTCCTTATAATGTATATGCCTTTTCCTCACAACAACAGATCAATTGTTCATCGCTGCAGGGTCAGTGGCAGGAGTTTTTTCACATCCTTTCTTTCAATATTATCTTTGTGGTTCCTTCAATGTTAGCTAAAACTGTCCATATGATTAGATATTTCCACAAACTTATCTAAGTCACTGTTGTCAGTTAGTTAAAAATTAAAGTACCCTGCAAAACTTAATATTCCATAATATCTATTTTAATATTTTGCAAAAGCCTAAACTAATATATATGTTTATCACACTACTATTTTATAAGCCACACAGTATATACAAAAGCTGATGCATTATCCTATGTTAAAGCAGTTAAAAGGTGTTACAAATAATACTATATTAAAATCATTGTGATCAATAATAACTTGCAAAAATCAATATATAAATGTGAAAGCAAATAACTTTATTGCCCTTTATAACACCCTGAGGGAGCTCCTGCCAACCCCACTGCCCCCCTCAACAGGTCTGCACAGGGGAACAGCAAGAGAGTGAGCACAGAGTGACCGTCTGCACCCAACAGTGGTGTCCATCCTCCCCCTTCCTCAAAGGCAACATTAGCCAAGGGACCTGGGACATCAGAGACACTCGGGAGAATTATCCAAGCGAGTGGTGGACTAGAAGTAACGAGACCACACAGGTTTCACTGTGACTCCAGCACCAGCTCAGCTCAAAGTAATTTTGAAACTGCCCTATACCACAGTGGGAAACTCCTCAGGGCTGGCAGAGCAGCCCTGTTTGAGGCCTGTCCTGTTTGAGCAGGTATTGCTTGTATCTTAAAGTCCAATTGGGAAATACCAGTGCATGTCAATCTTGCCTTTATCTCTTAATCTCTAAGCTTTCACCTCATAAAAGAGCATAAATGTAATGACAGGAAGACTGGGTGTGGGGTACAGCCAGTCCCAGTGAAACTCAGATGCACAAAAGCAAACATTGTCATGGTTCTGAGAGCTTTTCCTGGAAGCACAGCAGGGAAGACTGAAGGAGAGGCTGCCAAGGGGGCCAAAAGATCCATCAGGTGCTCAGTCCAGGATGGGGATAGCACACACTGAAAACATTGATAGGAAGAGCTTCCCTTTAAAAGGGGGAGTCGTTGGTGTGCCCTGGCATATTCATCACACTGTAGCAGCTGGGCAGAAAGGAGGACTGTAAACTACAACAAAATGTACTCAATTAATCTACTTTTAGTCAGGACTTGGTCAGTTGCAAATCAACTATTTTGCCTGCTGAACATCACACCAGAGAAAGGATTTCTCCTCCCCTGCTCTTTGCCCTGTAGAAGAGGAAGGTGACAGATGAGGACATCTCTTTCATCTTTCCTTTCAGGCAAAGGGCAGAAGCAAAGAGAAGTGCTGCCACCAACAGTAAGGCACAGATTCCATGTCACCAGTGTCAGTCTATAGGAATAGACAGCAGCAAGTCAAACTTGTCTTGGAAGGACAGGTGTCTGCTAGGGAAGGCAGGAGCCTCCCTTGGAAAGCCCCCTCCCTTCAAATTATTATAATTTTGAAATTAAGAGGCTCTCAGGTAAAGATATGGGGATAGGAATAACAGTTCTTTACTAGTACATATAACAAGGTAAAGAAAACAACAATAACTATAGTATTAATAACAAACAGAATCAGGGACCCCATGACAGAGACGGGAGAGGATGGAGGAGGGGGTTTGCTTCACCAACCCTCTACGGGCAGCTGATCCCAGATGCCCTTGCGGGACTCCGAGGAACACCAAGCAGGAATGAGCATGTGAAAAACGAGGTTTACTTTCCTGGTAAAATTTAAAATGTTTACTAAAAAGACAATCGGAGACAGAAATAAAGCAAAGTTAAACGGCCAGGTGCTTGGCATTCCGATAAGAGCACACCTATTATCTTGGAGGTACCCCTTAAATACCTTTTCCATTATATTAGCCTGTTGCATATTCATAGACTTTATGCATATTCAAACTTTTCTACTACCTAGTTTATCTTTTCTAGGAACTGTTTGTTTAGGACAGCTACTCCTTGGGTCTGTCTTTTTAGAGCATTTGTGTTTCTTGGCTTGTGGTTTTAATCCCTTTATCACCTTTTAATTTGGGTTTTGGCTTATATTCTCTGTAGATGGTGCGTTGATAATGGGTATGCCAGTAATAGGGTGCCTATCATCTAGTCACTGGATGTCGTCCTAACTAAGCAGACAGTTAAAGCATACTATATTAACTATTAACACTATACCTAATTTTTTGCTAATAGCAGAAATAAAAACTATATCTATATAGTCAAGCCATTTTAACATTACCTATACAGCATTTATCTTAATACTTGCGAAAAGCCGATAATACATATTTATAACAAGCAGAAATCCTGGGGCAGTGGGTGGACGAGATGGATCAGCAGCTGGCACTGCAGCACGTCCCGGCAGGGCAGGGGATGCGGAGGGGCCCACAGAAGGAGGAGAAGCAGCAGCAGAAGCAGCAGCTCCATCTGAGTTACGGCAAATTCCTTTCCCCAAGCACCAACAGCTCCGAGTTTCTCGGAAGCCAAAGAGCGAGCCAGCAGCTGCCCTCCGCCCTCCCTTCTACCTGCCCAGCCAAATGCTTTGTCTTCTCAAGCACCCAGTAAGTACCAGCAAGTCAGGTTTCCCCACAACTAGAGGGGAAAATTCTATAGGTAAGAAGGAACAAAAGGAAGGAACACCATACCCCCGACATAAACACAGGGAGGTATCAGCACAAAACCAGCAAGTTACAAGGACACCAGAGATTGTCACAGAAATGACAGGAAATGCATACACTGACCAAGGAAAGAGTGGGATAAATAGGAGGAAGCAATAACTTGGAATGAAAAATCAGAAGTCAAGATAACTCCTATGCAGAAGTGGTTTGTGTCAAGCAAAAGTGAGGTTTCAAAGAGGGTATTGTCAACTATGAAGCTGGAGGAATAAGAGAAGGCAAAAAATAATTTTGCTCTTCCCATTAAGAGATTGTCTCCTTGTCAAGAAGTTTGACAGGGCAACAGAAGGAAGGCAGTTTTTTCATGGCCTTGGGGGTGGTTTCAAGAATAAGCATTTTCTCATTTAGAGTAGCTCTGCAAACCTCAGGCAGTATCACAGTGTGACTCTCAGGTGGAGAGTTTTGTTAGTTCACAGAAGTGGGACGGGTCCTGGCTGGGAGAAGAGAAGCTCAGTAATGGGAGTTTCCAGGGTTAAGGGGATTTTTTTCTTTCTCTCTTCTGAGAATATATTCGAAGGGAAAGAACTGTGGTAAGGATGGAAGGACTCCCTCTCCTAAACCTTACTAACCACATGCGACAACATGCAACTAACAGCCCATAAACAGAGAGATGAGGCTGTCAATCTGCTCAAAGGATTCCCTTGCTTTCAAGGAAGAACAAAGATCAGCCATTTATCACCTGATGCAGGAGGGGCAGGAAGAGTGATGCATCCCTAATCTGCCCCTGTCTCCTCTCTCGCCCTCACAGGTGCCTACCAGAAGTAAGAATATCCCAGATGGGAAAGCTTGGTAGCACCAGTAATCATGAAGCTTTGCCTGAAACCTAAAGCCACAAAAACTTGCTGCTTTGCAGTCATGTGAGAGATGTCAGGTTCATCAGAGATACAAAAATGACCGCTCTGCAGGTCATAAAATGAAAACAAATGTTGTTGTTCAGGGAGGGATTGGTTATAAAACAGCATGTACCCATTTGGATTATGTGCCACCAGCCAAGAGTCCATGCAGATTTACAATGCAGCAGCCACACATCGAACTTCAAAGCAAACTAACAGACAAGGTGCAAGCACCACTGCCTCTCAACCTCTGTAGAAGTTTCCCAGTTTCCTGGGATTTCCCTTGGAATCACCTTTGACTACAGCAAATGCTCTCACAGTGTTTTCCAAAGTCATTAGCACATATGAATATTTCTATTTCCACTTGTCTCTGCTGATGACACCACAGTGAAGCTGATTTCTAAAAGTCCACCACTCAGAGTGATCCATTTCAGGTGTTCTCACCTGGGCACTCATCAGCAGGTGTGGCTAAAAAGCCCTTCCTCTATCACTGCCATAAAGATAAAGTAACAGCACAGCCCCAGGAACATAAAGTATGAGAAGGACAGCCCCAAACACTCCCTAAATTCAGAGGCAACTTTTGCACATTTGCAGTTAAGCACAGACTTAGATGTCTTGGATAAACTGGTATGTTATCATCCAATGCAATAAGAAACGTGCCCTAAAATTATTGTGTCTTAGTCTTGTATTCTGCTTAACACAGCCAGAATTTCTCTCCTGTTTACTACTGGTTTCATCTCATTTGAATGCAAATAATGATACCAACATTAAGAGGCAAAAATACTATATTCTTTCCATCCCTCTGCAAGATAAAAAAACACAGTGAAGGAGGCAGGCAGTCATGGAAAGCCAGAAAATCACCACTGCACCTCTTCCAGAGCTGTGCATGCGGGCCCTGAGCCTCAGGGAACTCCAACCAGCCTCAAAGAGAAAAATACTACAGCTTCCAAAACAAAGGGAGCTTGCCAGGAAAACTTACTGAGAATAAACCACAATCCCTTGCTGTGATTCCCCCAGTCCAGATCCAGAGTAAATTCTTTCTGCCTCAGGCTCACCATCACCAGAGTCCTCTGCTTCTGGGAAGGAGCACAGTATCTCCAGTGCCTACTCTGCCAATGTTAAGCATGCAGTGAAACACTCATATTCCTTTTACTAGGCTGCCCCAAAGTTCCCAGCTGTTGGCTGCCTGTTAATAGTAACCACGAAGAATTGAACCTCAGGACAACAACAACAACAAAGCAATCTCCCTGCAGAACAACTCAGCAGCTTCCCCCTAGGGTTTCCTTCTCTTTTCTCTTAGGCCATTTGTGGCTGCCAGGGATGAAAATGGTAACCTGGGTAGATTAACCATGTGCTTGATTCACCCCAGAAAGACATTCTGATACACACAGAGAGCTTTCTTCAACTGCTTCCTCTGCTCTCACAATGAAATAATTACCAACATATTTCCCTCTGACTTTTCATCTTCCAGCCAATGATCTAAAAATGCATTACAAGTTTTTTATGAGCCCCACAAGCCCTGTCCAGTAGAATAAACAGATTTTAGCCTCAAGAAATTGAAAGAGAGAGGGGAAAAATTACTTGGACCAGACCTACTGGCAAAACAACAGGGAAACAGGCAATAAGCACAGCTTCATTTGTTTTAAGTCAGCAGCTTAAAACCCACAGCCTAAGAGGCAGCTCACAGTGCCTCTCTCATGGGCATGCCTACCTGTAAATAATGGGAGGGGTGATACACTAAAACTTACACTACAACAAAATGTGAAGGCGGAAGAAATGAAATATCTCCCTGATTCCAGCACTTGAAAACCTTTTGTCACTGCTGACACTGTGATGCTGTTCCCCGAAAAGGCTGCAAAACCAAGGAATGCTTTGCACTGCCAGGCTGGTCATGTTGCGGAGCTGATGCAGCTGCACTGGTTCTCCTGCTGAATCATGGCAACCCCACATCACAGCAGGAGAAAGCCCCACTGCTGGAGCAGGATACATGAATCTGTCACACAGGCAGCTGAAGGAGGACTGTTACAATTAGGGGCATAAATGAGGATTTCACACAGCCCTGAAGAAGAAAGTTCAGGAAGCAAACAGTTCTGTTAGAAAGATTACCCTGACAAAAGTCAAATATGACTCACACATTTTTCTCCACTCCTTTCCTACATCCCTGTCACTTTTTCCCACTCCTCCACTTCATTGCTCTCCCATGTAACACCTCAGCTACCAGAAGTCTAGCTATAAGGCAGATTAAAAGCCATATTTGATGCTATGTGCACTAGTAGATGGCAGTGGCACATTCAGTGTCAAATTTGGCAGTTGCTAAAACTGAAGGAAGTACTGGTCCAAGGTATAAGGATGCCTAAAAATAATGCCAAAATAATGTGCAACAATAAAAGGTAGTAGTTCTAAGTTGAGGAGTTTGTCATTTAGATAACAGACTGCTACAGAAAAGAATTCTAATTATTTCTGTTTCAGTGTGTTAGGTTTGGCGAATTTGGACAGGAGAAGATCTCACCTTACTTGGATCAAAGCCAGGACCAAATCAACCAAGTCTGCTCAGTGTCACATGGCAATAGAGGCTCCCTGTCAATTGTAGCTGCCACAAAGCTGCTCCTCAATTTACCCGACTTGTTGTTTCTTGACTGTGTGTGCAATGCCCCACAGCTATAAGGCGATAAAGAGAAGGACAAGGAGAAAAGCTGACCATTGAGAAGGGAGAAGAGTCTGATGGAGTGGTATTGGACACAGAACTTAAGCGATCTCTTTCCTATGGCCACGTCAAAACTGAGTGCCATGGTCACTACTGAAAACCATACAACAGTTCTGTTAATGTTTCCCCAGTTTGGATAGCAGCTTCTGGGAGATCCTCGTGCTGGTCCAAGAAACCACAAATACTGTGGGCAAAAGCAGGTAATTCTGAAATGCAAACACTCAACATTCAGCACTCACTCAGCCAGATGTTTCTGTCCATGAGTGGCTTGGCAGGCTCCCCACATAGGTCTATGAAAATCCCTCTCACTACAGTTGAAGGAATTTGAAATCCATCTCCTAAACACTGACTGCTAAATCAGAAGGAAGCCTGCCCATTTCTGGGTCGTCTCCTTGCTGTGGCTTCATCTTGAGAGTCACTCACAAATCAGCTCACAAGAAAACACAAGACAGCATAGATTCCACTCAAGGCAGATGACAGAAGGTCTGCCCCATAATTGAGCCTCAAGAGAGCACAGGGAATTGTCCTCTTGCTTCAGTTTTCAGAATGACTGGAGATCATGTTCAGGCTGCCAGCATGGCCCCTGCCAAGCACAACACACAGCACTTAAAATCATCGTGGTGAAAAATTCATGCAAGCAAGAGCTGCTCTGGTAGCGTGCTGAGTGGCATCTGAAATGCACACAAAAATACAGGAGGGCAAAACACACAGGCAGGGGGAATGCACAGATACATGATGCTTCCAAACCACTGAGGCTGGAAAATGTGGTTGCTTAAGTGTATCATTAGAAGAATTCTTAATTCTTCAGGTGAATTTAAAGACATTACCTTGAATGAAGTTACCTCAATTAACTTTGTATAACCACAGACTGGTTAATTGTTTCGTTGAGATCTAGTTTTATGGCTTAATTAAAGCTTTTCCTCTAGAAAAATATCTTAAATCACAACAACGCTCATTTCTAGGTTACTTGCCTCCATTCTTACCTGCTCTCTAATAAAACAATGTCTCCCAATCTCTTCTTCAAACTATTTTTGTTAGATATTTTGATATTTAAGCTTAAAAAAAAAAAATCTTTTTTTTAGAGAATGATAAAAGTTAAAAATCTGCATATGGAAAGCCTGGAAGAGTTGGAGAAAGCTCATCCCACTGAGACCACAATCTTCGGAAATTTGCTAAACAAATGCATCCTGCATATTTTCTTTTTTCCCCCCACCCACTGTAATTCTCTGTCCAAACCAGGTGTCAAAAAAGTATAAGCCATAAAGGAGAGCAGTATTTGAGGCCTCCTAATACTTTTTACAAATCACCACTTTTTACCTATTTTTCCCTCCACCATGGTGAATATGAAGGTTCACTGATTTCATCCCAAAATGAATTCTCCTTAGAGCTACGACTCCAAGTACGTGCTGGCAGCTCTAAAAATGTGAGAGAAACCTATTTCCACAAACAAATCATAGAAGAAGCTACGTCAAAAGTAGGTAAAAAGGTTCAGACGTGATGGGGCATGTTTGTTTCCAACTATTTTAAAGTTTCTATTGGTCAGTCGAGAAGGGAATAAAGAAAAAAAAGCCTGTTTGCTGACAAAAGACCAACAGAAAGCCAAAATCCATAACATTTTTAGATTTAGAGAGAGGCTCTGTTCTGTGGCCAATGGTTTTATATTTAATCCAAAGTGATTCATGCCTGCTTTATTAAAATATTCTTACCCCTGTGACCTTATCGTAAGAAAGCCATTAATAAATATTTAGATTTATATTCAGAATACAACATATTTAGAAGATAACATTTATAGAACATCCTGGTATCAAAAATATTGCAATAGGAAAACACATCATAGCCAGCATCCTTTGTCTGAGATATAACAAGCAGCATTAATCACAAATGACCAAAACGAGCAGTGATCATCACCATTTCCAAATGAATTTTAAAAATTCTTTTCAGCCCTGGACCAGAGAAAATTCCATGGCTGTTTTGAGTTTCAGAGATTCTCAGCCCCTAAAGGTGGTGAAGTGGGGTGATCTCCTAAAGCTTAACAGGAAATAGTTTCTCTTGTCCAGGCTAACTTGCAAAGCAATTTTTAATTCTTTACAGAAGGTATATAGAACAAAAGGACAGGGGTTGCTGCTCTCTGAGTGGCAAAAGACAGAGACTCAGAGGTGGGGGAAGGGTGAAATGTGTATAAATGGCAGAGAATGTGCTGCTTCTGCAGGCATCACAGGACAGCCAGAGAAAGTGGCAGCTCCAGAATTATCAAACACAAGTAGGGAAAGGAAATTGCTTGATGTCACTCAAATGGAAAGAAGGAACTTCCATCAAGAATGTTCCTGTTTGTCAAAACTGCTCATTCAAGTTGAAATCTTTGCAAAGATTGATGCAGCGCAAGCTGAGCACTGGTCCAAGATGAAAAGCTCCTCATCTCTCAGGTGGAGGAAGACTGTCCTGCTGGGTAGAAGGAAGCATAGAGGTGATGTGAAAATCCAGAGTTAGAAGCAGGAAGCCAGCTGGACACTGCCCATCTAAGCCAGCTCTAAAAATCTTCCTTTTCTTTGGCATTCAGATCAGGAAGAGCCATTTTAGAATTATGACCCTTATTTAGAAACCCTACTGCTTTGCCAATAAACTGGATAAAATGACACAAAACAGAGGGGCTACTCTTGCCACCTAGAACATATTTCTTATAAGGTTATTTTTCTTCAAAAAATAAGAAAGACGTAAGCAGTCAGTTCCACTTACGAAGTGAACAAAAAATAAAACCACATGGGAAAGTAACTGCTGGCAATACAGGATTCAGGAAACATCTCAATTGAGTTTGCCTTTGTCCCTTCAGTTTGGCTTCCCTTCACACACCTCCAATTAGCCCTAAAATTAGAATTTTTCTCTAAGCATCATCACACACAGAACAGTCAAAAGAGCACTTGCTGACTTTAGTGGTCATGTGTCACCTCCTCATTGTTCAAAACACAACTCTGATCTAATTTAAAACCATTGACAACATCCACTGATTAAAGACTATTTAAAACTTCTTCTAAAAAGAAGTAATTATTCCTCTTCTCAGAAAACTTGCTATAATTGTCTGTACATCAGCAGAGAACTCTGCAAGCACTCTGAGCTGAGCAGAGATGTAAGAGCAGGGAGGGACAGGACACAGAGCAGATGTGATACAGCACTGACGCAGGTGGCTTGTCCAAAAAGAGCCAGAGCATGATTTTCTGGGAAAGCCCTGACAGGAACAAGGATTAGGCTGCAGGCAGTTCCTGCCCAGCACAGAAGATTTGCCCCACTGATGCCTAAAGAGGCTACCTAGAACAGAGGCTAGACAGTGTTAAAGGATAAAGTAGGGATTTATTAAAAGGCCTTCACAGGATACACCTTGGGCAGTACAAGACCCCAGCCGTGGCTACACCCAAGATGGACCCAAAATGGACTCCGAGTCACAAGTTTTCACACTTTTATAAGTTTTGGTTCATTTCCATATTGGGGTTAATTGTCCAATTACAGTTTCAGGCTATGAAGTCCCATCTTCCCAGACTACTCTCCTCAATTTGCTGTTTGCACTTTTTGGGCGCAAAGCTGCAATGGTGTCCTTGGTTCAGGGGCTGGAAAAGGATTGGTTTGTGTGACTGAACTGTGAGGAGAACTTGCTAATACTTTATATGAAGTTCAGAGTCACACACTAATGCAGTACAGAATCTGGAAAATATGAAAGCTAAAACTTAAGGCATCACCACCACACAGACATCAAGGCAACAACAACCTCAAACAACCCTGTCACAATGCAAGAGTTCAGGAACCCCCTGGCTGTGATCCCATCCTACAGCTCTCTCCCTTTAGCTTCTGGACAGGTCTGTTTTGGCCCCTGCTAGCCATAAAATCCAGATAGGCCTGGACATAATCTCTTTGATCTCAGTTTCCTGGGAAAATTCTGCCTCAGGACAACTCACAGCATTGATTTTCAGCACAGATAAAGATGATCCAGGTTTTAAAAAGCTGAAAACAAAAGTGTTTCCAGGCTGAGCCCTCAGCTGTTTCATTATAAAGAATTCACCTGCACCTCTACCTCTTTCCAAGAAGTCAAACCATTCGGAAACAATGTTATTCCTACTTTTTCAAAGAATTGATTCAAAACAAGTGAGGATGGACACACCTCAGATTTGAAGCAATTCTCTTGCACGGTAAAATACTTTTCTCTTTCAAGTTTCCCTCACAGAGTCCGACAAAGATGCATAGTTTAGTTCTGCCTTGACATTTGACACAGGATCAGCTGAGGAATTTGTAAAATGCAGTCATCTGTTGCTGTGGAGAAAAAGTTATTTCTTCTTATCCTCTATCTCCCCAAAGCAACCAGTATGGGAAGCAGGAGGAGTCAGAGATAACCTCATTCATTTCCCATAGCTGCTAATTCCAAAAGACATTCCAAAGTCTTGTACTCTTCCCTTGCTGTTATACAGACATCAAAGCAAAATGAGGTCAAGTAGTTATGTTAGCTCTAATTAAGAAAATTTATTTTCTTAATTAATTAATCTTTGATTGCCTGAGTAGTTTGTATCTGAACTTCAGTGCCCAGACAAGAGGATATCTACAAAGATACTGCTACTGACTTCCTGTTTTTAAGGCCCTATGATTCCCTCTTGGCAGTGTTAGGGCAGCAGCTGGACTCCATCTCAAAGGTGTTGCCCATCCTGAATTATTTTATCATCCCAAGACCATCAGCTGCCCTGAGGATTGACCACTGATACCCTTTAGGGGCAAGTTAGCTATGCTTTTACTCCAGGTAAGCATCACCCAGGGTAGTCTTCAGAGTCTAAAGAATGCTCAGTGATTTTAATTATCATCCCAAAGGCAGAAAACATTTATCATTCTTGGCAAAAGTTAAACCACATTTATGCTGATTGAAAGCCACTGAAGGCAAATGGAACTCTACCAATAATCAAGCCTGAAATAGTTCCTGTGCAACAAAACCCTCTCTGCCTGGAAAACCAAGGCTCCCATCTGCAGAAACATTCTTGAATGATTCTGGCACGCTGAATTCAGCTAGGGTCCTCAGTCCCTGAAAAAATGAAGAATTACTGCAACTTATCACTATGTCCCTAGGGCTGGTAGACATACCATCTTCCTACTCACATGGGCTGACACTCTAAAAGTCTGGCTCTAACCATTCCAAAGCAAAATTCCAGCATTATTGTGAATGATGAGCTGTTCTGTCAACACATCCAGAGAGCTCCAATCCTGCTGCTCATCCTCAGAGCCTCCAACTAGAACATTCCTCCTTCCACTAAAGGCAGGCAAAGCTTTTGTGTTTCCCTACCAGCTGTGGACCGTCCAGGTGATGTAGGGATAGTTCATGGAGAAGCTTTCAGCCACCCAGACTTTGTCAGGATCCAAGGAACTGGAAAATATTTTTAAGAACATATCCCTCACAGGCTCTCTCTTCTACTTCACTCCGGGTAAAAGCAGGTTTAGGCCTGGAAAAATTCTCTCAGGGATCATTTTTCTCAAAAAAAACCCCATAAAATGCTCCATTTTCCCTAGAAACATCACCAATATTTTTTTGCCTCATGATTTTTTTTTATTCTAGAAACATCAAGTGATTCTTCTGGTTAGGTTTATCCAAAAGAGAAAAGCAGCAGTTTCTTGAAGTTCTTTTATTCTAGCCCAATTTTCCATCCAGATACATCAACTTGAAAGGCCTGGATGAAACACCAGGGCTGTCATCCAAGAGTTTTACTTGTTTATTTTATGAGCAGACCAGTGCTCCCACAATGCACCAAAGCCTCTTCTCCAGTAGCACTGGCATGAGATTTTACAGGAATTTCTCCTAAATGCACATTCCCCTAACGCTACATTCTGTGGAGCAAACGATGAGAAAGGCTGCAGCTGGGAGATAACACAATGACATTTTCCTTGAGGACAAGGCAAATTTCAAATAACTGCTGATATCCCTCTTCCACAAATACTTTTGAGATTCTTTATTCTCAGTGCAGGACAAAAATGGGTATCTTTAAACATTCACATTTTCCATGGGAAGAGCATAGATTTTTTTTTTTTTCCCCTCAGTGAAGCCTCTGTAGTAGGTTCAGCTTCTGCAGTGTGATTCCTACCCCTGCTCAGGGACAGATTGCATTCTGACTTGCTGGAGGCACCAGCAGATCCATCCTATGGGGAAGCACAGTTTATCAACCCAATTCCTGTTCTCATCAATACATTTATTAAAGAAGGCATTAACTTACCTCAGATGAGGTAATTTAGCTCAAATGAGGAGAACAACAGAAGTGATCCAGGCCTGAGAGACTAGAGCACCTCCTTTATTTGAGCTGTGCCATCTCATCTGCTTTGCAAAAGGATTGTTCCTTTCCGTGACAAAACTTCTTCAATATCCAAAAAGTATGAAAATTAAAGAGTTCCAAAGTTCTGCTCACACAGACTGTTCTGCTCCACCAGAAATTCAGGTAGTAAGGGAAAGTACCAAGAGGCATCAGACTTCAGCAGTGGAAGGATGAAAAAGGAAGGAAAAGTGTTTCTTTTCAATGCCCACATTTAGTAAGAGAGTAGAAATACAAGATAGGATTTCTGCTCTGTGACAGGATATTTTTCAATGCTGCCACAGCTGTTCTGCAGTTAACCAAAATTTTCCTGGAATATGAACCACAGCAGATCTCTAAAGGAGGACCAGAGCAAGCATAGTCATGACAGGGCAGTGTCACGCTGCACTCAGATCACACACCTGGATGCAAAGGACACTTGTCCAGGTGCAATTCAGCACTCCAAAGCTTCAAATCTCAAGGCCAAGAGAAGTCTGGATGGAAAGGCACAAGGTTAAGTCTCTCACAGCACCAGTGTGTGACTGCCTGATAGCATCAGTAGAAAAAGAGGAGAAATGGAAGGCAGGAGTGACTCATAAAGAACAACATCTGCATGTGCAGCAGTAGATTCTTGTAAATATTTGTGCTGGCAACACCAGTGAGAACAAACTCACAAGAAGTCACTGTTAGCGCCTCTCTCCAGTCAGTAAGAGGCAATGCTTCTGAAATAGAAAATAAAACTTCAAACATGTAAAGGCAGAGGAGGAGAAGGATCAGGCCACAAGGTGACAATGGGCAGAAGGGCACCAGTTTTGGCTGGCAGCTCTAGAATAATAATTCATGGCTAAATTTGATCTCAGCCACATTAGTCCTCTCTCCAAGATAAACACATTAGAGAAGGTGATTTCAGAGGTGGCTGTTGTACCCCGTGCACCAGGAAATTGATCCTGAGGTAGGTGAAGCACACTGATCACACATCGATGAGGGCTTAGCCCCCTCACAGGGGCTTCAAGGACTGTTTAATCCAGCTCTTTCATTCCTGAGATACTTCTGTCAGTGTTTCATTAAATCCAGTGCATAGGTCCCTCGCTCACATGAGAGCAAAAAGAAACAATCAGGCTCACCTAGCTTCTGTCAAGATATCATGTTTTTCCCCTCCTCTGGTCTAATACCATCCATTTGTTCTCCAACACACACTGTGCCAACTTGCATGTCCTACTTTAGGCCAGAAATATTTATAGATACTCCTCCCAAAAGCCATTTTGAACATGTGTTTACCCAACAGTCAGAGCAAAAGAGTGACAATCATCATATTAGCAGGATGAGAGACACTCCAGTCTTGAACAACTGCACAGAAAATGATCTTGTATATGAGAGCAATCCCAAGAGACAATCACTGATCACACAAAAAGCTGAGCTGGTGGCAGCATGCAAGCCATGTAAATAAACACTCATACACATATAAAGGATGAAAATTTCCCAGTTCAACTCCTTAATTCACCCCTACGAAGTCCAGGAGGGAGTGTTTTTATAGCAGAAGTGGGAAGCAGAAATCATCACACAAGCATCTGAGTCAGCTGCTTTTTTACACAAATGTGGGGGGGGCAGACTAATACCCAAGTACAGGGTCAAGACATCAGGAAGCCAATAATGAAAGGTCAGATTCCCTCTGGAGTGAGTCAGCATCCTGCTGTGCCCTTCCAGAGAGACTTCATTATCACCAGCTTTCTTACTTGTAAGTTGACAACTCCTCGTTTAGGTGGGAATGCTAGGCAAAAAACGGAAGGGCAAAGATGAGAAAAGAGAAGCCTTTTTCCCCATATTGCAAAGATCCAGGGTAGGGAGACTGGAAAGGACAGAAACAACACCCCAGTTCCCCAGATTTAAGTAGCCAGGTGAGATGAACAAGTCAAGTCCTCCTGCTGCCCTCTTGAATATCATTGCAAGAATTATTTGTATGGCAAGAAGCAGATCTGTGCAAGCCATGTCCATCAGTCACATTCAGGGCTTTTGCACGGATGTAGGAGGCAACAGATCTGCTGGCAAAGTCACACGATCCTCTGTAGAGTGTGTGAGGCTACACATCACCCTCCACCCACCGTGTGACCATTTGCTAAAACCTGAGCAGCTTTCCTTCACAACTGTACTTTCCAGCCCCTGAAATTTTGAGATTTCAGCTTGGAATAAAACTTTGCATCTCACATGGAGCTTTCTTGCATCCCTCTACTGCTCCATCCAGCTCGGTGAGAGCCAGAGACCCTGTAATTTGTGAGCAGCGTGTTGGTGGGAAGTACACACTCATTTTCACTATGACCTCAGTAGTCCAAGTGACAAGAATTCACTTTGAGGGTGAAGAACTCCCAGAAACTACTTTCAAACCAGGCAGTGGAGTCAAACATGGAACACAAGTGGAGGACTGACAACCACTCCAGCTTGGCTTGCAAAACCCCAAGCTGGGAAGGGCAGATCTAAGTATCTCTCCCTGCACTGGAGACCTACACTGTTGTCTCAGGCATCTCTCAGGTACAGCACTCAGCTTCCTGCAGGTCAGTCCCCTGGTGGGAAGGGGAGATAAAATGGATTTGCAGACAGGTATTCACCAATGCTCACTGTGTGTCTTTATATCTGTGCACAGAATCAGACAGTAAAATGTAGCTGGGATGAGAAACCTTATCTAGCAAGTGCTTTAGAAGGAACATCACTGTTAGGATACACCTACATCCTTCTGTGGGTCTTCTGAGCTCAAATAGCAAACCATTGTTAGGCTTTTCCTAAAAGGAAATTATATCTGGGTCCACACCCAAGATCCATTTCTTAGTGTTCTACAACACACTGAAGCAACAAAATCCCCAGGTCAGTCATAGATTCCTGAGAAATCTTCAGCCCTTTCTTACGAACTTCACACAACCAAATGCCCACACTCTCCAGAAGTCATAAATATAGGGAGAATTACCAGAACACTGGCTCTTCCTTCCAAGGGCAGATGCAGGGTCTGAGGGGAAAGCTCACAGGACCAGGGAACATCCACCACACTCAAAAAGGGTGACTATTATCCCAAAGAGAGGAGGATATCATGCAAACAAGGGAAATCTGGCTCCTCTTGTGGGCAAAACCACAAAAAACTATGTGAAGCTTTGCCTTCCTTCCTCTTCCTCTCACTCTGCCCACACACATCCTATGCAATCCAAGCATGACAGCAATGAACAGAAAACAATTGAGCATTAAAGGGGTCCCCTTAGAAAGAAATCTCTGCAAAACACATTAGGAATAACAATGTGTTTGTTGTTCTGCAAAACAACATTAGGAAAGTTGCAGGCTGATTAGCATGTAGTTCCTATTAGCAGCTGATAAAGTTCTTGTGGCTTGTTCTGAACACATGCTCAACTTTCCTCAGTTACTCTCCTACAAGATCCTCTGCCTCTGGGTCTCAGGGTTCATGCTCCAGGGCTTGATGCCATGACGGAAAATGAGCAGCAGGTTGGAAGACAACTTTTTTGCCTGGAGTCCTCAGGCTGATAAAGCATGTGCAAGACTGTCGGCTTGATTTTTCCCTAACATTTACAGGTAGAGCTTGTAACCTTTGCTGATGTTTCCTTGCTCAGAGTACAGAGTGCCCGCAGAGGAAAGGAGATACCAGGATATTGTGATTAAACGTCTCCCAAGAAGCTGAGACATCCCTTCCAAGCTGTCCACACAATGTCTCTGATCACCACAGTGCTCTCAGTGTGTTTACTCCTGGCCTTCAGCCAGGACAGCTGGTCTGTCTAACCCAACAGCCTCTTTCTGACAGTGCTAAAAAAAGGGGTTTGCAGACAGAAGAAAAGAAGGTGTGTGCACTGTACAAGATTCTGCTTTATCCATCCCAGCAAGCAAAATTTTCTGACTTCCCAAGCTGAGAAATTTAAGTCAGTCACAGACCTACTTTCCACAAATGTAACTTACTCCAGTGACCAGGTACATTTCTGGCCTCAAAAATATCCTGCAGCAATTCACTGCACTTGGATGGAGTGTTGTGAAATCCCCACTTCCTTTGGCTCACCTGCAGCTGAACCACTTCACTTTGTGCTTCTGCACTTGTTACACTCACAATTGCTTGCAGCACATTCCAGTTCTCTGTGGATAACACACCTCTCCTCAAAACTGCCTCTTTTTCCTCAAAACTGCCTCTTTCTAAACAAAGAGGCTTTGAGGAGTCACCATGCCCATGAAAGCTCACCCCTATCCCTCTCTGTATTTCCTACCCCTCTGCACTAGAGTTTCTCAGGCTGGAACTGCCACCAGCATTGCAGATGTTTGAGTTTCTACTTCACTTTAAATTAATATTTTATATTTATACTAAATAGGGATTTATATTTCACTTTGCTCCAAATTCTCCCTGTTTGCCTTTTCTGCTCCCACTGGGAGCTGCAGGGAGATTTTCAGCAGGACATACTATTCCAACTGCCTTCCAGAGAGGAAACAACCAGTTGCAATGTCAAATTCTATGTGCCTAAATCAAGCCCTTATTCCCCACACACTTTGCTTTGCAGTGATTGGTAATGCACTTCATTTGCTGTATTCTCATCCAATCACATAGATTGTGTGACATCCTTTGGCACCCTCTATGTTAATGGGCGGACTGTTGCAACTGCCTTTGTTTTGCAAATATTTGTGGGGTTTTGTGTTTTGTTACTCATTTCTAAGGAAAGTATTGTGCTAGGAAAAACCCACATTTTTGTTAGTAGATAACAGTGGTGGTAAATACTTTCAATAGACTAAACCATCACAAACTTATTTCCTAACTTCACTACTACCAAATTCCTTTTCATTCCTATTTTCAGGCAGCCTAAAGAGAAGCAAACAGTATCAATAACTAATGAATAAACAAAATTACAACCCAAACCACAGCCCAGGATAATCCACCTGCCCCTGAACTCCAAGGATGTACATGGGAAAAGCTTTCCACTCTTCCCTGGGGTGTAGCATCTGTGCTCCTCTAGCCAGAGTCTCAGGATTTTTAAGCATTACCCTCTGAACGTTACTCCATGTCAAAAAAATCAGCCATGCTAACTGCAAAGTTTAATATCCACACTCAGGAATCCAAGGACTCCACCAGCACCCAAAAAAACATGACAGGAAAGATCTGGCCCAAGGCAGAGACCACCAGCTTCCAACTGCTCCTGATCAGAGAATTCAACTTCCCTTTCCAGGGGTCTGACAGCAGGGACAGTTTCTTGAGCATACCTGGAAGGAGTCTCCCACCCCCAAGAATGAAGACAGCAGGGATACCACACTCTTTGTGATACCCCTAGGAGAAACAAGGTCTAACCCTGCCCCAGCTAGAAACTCCTGGCATTCTAGCACCCTGCATTTCTCCAGTCATTCCCCTGTTGGTGATCATAAGCTTCTGCTATTAAGGAAGACAAGGAGCAGCATTTCAAGCACTGAGCTCACCCTCCTGCCTGTCCTGTCGTGCCAGTTGTGAGCATCCTTTATCAGCTCCTGTGCCACTGGGGATCCTCACTCCTACAAAACCAGATATGACATCTGGCTCACTTGTGAAGCTTCCTGCTCACAGCTAAGCCCTGTGGATCAGTGCTGACTGTAGCCATCAACACTGACTAACAGGCTCCCTTGTGTGCTTCCCAGCAGCTAAATTGTACTGGCTTGGCCACCTGGTGGGGTGGCGGAGAGCATCAGCAGTGTGTCCCTCATTGATACCTTAGGATTTTAGCTTTTATATCTTTCAGATCCTGTACTGCTTTAGTGTATAACTCTAAAGCTCCATAGCTCCTGTCTTCCCATTTTATTCAGACAATACAATAGTTTCTGGGCCTGAAACTCAAGGACACCTCACTGCCTCAGGCCCTGAAAAGCATAAACAAAAGTGAATTGGGGGGAGCAAACTGGGGGTAAATTACTTCATTACCTGAAGCTCTAATTGGAGGATTAACCCCTGATATGTAAATGAACCAAACTTATAATTGTCTGAAAAACTCCTGACCATCGTCCACCTTGGGCGTAGCCCCTTGGGGTGGCTTTGACTGCCCAAGGTGTATCTATTGAAGGCCTTTAATAAATACCAACTTTTACTCTTGTTATTTTGTCTAACTACTGTTCTAGTTAGCCACTCCAAGGCATCATCATCACCAGCAGACAGGGATCACACAACCCCCACAGTCCTGTTGGGGGCTGCTTTTTCATATGCTGATCCCAGCACCATCCTCTCAGGGTCTCTGCAAATTGTTTGGTCTGCAAATGAAAAGTGGAATCAGAAAGATGCAGAGGGCTTTCTCACCCACACAGAAAATATTTCTGCACTGAGACGCCATGGGGAGAAATCCAAGCAGATAACATCAGCAAGGTGGAGGATTCTAATGTGTCAGAGTCCAGGCATTTATTTCCCCATCATCAGTGAGCACAAGGTAGCAGGCCTGGGAAACAGCAAAGTTTATGTGTGTGTGTTTAGGATGGGGAACAGCTGGCAAGTCCAGAGCCTCAGTAAACAGCACAGCATTGGTTCAGTAGAAGTGATCTTCAAGGCACTGGCAAACTAAAACAGCAACAAGATGACTTTCTTCTAAGGAATTGCACATGGGAAGTGAGTGCAATATCCAAGCTGTTAAAAAAAAAAAAAAAAAAAAAAATCAAAATTCCCTTTCCTGCCGAATCAGTCAGGAAATCCTACAGGGACAGCAACAAAATCATCAGTTATTTTTGGTATCAATAAGAAATCAAGAGGATTGCAACTGTACAGAAGAAGATTAATGTGTTGCAGAAGGAAGTTATATTAAAAATATTTAAACAAAAGGCAATAATTCTGAAGGGAGCTTCCTGCTTTAAAAGCAATTTGGCTGATCAGCTGATTTTGATTTAAAGTCCATGTGTGCTGGTTTTGGCAAAGCCATCCACGCTTCTCTTGTACTTGCTAATATATTTCAAGACACTGCTTCTGGCTCAGCTCTGCCTGACTTGCAGCCCCAGATGGCCTTGGTAAACAGCAGCATGATCAAGCACAACCACAATGGCAGCCCCAGCATTTCTGCTGGGCTGCCACAGAACACATCACCGCAGGAAATATTTGTTCTTGCTGCACAGGACATTGAAATCCAACTGCTTTAAGAGTTGAAGGTCCCAATATCCTGAACCACACCACTACCACCGTGTGACTGCCCCAGTCATGGAGGGGAAGTGCTGCCTACAACAGAGCATGTGTTTGGGACAGCAAGATTGCCTCTGAGTAATCTGCAAAAACCCAGAGTTATTCACACGCAAAACATAAGTAACTGGAAAAGTGAGGAGTGCTGGAAACCCTGTGAGCAGATCCAGAAGGGTCGCAGCTCCAGCACCATCCTCTGCTCAGCAGATTTCAGGAGGCAGCCACAGCTGTGCTGAATAGAATGGAGGATCTGCTCCAAAGCCACCCAGGCAGGGGCTGGGATGTGTCCAGGCTGTCCCTGAGCCCAGCTTGAGAGGAGGAAGAGGGATAAAACAGCCTCTTGTTTTATCAAGCACCAGGCTGCCCTTCTGCCAGGGGCACAATAGGGCCCTACAAAGGACACGGGCAGCCCCTTGGCACTTACAGGTAAAGTCATATGGGAAAGTGAAGATCAATCGCTATAGATATAACATTTGACTTAATTTACAAACATAGAATTAAAAATATAGATATATTGAAATAGCAGGTGGAGCTACTCCCCAGGTCTCACATCACTCGAAGGGTGCAAAAGGGAGCAGTGAATCTGTCAGGAGCAGCTTTCAGGAAGCAAGTCTTTCCCACAAAATATTCCACAGCCTAGGAAACCAGAGTTAAGCTTTCCCTACACTGACAGGCACATCATGACCTCACCACCAACCAAAACTGATAAATGGCAGGAATTAACTGAGAACTTATCTATTACGTGGGCAAGAATTCAAATCTGCACTCAGAGAGAGGTCAGATCCTCTTTCCATTGTGCAAGGGCCAGAATTTCTGTTTGATGTTGCCACCAGCAGTTTGGATGTCAGTCTATGTCTCACCCACTGCAAGCCCAGGCCAGCTGCAGCCCAGGCACATCTCCTGAGCCATTTCCTCCTGGCAGCAGCGGACACCACCTTCCAGCTCTCTGTTCTCAGTGCCACCAAAGGAGCACTGGATCCAGAGGCAGACTCCAGAGGCTTTGAACCACACTGGAAGAAGAGCAAAGCCACAAATGAGACCACAAAGAGCTGTGCAAGCTGGCCATGTCCGTAGTTATTCCTCTGCAGCCAGAGCACGGAGAGACAGATTGCATCTGTCAAAACTGCCCATGGTTCTTGTGTGAGGGAAACAAATGCCAGTGCACACTCTGGAATGAATTATTCAAAATAAGCACATGGATTCTCATCATCAAATCTGGGGACGAGGGTTGTCAATTTAGCCACAAAAATGACACAAAGTCCATTGCAAAGCAGCAGTTGCATTGATTTGCATGGAATGGCAGGGGTAGAACCTACAGACATTTCTCAATTACTGTTTTTTCTCCAAATTCACCCTCACATACCTGTTTGTAGGAAGGTAAACTTTACTGTCCCTGTCTCCCAGGACACTGAGGGTATCAGATTTATGCTGGATTTGCTGAGCTCCCAAACAGCTCCCACAAAACAGTGAAGGAATTGCTCTTCTCCCAGGAGCAGACCCAAAGAGGCACCTGAGGTCGGGGCTACGGCTCTCAGCACAAGATTTAGCTTAAAATTGCTCCCAGTGCCAAGTCAAGATGGCTGGGAGAGGTTATAGTGGCATCCCTAAAAAGTCTTGCAGTTATTCAGGCTCATCCATCCAAACCCTCAGTACTGCTGGCCCAAAATACCTCCAGAATCAGAATTCCCCAGCTGAAGCTGGCAGTTATTTCCAGATAAGTACCTTTGTACATGAGCAGGTGCTGACAATCTAAGTAGTCTTTCTTTTTGCCAGAAAAGAAACGATAGAAGGCTTACAGTAAATAAAGATGACAGTTTAATTGTCTGCTGAATAAACTCCAAGTTTCTTGGTTCAATATTAAAATCACACCCAGCTCAATTTCTTTATCTGTAATAAGATAGACCACATCATTAATATCAAGCCACAAGGAATTTATTAGTGGGGCTGTTTGAGCAGAGACTTGGTTTCAGACCATGACAGTTTATTATGTTGCATTGCAGTTTATCTGTAATTTGTCACTGTTTGACTGGCAGCTATGAAAAAAGAGCCTCTGCTTTGCTAAGCGAAACCCTGAACAATTCATATTATGTTGCTAAGGAAAGCTTGACCTGTTTAGACTTTACTGTAGAAAAAAAAAAAATCAATCTTTTCTGACCCAAAGACTTTCCTGCACTCAATTTTCAGGAAGCTTAAACAACAAACTCTTACTAGCAAGTCAGTCTTGGTAAACCAGCTATCTGGATGATTTCACTGTCTGGATCAGGAAAACACAAGATCCAACAGTACTTTGGCTTATAAACATTGTCCCAAAACAAAAGCAAACACACCTGCTATTAACCATTTCACCTTGGAGTCTGAATTTCACAGGAATTTAAACAATCAGACCGCTTCTAAAAGAGGCTATCCCAGCACCTGTTGGCTCAAAACTGTAGCAGAAAAGGAGTCTTCATGGTGTTCCCATAAAAAGAAAAACAACCTTAGTCAAAGGGAAATGCTAAACTCTCCAGTGGTCCTTTTAAAACCAGTGGCTTTAGGAGCAAGCTTGATATTTGACAGTTGCTATACACACAGAGCTGCATTTGAAAACACAATAGTTGCTCCTCATTTCACTCACATTGAGAGGGTTTAGAATAACTCCAATGAATAAGCAAAGTTACACCTCAGAAAGGAGGATGCAAGCGGGAAAAGAACGAAGCCCGCAAGGAGACTTCTCCAAATGAGAATTTCTGTTTAAAAGCCATTTCTGAGTGACCTGCGCAGCACTGACTTACTGATAGGTGCCTTTACAGCTCCAGGCAAAATACCCCTCTGGTTGCTAAGTCACAAATCCAGTTCGCTTCCTTGCAGCCCTGCTCAGATCAGCATTTTCCAGCCCCTCCAAACAACACAAAGAGAAGCCAGGGCTGGGGAGCAGCCACTTCACACTTCTGTTAAAATCAAAGGCACAGATAAGGTGTTCCCAGACTGCTCCAGCAGCTTCCCCTTTGTCTTGCCTAAGCAAACCAAGGAAACGAGCCACGGAGAGTTGCCCAGAACTCCCAGCCCAAACCACTGTCAGCAAACAGAAAGGTGGGGACAGCAGTCCTGCTTCAGCAGGACCCCCTAGCTGTGACCTGAGCTCTAGGCTGTTTCCAGAGGGTGGTCACAGGGGCACCACGTGGGGCTGGAAAAGGTACTCATAGGAAATAAACTCAGCAGAAAGCAGAAATATGAGAATGTTTCACTACCAGGGAGTTTGGAGCAATTCTCAGAACAAACAGAAAACACATGGAAAGATGATGATTTAAAAAAAAATTAAAATGCTGGGTTTGCTAAGGGCCAGCCTGTTAGACACCAGCTTTGGAGCAAGTACTTTGGGTTGCAAGATTAATGTCCACAGAGATAAGTGAACAGTGCCCTAACCCTACAGGGCTGGAGATGTAAGCCTGGGCTGGCAGAGCAGTGGATGTCTGCTTTGTGTAAGAGCAGTTGTGATGGCAGGGACACAGACACCAGAGTGTGGCTGTAACATCAGTTCACTGTGGTTGTGACCACTTCACACCACTCCAGCTGCACATGGATGTCTTCTCTAGGCTTATTTCCAGTGTGGTTTTGTGCAATAAACACTCAGGACCTTGGATATCTACAGCATCATTCCTCAGTGCACTGTGCAGGGGACCAGGGCTGGTTACAACTCACCTGCTGGATCCTCACACTCAATCTGCCTTTTTCACCAGAATGTAGTATTGATTGTTTGCAGTCATCCTGTGATCAGCCACTACACTGACATCTTTTCTCCTTCTCAGTATTTTCTAACTGATCAGACTCCTGTTAAGAGCAGTTTCTCGTTATTAGTCACTGCTGACTTTCATCCGTTTCTTCTGCTCTGGTCTCAGCATTCCTGGTACCATGTTCTAGCTCTTTTCCATGCTGAAGCTGTTTCCTAACTTCTATCCAAGGCATATTTTAACCAGCACCAGGGAATTAAGGAAAACAGTAGATAAGGTTGAGCCCTGAGGAGCACCCCTCACCTCCAGCCGCACCAAGACCCCATTTTGCTATAGCTGGTTGTCTCCCAATAGTGCAACTCCTATTGTACCTTTTAGCAATCCCTGTCTTTTCTAACTAGGACTTGTTTTCACTTATGGAATTCTGTCCAGCTGGTGAAGGGGCAGAGTGAGTTGTGCTGGTGAAGTTTGAGCTGGGAGCAGCATCTACTGAAGCTGGACAGGAACAAATGCTCTGGATGATCATTCTCATTTAGAGAATCTATTTCCTATCAGCTTTAACTGACTCCTAATGGGCTGAAACCAGCTCACAGCAGACTTGGAGTCACTGCCTGACAGGAAAACCTCTTGAGGGCTTGCAAATCCTCAGAGGCACGAGCAAGTCCATGCAGCAGTGGGGAGAGGCATGACCTGCCCACCCCCAGGTGTGGGTCCCACATGGTCAAAGACAGCCAAACACACATTCCCTGCCGCTCAGCAAGTCCACTTCACCTAAAAGCATCCTAAACCAACTGTACACCCAGATCCTGAGGGCTCCTCTACAGGCTCTACCCCAGTTTGATGGACAAAGATTTTAATCACAGCTTTAATTCAATCCAGACCACTTTCTTCCTTGTTTACCTACACATGGATCCCTATTTCAACCCACAGAAGGCACAACACTTTATCCCATCAGCTGGTCAACTCACTGAGAGGGCCAGTCTTGTATTCTCACAGTAAGGACATGCCCTGAGTATGAATTCTCTGCCATGGCAGATGGGAAAACACATGACATGAAGCCAAAGACTCATCTGAATACGCATTCCAGATACCCAGGCCTCATTAACCTACAAAATAATGTAGAAATACAGCTGCTGCTCCTGTAGCTGAGACAGGAGGTACAGCTTCAGAGAGACTTCTTTGGTTTTACTGCAGAATTTAGGCTACACTTTCTTCACAGTCTTTGGAAAAAGGTGTCAGATGCTCCCAAAGATACTCCACGTTTTTATTGAGATCAGTTTTCTCTTCCCAGCTTCTCATCTGGTTTCAAAGCTGCACAAAACACAGATGGAACTCACATGTTTTCAGACCCAATCCCACTGAGCAGGCTGACTGGGCTGTGCTCAGACCAGTGACCATCCTTGAGGGATTTTGCGTCTCTTGATGGAGAAGACCCACATGCCTTAGCCAAGCTCCCTTCCTTTTACATGGCCGTGGTGAGGCACAGCAACTCCTACCCACATCTGTCTGGAGGGATGGGAATGGCTACAGCACACAAAGACCACTTGGGCTTGGAACCCTAGCAGCGTTTCAGAGTTCTGGGCCACTGCTGCAGTCAAAAATCAATGAATTCCCATGGGCAAAACCCTCCTGGGCTAGGAGAGGTGCAGCTGGGGAACTCACTCATTCCCAGCCCTCAAAACACCAAAATGAGAGGCCTCTCATTTGGACCATGGACAGCACCTGCAGTCAGCACTTTAACTCACTTCTCCTTAAAAACCACACTCTCTGGGCAGAACCAAGGCCCCCTGCCATTGCCCATCCTGCACTGACCAGCTCTCTCCACCCTGCAAAAGCTTCTTCCTTTGTTACAGGCTTAGTCAGTCTGACACATATCCATATGGGATTTTTGAAAGGGGAAGTAGATGTGTGAGGAGGGAATGTTTTCCTCTCTGCAGTACAGTGTCACTGGGGCCTCACTGAGCTCCCCAGCCTCTTGAGCTGGCAGTGGCAAGGCAAGGTCACTGGTTTCAGTGGTGTCTGCAGAACCACCAGCCCACACAGAGGCCATCAGCTGCCACAGCTGTTATGCTTGACAGACTACTAATAGCACCCCAAAGTCACCTGAGACTGGGACTTCTTACCTCAAATATCACCTCTCCCGAAAAATATCAGCAGCATCAGAACCTCTTAGTACTCTCTGTTCTGCACTGGTGCCTTCTTGATACCTCATCAGGTATCGCTGCTGGGTTACACACAGAAAAGATAAAATGAAATGAGAAAAGGATGCAGGAGCCAAACAAAGTGTGTCTGCCTGGCACTGCAGCTGGAGGCCAGGAAAATCCTTAAATTCAGGCCAGCCTGGTGAACAGCCCCAAATGCTGCCACTCATACTTGAGGCCACAGTTCTTGACTTCTAGGATTTTATCTGTCAGTGACCGGCAAGAAAAACCGGTGTGATGGCAAAAAAAAAACAAAAAAAAAAATCACAAAAGAGACAACTCCTCACCACCTGCATGGGTGAGGGGAAGGATTCTGGATAGGATCCCCAGAAACCCTGTGGCACCAGCAACAGCAGAGGCTGTTAATTGGTGACAGGACTACCACAGGAAATCTCAGCCCATCCTTCAGCATTGAGCACAGGATGCAAACTCTGTAGTGAAGTCCTTCCCCCCTGTGCCTGCCAAAACAAAGCCTCTTGCAAGTGAGTAACAGATAAAGGTCACAGCGAAACCAACGAGTTTCACAAAAAATAGATAATTCTAAAAGAAAAAGAGGAAAGAGATTTGTTCATTTCAGTGAATCTGAGTCAACTTTTCATCTATGTTTTTTGTGAAACTCCTCTGACTTTCGGTGACCTTTCTCAGACAGCGGCAGAGTGCTGCCAGCCTCTGATATTGGAAGTTAAATGCATTTTTGCACAATACAACAAAAGGAAATGAGCCAGGCCCTGAGAGATGGATCTGAACATTGCTCAGGCCAGATGTCTCAACAACCAAATCCATAGGGATGCAAACTCTCTGCACTTCCAAATCAAATTTGCCAATAGGAGCATAGGGCACAAAGGCAAAAACAAACATAGACATTTCTATTTCTAAGGTTCTCATAAGTGTTTGGCATAACCAAAATATAAAAAAACATTGCAGGAAAGCCTTGGCAAACTGAGGAGTTCTAGCCCCTAGATATGCTACAAAGATTGGGCTCATTTGCTTGGTATGGTTTCTCCCCCTCTGCCCCTCTTTAAAAGAGGCAGCAGGGGACTATGAACTCAATGGCAGAAGGAAAATACCATAGAAAAACATCTTCAGGAAGAGCCAAAGAGACCCTTCAGTTCAAGAGGATGCTCCCTAGTTTGTTTCTCATCTGTCAGGGTGGGATCAGAAGCCAAGTTTTAATGCTGACATTACCTCTTCTCCAAGTGACAGTTTTATGGGAAATCTCTCAGGACCTTTACAAAGTAAACATTCATCTTTCTAAAAAAAAGTTTTAATTGTATTCCTGTTTTCATAAGAAACCTCTTCTCAGACTGAGTGTCAATTCTGGGTGACTTCAACCACCAGTTTCTATTTCTCACCTCCAGCTGCACAAATTCCTTCTGTTTGTGCCTCTCATTGACCAATTTTTGTTTCCTTACATGCTATTTTGGGGCAGAGCTGGATTCCCCTTCTCATCTAGGGCATCCTTTTTCCTATCATCCTCCCACCAGCACTCAAACACCCTGCACATGTACTGCCATTGCCAAAATAACATCCTGTACCTCTGGCTACTGTCCAACAGGGGAGAGAGGAACTTCCATCACTGATTAACAGGGTCAGACCTTGCTGAAGGCTCCTCTTGCTGGTTTAGCTGGCTTTGCTAACTCGCTGCTGGAAACTCAGAGGGGTGAAGATGCACTTAAGACAGCACAAGAGACAGACAGACTACAAGTTAAAGTGTGCTGGGAGGGCCTTGTGCACCAGCTCCTGTCCTTGGGTACCCCCCTCCTCTAATCAGCATCTTGCTTCATCAACTTATCCATGTCACATGTTCATATCACTGTGATTATGACACATTTTTCATAACCAACCTGCTAAGTCAAGAGAGGCCCCTCCTGGGCCTGTGTGATTTGTGGTCCTTATGTGCAGATGCACCAAACCCAGGTCCTTGTGGTGTCTGTCTCCAGTACAGGCCAGTGTAACAGGACATGGCATTTCTGAGCGAGATAACCTCAGGGTCAGACCAGCAAAAGTGTGGTAGCGCCAAACTACACCTGCACATGCTGGACCCAGGCTCTGACACAGCTGTGCTTGACCTACAAATTGAGAGAAACCAGGGCTCCTGCCAGGTTTACTCCCCACTATTTGTTTTGCCATGTTTTAGCAGAAAAGGCATGCATGTCCACACCATGTCCCAGTGCTAACTTCGTGCCTGGCCTCTGCCACTGCTGTGCCACGGCTGGTTTGGCAGGTTGGGACACCAGTGCCTGCCTTTTATTCACTTAATGCTCACAGAAAGGCTACCTTCAAAGCCCTCATCCTCTGGCAGGTCAACACCTGGACTCTTTGAATCTGTCAAAATTCAAGCTTTGCAGAACTTGGCAATGAGGAGGTGGTAATATGGCAAGTGGAGAAAGAGAT
This sequence comes from Phainopepla nitens, assembly GCA_013400175.1. NCBI lineage: Eukaryota > Metazoa > Chordata > Aves > Passeriformes > Bombycillidae > Phainopepla > Phainopepla nitens. The sequence goes on from VXBQ01009491.1 coordinate 146,075, forward strand.
TGGCTACCATCCGACCCTGGGGAGCTCCATCCCACACTGGAGGGTGGCTGGAGTCCCCAGCAGCTCAGTGCAAGGGCTGTACCTGGCAGGGTGTCCCTGGGGCTGCAGCAGCACCTGGAGGCCACACACCCACACCTGCTTCGGGCACAGGGACCCCTCAGGCCAGGCTGGAAGAAGCTGAGGCTCTCGGAGTCTCCCCAGGGTATTTACACAAATCATCTGAGCAAGGCTCACACCTGTCTGTGAAAGTGCACTCACTGGTGATTCAGAAAATCAAAAGCACAGGAGGGCCACATGAGCAATGTTACACGTAACCACAAACCACATCAGAGCCAGCCAACCAGCTCATCTGCTGGGAGAAGCTACAGTTCTGAGTTCATCTTGCCTGAAGGATGCTCAGAGGAATTAAAGCATTTTTAGAACTCTCTGGAGAGCAAGAGTAAATCCACCAGACTGGCCAAAAAATGGCTACAATGGCTGGTTCATGGGGGATTTCAGCTGGTTCTCCCTTAGAGCAAGACACTTACAGGATGAAGAATAAATTCCCAAGCTTAGAATATAAAGGTGTCAGCAGCTGCCTTCAAGTGGGAGCCCATCCAGACTTGCTTAGCATCACGTTTCAGAAACGTCAGAGGCACTCAGTGCAGGACACTGGGTGTTGAAGGGTTTGACTCATTTCACAGGCATGGTGAACCATGCATTTTCACGGTGCTGTAAAACAAGGTTTGGCAGGGCTGGGTGTTACCCCAAGCTTAGGGAGCAGTGATACAGCTGTGAACAGCTGGGAAGGCCTCACAAGGGCAGCTGGTGAGTGCAAATCTCCCACCTTCAGCTCCTGATCTCATCTCAAACCCCCAGAAGGATTTTCCCCTGTCATCAACATCTCCAAACAGAGGTTGCCTCACCCACATGTGGCAGAGCAAGGCTGGGCTTACAGCAAGTCACTGTCATCTTGGGTGACCTCACATCCTCTCCCAATATCTCCAATGAGAATGCCACCTCAGCAGTGATGAAGCCAGACCAAAAAAAAACAAATCCCACCTGGCTACAATGTGCATTCTGCCAAGATTTGCTTGTTGGGGACCAACAGGCCAGAGGCAACTGCACAGCTGTGGAGGCAGCAGCCAAAATGACAGAACAAATACAATAAAACAGGGGAGGTGTTGAGATAGGACCCCCAATCCAAAAATGGGAAGTCAATCATTAATTATGAATTGGAAACCAAGCAGAAGCTGCAGCTGCAAACACTGATCAAGGATTGCAACCCCAGACTCTGCTCCTGTCAAACCTGTGCCCAATCCCCATGGTTCAGCTTGCTCATTCAGGAGTTACTGAAAACCCTCCTCAGCTGAGAGTCAGAAAATACAGCTCTGACCACTTACAGAATACACTTATTTGCCCTCCTTGTGCCTTGGCTGCCTCTGTTTCCTCTCTGGGTTCTCTCTGCTCCTTCACAAGCTGGAAGTTCAGCCAGACAAGGCACAGGAAGCAAAACAGAGGCTAAGGTGCTGGGCAAAGAAGTTTCTGCAAGAAGAAAGCTCAAAAGGATAGAGGCAAATCAGAAAAGGGAGATGGCACCTAGCAAAAGTATTGCAGGCTTCTGAACTGCTCTGGTTTTAAGTGACACCTCTGCTCAGCAAGAAACAAATCACAGCTTGCTCATCACTGGGGCACCCACTGATTCCAGTGTTGGAAGAGGCATCCTGCCCCAGAGCACCCACAAAACCAAAGTATTTTTCTACCTCTGCAGCCCTGAGGAGGCCCCTCCTGCTCACACAGTTATTCTGCATCCAGCTGCAATCTATTCCTGCCATTTAGGAAACTGCAGCAAAAGGTGCCATTTTTCTGGTGCTTAGTTTTGGCTACAGAAGGTGGTCTAGTACTCCCAGAAAGCACAAACAGTGTTAACAATCCATCTGCTTGGCTTGGGAATAAATCCAGGGCTTAGAGATTCAAAAGCCTAACTATTATACAGCCAAATAGATCAACCTGTAGAGCTTTAAAGTTATAAAAAACAACTGTGTGACCACCCTGCCCGAGGACACACACATCCATGCTGTGGACACAGGATGCAAGTTCTGGTTTGGCCCAGCCCAGCAGCAGGGTGACCAGCTGAACCTTAGCCTGCCTCCACTGGGCCAAATGCTCTGTTCCCAGCTGTGTCAGAAAAGCAAGGGTTCAAAATCTGAAATTCCTAGAAAAGAAATAGTGTCAATTCCCCTTACAGTTTCCCACACCAGCTGGCAAATGTATTTTCTGGATCAAAAACTAGGTGCAACAGTGAAGAGCATGCAGGAGCAAGCAGTGGATTATTTGTTTTCCTTAAAGTGCTCATCAGAGGTTGCCCAATACCCTGATTTAAACAATTCATTTGGAACCTATCTGTCCAAACTTTTGAGAGAATACCCTGCTAACTGGAATTAAAGAAAAAAACAAAAAGAGAGGATCCCCAGGAGACAGATGGTCTGCTCCATACTTCACAAAGACCATTGAGCAATACCCTAATAGGGCACAGACATCTGTGGGCAGGATCTTCCTGAAAGCCTTTCAAGAAAAGCCAGACAGAAGTTCTTTTAAAGGTAGAGGGCAAGAGACAGGGTCAGCTTTGCCCAATAAGCCCTTTCCTCATGTCCACCCCTGCTTTGGGTGCAGTGCCCCCATGCAATTCCCCCATGCAATCTCTTGTACTGCTCAGGCTCATCCTCCAGCTGCAGCCCACTCTGCCTCTGGCTGCTTCACCCGGGGCTCTCTGAGGTCCCAATGAGCATCAAACACCAGATATTCCATGCTCAAATTCTGCTTGTCCCTCCTCGGAGCAGCCTCGCTATTCCCAACAGCAGAGTACTCCAGCCCAGGCTGGTGGGAGGGTGGAACAAGGGACAGGAGGGATGGAACAAGCTTTTATATTTTATATAATATAGCTCTTATATTTTTCAGATTCTGTGCTGACTTGATGTGTAATTCTGAACTTCACATTAAGTGTTAGCAGGGTCTCTTCACAGGGTAGTCAGACAGAACAATCCTTTTCCAGCTTGAGAATCAAGGACAACTGTTACCCAAAAAGCACAAACAACAGCCAAGTTCAGGGAGCGGACCAGGAGGATGGGACTTTGTGACCTGAAGCTGTAATTGGACAATTAACCCCAACATGCAATAGGACCAAAACTTATAAAAGTGTGAAAACTGATAACTGAGAGTGATCTTGGCTCCCTCCTGGGTGTAGCCCTGGCCAGGCTCTTGTACTGCCCAAGGTGTATCCTTTGAACGCCTTTGGATAAATATCTACTTTATTCTTTCAACTCTGCCTAGTCACTGTTCCAGATCAGCCTCCCTAGGCATCAGTTCGAGCAGGGTGGAGCAGAGCAGGAAGCGTCCAGGTGGATGAGGGGAGGTGTCAGCGGAGCAGAGAGGGAGAAGATGGAATTTGGACAACGAGGGATTGCTGCTGCCCCAGCGCAGGCTGCAGCAAAGGCAGCTTGGCCTTCTTTTGCGTCAGGAAGCAGGATCCTGCCGAAGGTGCGGGACGTCTCACCGCAGGGATGGCTAAGCTCCCTCCACCCTGCTCTTTCACAGAGCCTCCCTGCCCTCTAGTGGGTTCAGAGGAATTGTGCGAAAGCAGAAGCCCTGGAGTGCCCCTTCCTCCTCCTGTCCCGCCCAGCGGGCACAGGGCAGCTGCTCCCGGGTACTGGCAGCACCCGCCCTCGCAGGGGCAGAGCAAAGCGAGCTGCTCTGGCAGGAAAACAGCTCCAAACCACTCCGGGAAACCTGGAGAGCAGAGAGTTGTTCTGCCAGCGGTGAGGGAACCGTGAGCGGGGCTTCTTGCCACCCTGACCTCTCTTTCCAAAGGGACCTGCTGGGCTGCTGTGGAGAGATCCACTTGAACCTGGGGCTTCACATTTCCTTCTGTGGCCCAGAGTACTCAAAATGTTCCACAAACACCTTTAACACCCACCTGAGGGACACTGCCAGCTGGGAGAGCATCTTGTGCCCTGTAGAAGCACAGCTGCACTGCTGCAATAAGGTTGCTGGGACTCAGTCTCTTCATGCAGGAAAAGCCAATTCTTTATTCACACAACTCATTTTACACTGTTTTTACAGACCTCATGTGCAACTTTAATTGGTTAACAGCTTTCTTGACAATTACTCTATTGGTTAGTAAAAGGTATTTTACTTGTCTGTCAAATCTCTCTATTCTTGGTTAGTTTACATATTTTGTTCACTGATTCTCATGGGACAATTCCTTGTTATTTCAGGTGCATTTGTTTTTCACCCTCAGAATAGGGTGTTGCGTTAATTTCCTCCATTCTTACGATTTTTCACATGGGAAGTTGGCTAGCTGCACTTAGAAGAACTAACAGGCCAGCTGATAATTTAGCAGAGCAAGGCCTGATTTTATGAGGCCTTTCTTTTATAATTCTTCTACTTATCCACAACAGAGGTCAAGCCTGCAGCTTGAAGAATTCACAAAGAGCAAAAGCTTCTTCTGCCATTAACAAAACAAGGGACAACTTGCAGTTTGCAAGAGCTCCTTGCTGGGAGTTCTGGCCACAGTGGCAGAGCAGGTCTTACTAGAGCACTGTGAAATGGTGGCATTAACCTGGCCCCAGGCTCCTGTGAGCCACCCCCTGGCCATCCACCATCCCCTTTGTGCTGCAGGACTTGTTCCCGAACCCCCTCCTTCACTGCCACCCTTCCCTGCTTTTGCCCGGTACTGAAATTCGCGAATCCGGGCTTCATCTCCGCTCCTGCGAAGTCAGTAAATTCACAGCCCCGCCGCTGGGAACGCCGCTTGCCACAGCCTGGTTTGTACAGACATCTAGTGGCCTGTGCTCGAACTCCACCAGCGCCACCCTTTATCCGCACTGTCGCGGCAAACCCAAGGCGTGTCCCCGTGTTGGGCTTCCACATACTCAGAACAAACCGGCGTGACCCCAAGGAGCTGCCAACTAAATAAGGAAACTCCTCAAATGCCATCGCACCCTGCTCTGCTCCCCTGGCATCTTTAGGCAGCCCATGCCACAAAACATTTTCCTTCAGATTAACCCATTGCCCTGGGCATTTTTGAGAGCTCAATCCTTTGGGCAAGACAAGGGAGCACACAGCCTCTATGATGCACAGCTAATAAACATTTGTGCATCCACGCACACAAGAAGGACAAGGGCTGGCAGTGCCTGATAACACTAATCTTGCCAGCCCAAAATAAAAAGCACCAAGGAGTGACAGGAACCCCAATAATGGGAGATTTCAGCAAGCACAGCCCCCTGGAGTGGCAGGACTGAAGACATCACTTGGTGATCCGGTGTGGGGACCTCAGCTCTGCTCTTCCCCGTGCCCTGCAGGGATTTCCTCCAAGAACTACAGCAGGGGCCTGGACCCTGACAGCTTTAAACAGTTTGTATTTCCCCTCTGTGGCCCGAGATACTTGAAAGGCCCCCAATACACACCTTAATATCCATTTCACAGAAAAAAACCTGCTGGCTGAGAAAGCTGTGTCCTGCAGGGCATAGCCCAGACAACAACATGCTCAACCTCTGTGGCTGTGACTTTTGGCAGCCATCCCCTGGTGGGATGAAGATGCAGCACTGAATTCACACAGAGCAAGGCAGCTTTGAACACACTGAATACCAACATCTTGCTGGAAAGTAATATTCACACCACTCTGACAGAGTCTTCAGAGTACCTAAACGGGCAGTTTCAGGCTTAATTTGTGTTTCTACATCTCCACTTTGAAATGAGGCTAGCCTGTCTCCCCCCAGCATACCCAATGCCAGTAAACTCAGTCTTATTTCAGAGTCATTTCCACAGGGCAGTGGGGGAAGCAGAGGGCAATGACTGAGGGTTCATATTTATGCAGAGTTTACAATCAAACACCATAGATCACCAGCTGAATACCATCACCAGGCCTCCAGGAGAGACCAGAGAAATCCTGAACTCCCCCTCTTTTGCCAGGCAAAACAAAAATCTCACATGGGAAAAAAAAAAAAAAAAGCAAGAGCCCCCATGTATTAGAACTGCCCTGGCAGCTGTGTGTACACACCAGACTCTGCACCCACAGCCTGCCTTAATTTTCTGCAGTTATTGAGAGTTACTATAATCCCAAAATAGAGGGAGTCTTCCCACCCTGCTCTGGATATCCCAATCGGGCTTTCCCCCAGGGCATCCTCGCCTTGCTGTGCACAGAAACACGGGGACTCAGTGTAACAGCGTGTTAGACACGGCTCCCGCAGAGGAAAGACTTGGAGCACAGGGCAGAACAGCCCTCCAAAGGGTTCAAAAAGCCCTCAAAAGCCCAACGCAAAGTAGGAAAGAACAGCCACCTCCGGGAGGAATCCCTGCCGGCTCCGTGCAAAGGTGACCCCGCCGGAGCTGCGGAGGAGGAGCTCGGCTCCTTTATCTCCTGAGCACGTTTGGATTAGAGGAGGTGGGGATGCCCCTGCAGCTGCTGCGAGCAGCATTTGAGAGGTGTGGGGGCCCCTGTGAAGCTGAGGAGGAGCTGCTGACAGCGAGATGAGCGCTCGGTTTCCCGCGGCGGGGACAGCGTGAGTCACTGAGCGGTGCGAGGGTGGCTTCTCACCGCGCTGCCTGGAGCAGCCGAGATGTAAAACACGTGGGCAGGGTAAGAAACAATGCAGATGCAAGTGATTACGGAGAGGCAGAATCATCGGGAGGGCGGCGTTTTTCCTACTTATCTGGGTATCTACAAGGCTGATGGCATCAGCGCAGCACGCAGAGCTGCTTGCACCTCTCCCTGCCCCTGTGCCAGGACTGGTAAAAGCCTTTCTCTCAGAGTTTGGGGTCCTTTGCTCTTCTCCAATGCCCAGCGACCAGTATGTCCCTTTCTCCCTGCTTGCCTGACATCAGAGAGCCCCTTCAGAGAACTCACCCTCCCTTTTTGCAGCCTTCAGCCCAGAGCAGCAGGAATGGAGCAGGTTTCTTTATGCCAGGTGCCACCTTGGGCACAAGCAAGCAGTACCACCCAGATGAGCTGCCTGCATTCATTCCCCCACACCCTTGACACCAGCAGCATTTTCACCAGGAGCAATGTTCACAGAACTAGAAATAAACACAGTTACAAAAAAAAAAAAAAAAAAACAGTGCAGAACCTCAGAAGAAAAAGCATCACAAGAATCTCGCTGTTGTAACAGTGGAACTCTGGCTAGAACAAAGATTTTATACCTTTGGAGAGGATTTTGCAACCAATTAAAGGAAAAACAACTCGCTTTACCAGCCAGCATGGGAAAGTAAGCCACTGATGTGGTTTTCAAACACATATTTAAATGAACAGTCTTCTGTTATCTTGGAAATAAACACGATGTTGTCCCCCACACTTGATGACAAACATGCATCCCCTGGCAAGAGGCCAAATAACTAAGCCTGGGCAGTTGCAATGCTTTTGTCCAAGCAGGGAGTTTTAGAGCAAGAGAACAGGGCTTTAGAAAGAGAAATGGTATTTCTCCCACTTATTTTAAGTGAGCTCATTTCATACATAAAAATAACAGCTGTGAAACAAAATACTGCATCTCAGGAGTGGCAGAAACCACCTCAGCACGGGAGAGAGTGCAAGGCATTAAAGCATGGAGACAGCACTGCAAGGAGTTAATCTTCCTCACTCAAAATCTTCCAAAAGCCTTCCCAGGCACTTATGGGAAGAGGACTCCCACTATCCAGTCTCGGCAACCCTGGACAAGCACATTTACCTACTGCAGCAGCACAGCCTCACTCTGGGCACAGTTTTGAGTTCCCAGTCAAGAAAATACCCAGCCTTTGACATTCAAAGAAACCAAGGGGAGGACACAATAACTTAAAAACAAAAATAAGTTTAAGTAAGTGATGGAGAGGGCTTTGCATTTCTATCCCCCACAGCTCTTCAGTAGGCACATTGTAGAGCGGGGAAGGATGGAAGCACACTCAGCTGAGGCACAACAGGGCAAGACAAGGCACAGGGTGAGTTCAAAGACTTATTTATGCAGGGGCTGCTCACAAACAGTGCTGGAGCACCGGGGGACATCCATTCCAAGTGAAGCCTATTCCTGCTCCATTTATTTCCCTTGCAGGCTACAGAGCAATCCTGGGCTGCATTAGCCTTCAGCTCTACCCACTCAGCCCTCCTGCCTCCTCTTATCTCTCTCCACCAGGGCATGGAACAAATGTGGTGGTGGTGGAAAAGAGGTTATGTTCTTTGATGTCTAATGGAAAGGCCTGCCTTGTAGCTTATCTCCCCAGATCACCTTTCAAAGGGAAGCACTTGCACCTACACTGCCTCTAATCAAACAGCACTGAGGAGTTTGAGATGAACCGCACAGAGGTGTCCACCAACACCACTGCTGGACCCAAAACACACCAGGGACGGTGGCCAAGCCCACCCTGGAGCAGGAGCCCCTCCACACCACACAGCCAGAGCCCCTCTTTGCCCTTACCTCACACAGCAGTGTCCGCAGCCAGCTCCATCCAGCTCCTGCACTGCCTCCACTCCTGTCCAGGTATCTCAGCCACTTCCCAGTGGATTTAGGGCAGGAGAGGTGGGAATGCTCCCCTGGAGGCACCTGTGTTGGGGTGCAGCCTTGCACACGCCTTTTAGCCCCTCTGGCCTGTGTGTGTCAGCCTGGGGGAGCGACAGGGCTCGAACAGAGCTCTCTCATCAGGTAAAACCATCAGGGGTGATTTCTTAGGCAGCTTCCTTTCTTGTAAACATTGTTTGATCCCTGTGTGACTGCTGGCGAGACAAGCCTCGCTCGCTCTCGTGCGAGATTTAAGGTTTGTGACCGCAGAAAAATATCTTTGTGACCACAGTCCTGAAAATCTTGTAGTCCCAAGGCCTGCAAAAAGGGCAATATGGAGCTGCATGGTAGCCAAGGTCACAGAGGCACTCTTTCACCATTTTTGCAGCTAAGCAGCCTAGACAGAACTGCAGATTTTTAGAGCCAAAGTGCACCAATCCCTCTGCATTCCAGGTGTCAGCAACAGAGGAAGGAAACAAAGCATTCATTGTTGACTGGGATTCTGCTGCCTTTGGAGTTTGTCCAGCCTCAGTCTCACCAGCTGTCCCAAAGAACTCTGGAGGTGTGGTTCCAAGGAGTGACACTGAGAACATGATACCCACACAGCACTGGGTCACACAAAAGCCTCTGCCCACCCTCTGGCACTAGCCACAAACAGATGCTTGGTGCATTATTAAGACTCCAAGCCTCCTTTTGAAGCACTGTCTCAGCAAGCAGAGGTGAATTAGCACAAAACCAGGCCACTTACAAATATACACAGCACATTCAAGTCCATACACTGCCCCAGGCCCAGCCAGAAATATTAAATTTTAAAACAGAGTTTAAAGCAAAAAGGCAGAAAAGCATACAGCCTTACCTTCCAGCCAGCACAGCAGAACTGTACTCTTAGTCTCCTAGTCACCTTACCTAGTTAAGTAATTTTCCCAATCAGGGCAATTAAGATTTGCTGTGCCTTGTTCTCCACACAGGTGTAGAGAATGAGCAAATCAGAATTCCTCAGGCTACTTAATCACCAGGTGTTTCATTTCTCACCCAGATTAGGCTGTTTTTCACTAGTAGATCTTATGCCTTTCTCCAGTAAGGGTAAAAGTTTTCCTTATTTTTTTCTTAAGAATGGTTAATTGTAGAGTAGAATTTAACTACCAAGGTTTTGCTACCAAAATCTAGCCATGCAAATCTAATAAACTCCTCTCACTTCCTCCTGCTTTTTCTGCTTCCCCAAACAGTATAGTTCTTTCCAAGCCTGTGATGGTTTTGTTAAAAATCCCTGATTTTTTTTTTTTTTTTTTTTGGGGGGACGGTTTTCTGCATGCTGAGCCATGAAGAGAGCAGTGACCCATCTCTTGGCAAGGACTTCTCAATAAAATGGGCTATCAACAGCAGAGGAAGAAGAGAAGGCTGAAAACCATCTAGGTATTGAAGGATTTCTCTTCTGTGTGCTTGGGCCCTTTCCCTCCACATCACTTTGCTAATGAGCCAACGTAAAACTTTCAATTTGATGCACTTCACATCACACTCAGCCTACACTGGTCCCAAGAGATAGATGTGACAAATCTTCAAAAGAGCTGGGAAGGCTCCAGTCCCTAAGTAGTTTAATGTTGCTTTATTTGTCTAAAGCTCTCCAGGGATACATCTGGAAGTAACATTCCTGAGCCTACCTGGTGAATAGTCCCAGGAACATAATACTGGCAACAGCTACCTCCAGCTTCTCTGAACTCAGCAGATGCTTATTTGGATCCTAATCTACTTTTGAGTCTCCTGGGGATTTTACTTCTAAGATTACTCTGAATTCAGCTTCCCACTTGACATCCTCAGAGCAGCCTGGGTATGACTTTTGCCTGAACCTACTTTGGTGTGCTTACATCTGGTACATTCTGGTCTCCAGAAGTCATATCTCAACAAGTCTGCAGGTTTGCATGTGTAAAGCAGGGTGTTCATTTAAACAGTGCCCTTTAAGCTTCCTTCCCTGAGCCCTCAAGGCCTCCATATTTTTTTATCACAGCAGTTCATGCTGTGACAAGCTACCGTGACTTTCAGACTCTTCCCTGCAGAGCTGTTTCCTGATGATGCTCATCCAGCCATGACTGGGAGGGGCAGGATGCACAGCAGACAGATCTCATCCCTGCTGCCCCTCAGAAAGCCCTTGGAGGCTCCTCTGTCAGGGAATTGAGGTAGTGACAGTTCTTTGGAGCAGCAGTGGATCAGCACCACCAGAAGCACACAGCCCCCGCTGGCTGTCCTGGCCCTGTCCTCACTAACCTCTGCTTCCTGCCCAACGTGGCTTGGTTTCCTGTAGCTGCCTTTCCACCAAAGAAAGAAGAAACATTTTCTGTTTGTATCTGCTGTGCTAATGGGCCCTGAGCTGTTTATCACCGCTGCTGCTGATTTTCTCCCTTCCAGGTGGCAGAGAGGTGTCACTGGGGACAGTGAGGAGCATCTACAGCCAAAGAAGTCTGTCATCCCAGAGGTGTCTGGAATGGGGAGGAGCAGTTCATCCCCTCCTGCACATCCCCTCCTCCTCCCTGGCTGCTGGAGGAGGCTTTCCCTGCCTGAGAGCATCACCCTGGGTGCTGAGACACTGCACAGAGGAGGGACTGCTCTAGCTGGGACCTGGCACTGAGCCATAGGTTAAGAAGATGAGAAAGGCTCTCTGGGGAGTCCTTGCCCAGCCTCCTGTGCCAGGCAGGGCTAACAAGTAGAGCAGAGTGCTAGCATGTGTCATCCCACCCTGGAGTTCCTGCCCCTGCCACCACCAGGTGTCATGGAAGCCTCTGATCATCACCTCCCACAACACCTTACTCCACAGCAGGGAGGAAGAAGCTCCCAAAAGGTCCTCAGCTCAGCACAGGCCATGGAGCCAGAGCACCTGGAGCCAGGAAGAGTCCACCAGTCCAGCCTTCATGGAAGGATGGGCCTTGTCCCCGCCAGCCCTCAGCACCACCAGCTGTGACTCACCCTGCCCAGCGGAGAGTCTTTTGCAGAATGCAAATGTTGATGAGTCGGGTGAGCCTCGGTGTCTCCAGGCTGTTTTGGAGCACCCCTGTGTCACAGTACCATAGCACCTTGGCAGCTGAGGGGTGTCACAATCGCTGCTGGCAGCAGGCAGGACACAGGCAGGAGGCTGGGATAGATGAATGTTGGTGGTGCAGGTGCCAGGCAGCTGGGACCTGCTCGGCTTTCCTTGTGCCATCAAAGAACCTGCTGGCAGACCCATGTCTTCTGAAGCATGGAGACCCCTGCCAGTGGCTGTCAAAGTCCTGGGCGTCCCCTCAAAGCCCTTGCTTTACTGCAGGGTTGATGTGTGTGGGCACACCTTTGCCTTACTCCCCTTGATGCCTTTTTGGGCTACCTAAAAACAGAGGCCAGACAAAATTAAGGGATAAAAAGCAGTAATATTTATTGAAGGGCCTTCAGGTACATTTGGGGCAGAGAAAGTCCCCCTCCCCATCAGGGCTACACCCAAAATGGACGGCGGGGTCCGGGTTTTCACGCCTTTATAAGTTTGGTCCATTTGCATATTGGGGGTTAATCTCCCAATTACAACTTCAGGTAACGAAGTCATTTACCCCAAGTTTGCTCCCCCCAACTCACTTTTGTTTACATTTCTCCAGGCCTGAAGCAGTGAGGTGTCCTTGATTCCCAGGCCTAGAGAGGAATTGTTGTGTCTGACCAAAATGGGAAAGCAGCAGCTGACACTGTATATGGAGTTTAGAGTTATACGCTGAAGGATGGCAGGATTACAAATATATGAAAAATATACAAGCTAAAATCCTAAGGCATCACCCTTCTGCTGAAAATGTAAGTCACGAAAATGTAAGTCACGCTGACAGTCAGTTCAGAGCAGTGTCCCCAAAGTACCAGGTACTGAAGGGAAACCTTTTGTGTCTGTTTTGTTCTCTCTCCTTGCTCTTACTAAGAAGCATTTCTTAGTTTCTATCTAGGCTTTCCTTTCCAGCCACTAGCACAGAAATTTAACTTTTGACAGAGCTCAGACACCACCTTCTCCTCAACACACACATAAGGACTCAGGTCGATGCATCTCCAGCAGCTCAGATGGCTCCAGCCAGAGCTATAAAACAAACAGAAGTCCCCATTTAAGTCCTCCAGGCCCTCAGGCTTGAAGCATGATATTTGGGGACTCACTAAGACAGGAAATAAAAGCATATCAATTGCAAAACAATTGCATTCAATTTCCTTGTGAATTTAAATGTGACACAATTAAAGTGCTGACAGTTCTACCTGCCCTGGCTGGCTGCAGGTTGTATTATGGGTGGGTTTGCTTCATTTAGGGAGGAAAATGCTTGTCTATAGACATAGATGACATTTATTAATGAATAATGAGTGTCACTTTCCAGACTAATTCCCACAGCTTCTAACAGCTCAGCCACATGTCATCCACCACGCCAACACAGCCCTGTGCTTGTCTCCTCCACAGCCACTTCCAGAGCCTCCTGTGTGCCCCACCCCAACACCTTCCTTCTCATTAATGCCTCTCCAGGATCCACGCCGTGGCAGGGGAATGCATAAGGAGGGAGGAATGGCAAGGAGTTGTTTCACCAGCTGGCTGCAGCCGCGAAGGAACAGGCAGAGTGATGCCTTAAGTTTTAGCTTTTATATTTTTCAGATTATGTGCTGTTTTAGCGTGTAGTTCTGAACTTCATATTAAGGATTGGTGAGCTCTCTCCACAGAGTAGGGACGTTAAAATGATTCCTTTCTAGCTTGGGACCAAGGACATGTTTTAGGCCCAAGAGTGTAAACAACGGTGAAGGAAGAGAGGGAACAAGGAGGGTGGAGCTTCATAGCCTGAAGCTGTAATTGGATAATTAGCTCCAATATGCTCATGGACCAAAACCTACAGAAGTGTGAGACCTCCTGATCGGGGATCCATTTTGTGACCATTTGTGGGTTTGACTTGGGTGTAGCCCTGGTGGGGTTCCTGCACTGCCCAAGGTGGATCCTTTCAATAAATACCTTTTATCCTTTTATTGTACCTAGTCTCTGTTTCCAGGTCAGCCTTTCCAGGCACCAAGAGGAGCTGGGAATGAAGGCATGAAGGGAAAATAAATGGGCTGGAGGTGTGTGGAAGGTGTTACTTTGTTTCTCACCAAACCTCTTTGCATTGGCAATAAATCATTTTTCCCAGCTGAGTCTGCTTAAACAGTGAGGGTAACTGGTAAGTTACCTGCATTTATCCCAACCACAAGCCTTTCCAACTTATTTTCTCCTCTCTGAGCTGTTCAGGAGGGGGAGTGAGAGTGGCTGGGTGGCCGTGGGGGAGCTGACTGGGGTCAGCCCACAACAAGTGCCCAGTTTTGAAATTTCAAGTGCAGAGAGGTGTGTCCAGCTAGCAGATGTCTCTTTGATAGCACACTCCAGGTGAGACTCTGAGTGCATCACACCAGGCTCAGCCCTGCTTGCCCCATTCAACAAACAGGGATGCTGGAGGGGGGAAAAAAAGCATTTCTTTTTGCATCTCTGGCAGAAACATGTTTGCAGCCCTGGCAGGGCCTTTGGAGATCATGCAGTGGCCTGGGGAGAGAGGGTGGGATTCCCAACAGACCCTGCCCAGCTGACCCAGCAGCTCCACCTGAGGGTTTACTGGAAGTCACCACAGAGTCTCACTGCCCAACTTCTCCCTTTTACACTCAGCAAGAGACCACAGAGATGCTTCACATTTCTATGTTTAATGTGCCCTTGGAGACCACAGGAAATAGCACTTTTAAAAAGTAGGTCTTCAGGGGAGGGGTAGCATTTTTTTTTCTTTTGGTCACAGAGGAAATTAGAAGTAAAGAATGAGATGAGTAAAAAGTGTTTAAAGAAACTGAATTTCCGAACCGATTACGTGATTCTGCTAGCAGGTGATTCAATGGTTCTGCACGAGGTTTTCACACCCTAAGAGCAAAAGCAAAGTGTTCAACAGTGGTACCAGACTTACAGAGGGCACAAACCACTAGAAAACAGTTGCAAGAAAACAAAGGAGAGCAGTTTGGTCACAAAAAAAGAGGTCAGTCTTCCAAAGAAGGGTGTACAAAGAAGCAACACTTGTTGTCTAAGTGATGTTCCTGGACAGTCAACAGTTGAAGACAGAAACCATTAATTTCTTTTCTCCGAGCCATGTCCTTCATTCCTAGAACATTATGCTCTCAGTGGCTGCAGGCGGGTGGAGGGGGCAAGCTCACCCCGTCACCATTTCCACACACGTTTCTGGTGCTGGGCATGACCCCACCACAGGCACTGCGGGAAGTCAGGCAGCTTCTCCTCGGTGCCCTACAAACCCGGGGGTTACGGGCAGTGAGCTGAAACGTGGAGAAATGAAAGCGCTGCTGTCGAAAGCCAATTTTAGGGTTTGGGGGTTTTTCAAAGAATTCAGTGGTTGCATGGCTGCTGACAACTCTGCCTTCAGCCCCAGTGTCCCAAAGAGCACTCGAGCATGGCAGCCTTGGTGTCTGCCACCATGTTCTCATGTTCTCCTCGTCCCCTCGGTGCATCCTCCAGCTTCCTTCAAGCACTAGGGCTGGGCTTTTGCTTACTTTTGTCTGCAGGAAGATGAAGGATGGCAGTGAATGGAACAATTTTGGCTGAAATTCTGGCCAGGACTTTCAGGTAGTGTCCCGCAGGTGAGAGGAATCAGCACGTGGAGGCAGAAGCTTTGTGTGCCACCTATGGCCACCAGCAGCCCACAGCAAAGAGTCTGATGGCAGCAGGAACCTGTGCAGGTGGTGCTCTGCTCCTTCCAGGGAGTGCACAGTACTGGCACTTCTCTGTAGCACTGCAATCCCACCAGCTCTGGAACATGTTTAATCTGTGACTTGGAGGGCTCTGGAGACATGGATGCACAGACTGGCAGATGGGTCTTGCCCTGTCTTGTCACCAACACCCTCCTCTGCAGAATAAAATGCCTGTGGTGGCAAAATAAACTCTTCAAGGGCGGGGAGACAGGACCTCAGGATGGTTCAAACTGGATTAGGAAATTACCATCCCCTTCTTTCCATGGACAGCATTACCTGAATCATCTCCTCCAGCACAGCAAGCAGGGTCACCACAGGATGTGAGGGGGGAATTTCAAGCAAAATGATAATTCCCTTCTGCTGCTTAAGGAAAAAAACAGTCAGCCAACCCACCCTCACTTAAACCAAGTGAGCAATGAGATTTAACTACTGAATGTGCTGAATTCCTCCTGGCCCTTCACTGCTGGTATCAAGCAGGGAATCTGAGAAAATTACAATTTCTCTTGTGCATTCTTGATCTTCCATGGTTTGGATTTCTCCTTCAGGACTGTTATGAAAGTTAAATCTTGGATGCCTGTTCTTCGTGCAGAAATCTTATTAGGAGACACAAATGTTCCTCTCTGATGCCTTTTTCTCTGACAAATATTTTGCCTCTAAGTTGACATAAACCTGACTGTCGTGAGGAGAGAGAAACATCAGGGAAAGTGCATGTCCCCAGCACTGAGGAGGAGAACATGCAGTCCAGTCCTGATGGCCATTCAGATGGCTCAAAAGGCTATTCCCCTGCCAGGGCAACTTTCCAAGGGGAAGGCCCCAGGGAATTAGGTGACCAGCTTTCAGTCCCCAAGAATGACCTGACAAACGGGAACCAGAGGAATCCCCAACAACAAAAGAAATCTGGTTGGGTAGACTTTTTCAACTGTTGCTGAAGGAAACTGGTTGTGGAATATGGGAAAAAGAGAGAGAGATGTAAAATGTCTGTGATGGTTTCTAAGGTGGGAAAGAAGTTGATTCTCTCATAGATGGTGCTGAGGAATGGGGAGGCAGCTGAGGGAGAGGAAAGCATGTTGTGGTTTGAAATCCCACCTGGAGCTTTTAGTCTCTTTGCTACCCAGAGGAATGAGCAGCTTGTTTCCAGTCAAAGCTGCAAGTCTCTGGAGCAGAAAGCCTTTGTGCCAGTCCACACAGCTGCTGCTGGCTTGGCAGGGGCAGTCCCACAACTCCTGGGGCAGGCCATGTGCAGGGAACAGAACATCTGGCTCTCCTCGTTACCCCGAGAGACAAATCAGCACCAAGTTGTCAAGCTTTTCTTCTTCCTCTTCTCCTTTTTCTTTTAAGTCTTTAAAATAAACCAGAAATTCACATGCAACTTGCCTCACCTTGCAGCAAAACTACTCTGTCTTTACTCATCTCATCCTCTCTTCTGCGCCGAACCTCAGTCACTTAGTCATGCCTAAAATTCCACTTCTGTAACCATGATGTAATACACCCATGTGTCAGGGCATTAGGAGAATAACAGCAATATCTAAATCTATGTCTCTTCCCTTTCTCCTGTCTCTAACCACCAGACAGTGCTCCTTGCCAACCTGGTAAGAATTTGCCAGAGTCTGTGCAGCTCCTTGGGCTGGAAGAAGTGACCCCACAAAGGACATTGTAACAGAAACTCAGAGAGCCCAAGGCTGGCTTCAGGTAAAAAAATGGAGATGAAAGGAGATTAAAAAAAGAAGTCTGTGATGCAGCCCCTTCTTTCTCGCTTACAGCACACCCTGAGCCTACACAAGGCTTGCAAGGCACTGGAGCCTGGTCTCCCTTTTCCTCCAGCCAGGCAGGAGGAAATAGGATACAGCATCTAATACACATCAGCCACAAGAGATGCCAAATCTCTGCCAAGCAGCTCTCTGTGCTGAGCAAAACAGCATAAATATTTGCCATGTAGAGCCCCAATTTGGGCAGCTGCACATCCAAACTCTTGGGCATCTTCTGGGAAGCGTACAGTTGCCCACAGGAGTTGTCTGTGTGCCAGGTAGTGGGAGCAGACCAGAAAACTCTTATCAGGAGGTGATCTGGGCTCGTCACATCTTGTCAGCCACATTCTCTGCAGAGAGGGTGTCTCTGGAGCCCTGTAAAATGGTGCTGAAACCCCTGAGGCACCTCCATACCTGACCCAGGCTGCTCCATCAGGAGAGAGGATGTCAGCTCAGACCACTGCAACCATGGCCTGCAGGGCAGACAAAACCCAAACATCAGTCAGTCAGTCACTAGCAGGTCAGTCCTGCTAGTGGACTTGGGATATCCTTTCTTGTGCAGAGACCATTCCCTTGCTGAGGAGAGAACAAAATATTTGGCAAGCTCAAATTAAATTTCAATAATTTATTTTTATTAAAAAATTTTGAGTACAGCCCAAGAGCTATTAAATATCACAGAATGGTTTGGCTTAAAGACAGCTCCAACAACCCATGGCAGGGTTCTGGCAGGGACCCCTTCTGCTAGACCAGGTTGCCCAAAGTCCCATCCCACCAGGCCAGGACACTTCCAGGGATGGGGCATCCACAGCTTCTCTGGGCAGTGCCAGGGCCTCACCACCCTCACAGGGAAGAATTTCTTCCCAATGTTCAATCTAAACCTACACCCTTTCAGTTTAAAGCCACTCCCCTGTTCCTGTCACTCCCTGCTTTTGTCACCAGTCCCTTTCCAGCTCTCTGGAAGCCCCTTGAGGGACTGGAAGGGGCTCTGAGGTCTCCCTGGAAACTTCTCCAAGCTGAATAACCCCAACCCTCTCAGCCTGAGAGAGCCTAATGTCAGCATTAAATACTCATTGAGTATTTCATGGTAACAATTAGCAAAATTTTCTTTAAATGAATGGCTAATTAGCTAGATAAGCTGATGACTTTATTAGTTGATGTGGCAAAAGCAGCCTATGAACTGACTCCATGCAGCTTGAAATTGTATAATCCTGTCATGACCTCGCTCCCAGTCTGAAGTCAGAGCCCAGGATTTAGGCAGTGGCTTTGCTCTGGGCACCTGGGGGGGATGTTTGAGGGATGGATCCAGAGCAGAACCACGTCTCACTGGCAGCTGTGCCGCTGACTCAGGAGCATCCTTGGTGCCCCAGCTTGATCCTGCACCAGCTCTGCCCACCTCAGGAGGCCCTGCACTATTGATAACAACACTGCCCACCCTGCTGTGCCACTGCCTCGGAAACATGCAGGTCTGTGGTGCCTTTGGCATTCCAGGTAAGGACAGATCTCGTCCCCTCCCAGGAGCAAAAGCTCATCCTGCCCCAGAGCTGACTGCAGCCATGGGTTACTGTGGGGTGACCTAGAGAAGCTTTTGGGACCCTTCCAGCCCTCCCAACACCGTGCCAGCAGACAGAGGAACCTCAGGGCAGATTTCCTGGGGGCCCAGAACGCCCTGCCTCTCTCCAGGCTGCCCTCCAGTAAAGAAGGGAAGCACGTGACGTGCTTGGCTAGTTTGGCTACAGAGGCAGCTGTGCAAAGAGATTCCTACTCCCCACTTGGATGTCCCATCACCAGGAGAGCAACCCAGCTCAAAGAGCAGTCAGAAGAGGACAGCAATTTCCAGCCTTTCCTGGAAAGGTTTGGATTCAGCAGCTCTGTCTCTGTGTTCTGCAGTTTTACCCTCTGAGGTGTGCAGGGGCGAGGGCGGTGAGAAAAAGTCAAGCCAGAAGATCCCTAAACTTCCTCCTTTTGAGATATTTTCCACCCTGAGAAATTCAGTGGAAACACCAGCAATGGCTGCATGAATAGGGGTGCAGTTTTTCCCTCACAGCAGTAGCCAGACCACTGAGAAGTTTCAAAGAAATAAACTTCTCCCAATCAGACAACACAAACCACAGGCCACCAAGCTGAGAGCAGCAGCATGGAAAAGGAAACAAATGCTGCAGGCTGCTGAGGAGCCACATTCACTGAGACCAACAGCAGAGCTGCAGGAAGGCAGGAGCATGGGCAAAGTGCAGCCTTTGTGTCCTGCCTGGTGGCAGTGGCAGTGACAGCCCCAGGGTTAGAACTCTGTGGACCTGACACCAGGATGAACAAATAAGGTTTGGGGGTTTTTCACACCACTTTGTTTCTTTGCCCTTCAGACCACCCTGTGAGAAGTGCTTCTGGGGCCAGAGGTCACACAGATGGTGCCTTTGGGGACAGCAGCACTTCTGCTCAGCCACAAGTGCCCGGCTTCACTCAGGCTCTAAACTGTGGTTTGAGATCAGCCCCTTCCTGATGGTCAAAGTGGGCTTGGGCTGCCTGGTCTGTGCTGCCCACACCACACCTTCCCAGTGCCCAGATCCTGATGTTTCAATGCTGGAGCTCCAAAGTCTCATGGAAAAGCCCTGCACATTGCCAAGTGGGCAGCAAAGAGGGATGAGGCTCCCAGATTTCTGCCACGCTGCTGGAGAGGGAATGAGGCACTGACCCCAGGTCACAGAGGCCTCGCAGTGCTTTGGCCATGGCAGAAGCCTGTTGCACCAAATAAGGAGAAGACAGCACCACTCACTAGCAAAATATATATTTACCATCTGTGTTTTGCTCAAGAGAGAACATCTCATGGCAAGGGGCCCAGCCAAAGTCATGCAATTGACAGGTGCCAGCTTGTCACCAGCTGCATCCGGAACAGGGTGGCAGACCAGGCCTCCATGGAGAAATCTCATGTGCTGAAAGGGCAGGAGGAGGGCTTGAGATGCTGCTTTCACCTCAAGCCCCACTGCCCTGCCCTGCTTAGATTGCATCAGCAGGGCCTGTGGCTGCCCCACCATCCCCACCACCACAGTGTGGTCATGCTGTCACTTCTGGAACAGCCCTCCCAGCCCTGCTGCTCTTAGCGTGTTCCTTGCAAAGGCAGTTGGGAGGAGTTAAATAAAGTGGTTGAGGAGCACTTTCTGGAATGGGAGCGGTCCATAACTTAACACAAAATGAACACAGCACCTATCCCAGCCCAGCCAGCAGGAAGTGCCTGTGGTGCAGCAGTCACAGTGCTGGGCAGGGGGCCAGCCATGGCTTGAGGGGAGCAGTTGTTCACACTATTCATCCCCACACCACTGTCTGCGGTGTCGTGGCGTGACCCAGACACCTCCTTAACACCCCCCAGCTGTCCCTACCAAGGCTGTGGCACCACAGGGAGCAGCAGGTCCCACCATCTTCTCAGGCAGCAAGTAGTGAGTTCCAGCAGGGTCTTCAGCACACCACATTCTGAGTTTGTTGGGGGTTTTTGTAAGGAGAACACGTGCAACAGACTGTTGCAGCACAGGCCTGGTGCTTTCCAGGTGTCTTCTTTCAAACCTTTACCAGTTTCTTGAATCCCCTCATGCTGAAGCCCAAGCATGGTTTCTGGGTGGGTTTTGTGGTGCCACTGTGCCCAGGCAGCACTCAGCCCTCACACATCTATGTGTGTGTGTGTGTGTGTGTGTGAGTTTAGGGGCTGCCAGCCTTGCACCATTTCAAAGCTTAAATAGGCCAAAGAAAGTTTTGGATTCCTCAAAACTAACCAGGGCGATTTTGGAGACATTCACGTGCAAACTGTCCATCTTCCTGAGCTTGAAGAGAGCCCCCAGGTAGCTGTTCCGGGCCCACATCCTCTGCCCCGTGCAGAAGTTGGTGGCTTTGTCCTCCATGAGCACGAGGCTACCCGGGGAGGCCGGGTTCCTCTTGTACACGACGTGGGACAGGTGCTGGCTGTCACAGGTGCTGCCGCGGAACAGGACATTGGAGTACACAAAGTACAGCCCGGGCTCGCTGATCAGTAGCCCCCGGTTGTGGTACTGGATGTCACTGGTGTAGGCATGGCCAGAGATGGGCTCCCACTCCAGAGGGAGGTCCTGCTGGGCCGGGTTGCCTGGAAGCCAAAACAAGACCAAAAAAAAAGGGTGGTAAGTACATTCAGCTGCATGGTTTTTCCTCAGGTCATCCCCCACATCACACAGCAGCCGTTCTCCAAGCCTTGTCTGCGGTGTGGAAAGTCCTCCCCGGCCTCACACCTCACCAACGCCAGCCCCCGGCGACAGCTCCTGCCCTGCACACCCCAAAGGCCAAGCCAAAAACAGGCCTCACTGAGAAGGATAAATGAGGGGGAGGATTTTACCTGTGGAGCAAATTTCCACTGTCAGATCAGACATGTCACCCGAGGAGAACAGGAAAGCCTGGGTGAGGTGGGCTCCTCATAACTCCCGCCATGGCACCCCCTGATCCCGTCCCAGCTGCCCACCCCTGCTGCCTCAGCACGTACCTGTTAAATGTGCTGCCTTCCTCGCCTCCTTCCTCAGGGACTGCTCCTTCTGCCCTGCACAAAGATAGCGAGGATGTTGGCCGCACGCTCCATGGAGAAGTCAGCCCAGAGAGCGGGGGGAGCCAGCCACAAAGCTGACACCCGGGGCCCTGCCAACCATCCCACTGGCCAGGCAGGAGGTGGGGCTGTCCTCAAGAAGGGGGATGAGAGCAGGGAGAACTCTGCCTTCCCTGGAGGGCTGAGTTCCCTTTGGAGAGATGGGCCTGCTCCAGGGACTCGGTATTTGGATCCCGTCCTACTCCATCCCTTCACTTTTCTTCAACGTCTACTTCATGTTCTCTGATTTTAGAAGCAGCCCATTCTTTTTCTCAAGCCAATTAAATTTTCCTCTCCTCTCCCTCTGCTGCTTTACACTACTTCCCTGTTTCTCTATATTTATCCAGCCCCCTCGAGAAATTCAGGGTTATTATTTATGTTCAGCTTCTGCTAAAGAAGCCTGTGATCAGAGCACGGAGCACCCAGTTCAAATAACAGCTCCCCTTCTCCTAAAGGGGAAAATTTATTAGTATAGGAGTTGATGAGAACCAGGACTGCCCTTTCCCAAGAATTTTGCTATTTCAAACTTTTTTAATTCGGTATCAGAACAAATTTGAAAATAAATGTTCTAATAACTAAAATTCTCAAGAGGGGGGAATAAAACTTTTCAGATCTAGAAAAACTGTCAAGAGAACTGAAAATTTCGCTCTGACTTGGCCATTTTTGAAAAGGATAGCCTTACTTATTAACACGGAATGCAAAGGAAAAGCAATAGTTTGGAAGTTCAAACCACAATTTTTAAATTTTTCCACCCAAGTTGAAACTTTTTATCTTTTTTACCTAAACGAAATCTAGAAAAATTGGCGGATTCTTGTGGAAAGTTTCAATTTCACTGGGTTCCTCCTCCAGGCATAGACCCACCTGTGAGTTTCTGTGAGGCTGGAGGGACGTGCTCAGCGCTGGCCGACTGTCAAGAGAGAAGAGGGACACCGGCTTAGACTGAGAGCGTGAGCAGCCAAGGACTGCGTGTGACAGTGGCTAAATCTGAGTGCCCGTGGGGAGATACAGAGTGCTGAGAAATACACAGGGAGCACTCGGGAGCACAGAGACATCCAGATCAATCAGTCACCAACCGAGCAGTCCCTCGCGGGAAAAAGCACCCCCCTTCAACTGCCACAGCAGACATTGAAATGCTACCATCCTGTCCCTTGGGAGCATCTCAGACGTGATTCCAAGTGTTCCTTTTTCCCTGTTTCCCCAGGGACCTGTGCCCAGCCAGGCAGACCTCACCTCTCTGAGTTCATCCACTTCCTTCTCCAGGTGAAAAATCTTAAATATGCTCAGCCCCACTCCAGTGAAGGCCACCAGCATCAGCAAGAACATCACGAGGAAGCCGACGCTCCTCCTTTCCCTGTCGTTCCGTGGCTTTCTCCTCCGGTCGGGTACCGGCGGAGGGAAAGGAGCCCCGGGGGGACCCGGGGGGCAGGAAGCGCCCGCATCAGCACAGCCGTCCACCCAAAAGATCTGGGGGTAGTAGTTGAGGTTCTGCTGCACGGGCGGCAGCGGGATGGGCCGGACGTGCCTGCTGGGCTCATCCTTGTGGCACCCGAACCCTGCCGGGCCCCGAGCCCCGGCGGCAGCTCTGCCCTGGGCTGGCTGCATCCCTGCGGCGGCGAGCGCCCGGCTGGGATGCTGCCGCTGCGAAAGCCCCGAGCATCAGCAGCAAAGCCCCTTCCGGCCCTGCCGGGGCTCGGGAGCCGGGCGCTCCTCCCACAGCCCCGCTCCGGGGGCAGCGCTGCCGCCCGGGGCTCCGCCGTCCAGCCCCCGCAGCAGCTCCCCAAAACCGCGCGGGCTGCTGCCTCCCCCTGTCCTCCCGCCAGCAAGTCTGCCGAAGAAAAGGAACCACAAACTCTCCGGCATCCTGCACCGCAAGGGAGAGACGGAGCCGAGGAGCCCTCCCCAGCAGGAGGATGCAGAAACCCGTCCCGAGCGGGATGCAGAGAAATCGCTCCCTTCCTTCCCCCTGTCCGCTGGGCATCCCACCCTTCCCTTGGCAGCTCCGCAGGGCACGGATCCCGAGGCACAGGACACAGACGCTGTCCTGCCGCGGAAGAAGCCTCAGTGAGAAGAGGAAGAGCAGTGAATCGTGCAGCCTGAGCAGAGCTGCCCCAGCAGAGCCAGCTCAGGGGGCCTCTCTCCTGCCTTCCAAGGAAAAACACAGAATCCAGACCATGCTGCAAGGGCCGGCACTTTTAAGAGCTCATTACAATAACCTAATGAAGAGAGACAGGGACATTTCCATTTCTCAATTTCCATTCCTCATTTATTGCAGATTCCTAAGTGGAGACAGTGGGACTTTCCCACAGATTTACAGGTGCACTCAGGCAATTATAAACATTTTTCCTTGCATTTTACAGACCTGTGTTGAAGTGTGTATGGGGTAGTGTTAAAAAAAGGAAATGCTTGACACAAGAGCAAACCAGAAATTTGTCTTCTGTGGCTGAAGGAAGCAATCATAATACACAGGCTTTGATCTTGAACATCAAAACTGGAATCTGAAAAGGGCACGTTTGAACAACCTTTGTACATTTGTTTCTCCAAAGCAAGGGCTCAGCTTTGCCTGCAACCACACCAATAAATCAGATGTGCTGACAAAGTCTTGCCTGCACCACCAGACACCCCACTGCTTTTTGAAGATATTCAGCAGCCCTTTGCTTCAGCAGCGATCCACAGCAACAACCCCATCTGGCTCTTCCTCACACTTCTGGGTTAAAAAGACAAAAAAGCAGCAAAAAATCCAACTCTAACAAGTTCAAGCTTTGTCACGCCTACCCTGGCTCAATCCTCTTGTCTCTTTCCCAGAACAGCCACCCAAGGACAGGTCTCCATCCCCTCCCACAGCCATTACAAGAGAGAGTCACACGATGGCTTTGCCTGGAGAGGATCCACTTCCACATTTTTCTGACACTGTGTTAATGCCAAGAGCTTACTGAGGTGGGATTGAGGAGAGAGTAGCAGTTTCTCTTAAATGTCACGAGTGTTCTTACTCCACACCCCCTTCTTCCCACTTTCACAATGACGCTTTCTTAAAGGGTGGGTGAGAGGGAGAGACAAGGAAACCAACTGAAGCCATTCCAGCTGCACCTTCTTTTTTGGATGCCCAGATCAAGAGCCTGCTAATACCCCAAGTGGTGGCAAACCAAAGACCGGGGCTATCTTACCATCAAACGATACTTAGTGCACAACATCCTTTCAAAGACCTCTCCCCCTGCTGTGCTGGTCCTGCTGTCACTCCATTTTCCTGTCACCCCCTTGAGATGCCACCAAGATGACAGACACTGGCTGGAAGATGGTGCCGGGCAGGGCTGTCTGCACAGCACATCAGGATCACAGAGCCACAGGAGGGGTGGAAGGGACCTCTGGAGATCCTCTAGTCCAAAAAAAAGCAGGTTCTGGTGCCTGCGGGCTCTGTGTTCTGCTGGCTTCCTGCTGCTCAGATGACACAGGATATTAACAGGACTATGGAAATAATGCCAGGACAATTTGCTGTAGGTAGGCAATTCAGTCACGTGAATTTGCTAGAAGGCCTAGAGCCAGAATTTAGACAAGGTTGAGCCCTCCTAACATGTGGGGCAAGGACAGCTGGGCAGGAAAACAAGGCATAAGAAGGACAAAAGAGGTGTCAGATTTGCCTCCACCACCCTATCCCCCTCTTGAACCAGTCTGTACACCCTTTTTCCAGCAGCCCTACTATGTCATTTGAAGAATAAGGAATATTTTCCAATGGAAACACCTTCCATAGCCCTCATCAGATAATTGTTCCCCTTTACCAAACCAACAAAAAACATAACACAGACTGCAAAAGAGGATTTGCTCATAAGAACACTCTCCATCCCCAGCTCACCTGCAGAGGAGAGGTGGGAACTCCTGTTAACAAGACACACAATTATGCTAAAGTTGATGGCAGAGAATCAGCCAGCAGCTAAGAGTTTGTATCAGCAGGATTTAGGGACTGAAGGATGACCTGCCTGAGACAGCCCAAAGAAAGCAGGACTTGAACAATGATCCAGATCTATTACTTGACAGAAAATAAACCCTGAAACTCAAAACAAAAACTGAAGTGTGAACCTCTGTGTAGGAGAGGCTCTCAGCATGGTTTGGATGGAGTCTCTCTGGAAGCAATTAACAAATATTTCCTATTACACAAATGACTAGTGGAAATGTTAAAAAGCAACTCTTGAAAGCCAACAGGGCTGCAGGAATTACACCTGAGAGCAATCGAGAAGCTTGAGAATCATTCACATTCAAACCCACAGGATTCGACATCTTGAGGATAGAGAATTGAATCAGAAGAAAACAAGGCAAGAAACAAAGACTGCAGATCAAGTTCTTTGGGTAGAAAACCATGTGCTAGAAAGAAATCAAGTCTGAAGCTGAGAGGCTCCTCAGCTGGACATGAGCTCCCAGCAGGGAAAGCCCACCGGCTCCCATGAGAGCTCACACACACGGAGCTCCAGACAGCTACAGACACTCCTGGAACTCACTTTACAAGTTCTTGTTTAACTCCAGAGAGTTGGAAGAAGTTGCAGGAACTGTTGTACAGAAAGGAGGTTCAAATCTGTCTGTTGAAGAGCAGATTGGCAGGGAGGGATGGACAGTGTGTGGAAAACTTGTGAAGAGAGGGATGATTTCCAGCAGCAGAGAGCTCTTGAATCTCACAGAATAAAAAGCCTCCCAAGGAGCCACTAACTGTGAGCCAAATCGGAAGGAGTTTGAACAAAAAGATGGATTTTTGACTGAACACTGGTATGGATGCTTGTGAGAGGTGCCTCCAAAGGGAGAGGACCTCCCTCTGCTGAAGCCTCAGGGATGTGGAAAGCTCCAGCACTCACAAGGCGTTGCAGTTAGCACCGACATCTTCATGTTGTTTTCTTTATCACGTGTTTATTAGCAGTTTGGTTTATCAAATAAGGGCGATCCTTTTCATGTTCTCAACAACTGCTCTCCTTGCTAGGAGCATTTGTTTCACATGTAAAGCTATGGAAGGACATTCAGATATTCACACTCAAGAACAGGTTTTTAAGTCCACTGTTAACAGCTCTGGCCTGGCATTACACTGTTTAACGTGTCCCTCTTCCAGTGAGCAAGGTGCTCTCTCCTATCCTTCACCCTGATTCCAACAAGCAGTCAGCAGCCCTGAATTTACCAAAACAGGGGTCTGTCCTGAGGTGAGAGGGAATCCAAGGAGCCAAAGCAGATGATAAAACAAAGAGTAATTAAAATATTACTCTGCTGGTATAATTTCTTTTGTGCCTGTGGGAAGTGCAGGGAAATGAGGTAGAGTGGTTATTGGCCAGGGGGGCCTGGTTGGTACTGGACAGTTTTATTTCTTCCTGGGAGCAGCCAGTCTCAGCCCCTTCAAGACAAACAAACTGTAACTGTGTCATTACAACTCATAGAAGCTTCAGCAGCTGCTTCCAGTTATTTTTCTGGGAAAAGAGAAATAGCAGACAGGGATTGTTTTTTGTTGCCAGCTCACAGGGGGCCCCGCAGCCGGACAGAGGCTCCAACCACATCTAACAATGGAGAAAAACAAGCCTCAAGGTGGCAAACGTTTCTTTTCCACCTCTAGGTCCACAAGGGGCAGAGTTCAGTCCCTGTCCACTGCCTCCCAGAAGCTGCCCTGCTGCGTGGGCGCCCCTGGTGACTCGAATGGAAAGCAGCACAGGCAGGGCCAGCAGCAGCTCCCAGCTCCTGTTCAGTATCAGACAGCAGGAAGGCAGCAGAAGCCTCCTTGGAAGCTTCTTTCAAATCTATGCTGCTTAAAATTAGAGAAGGGCTAAGTGAGAAATAGGAGTGAGTTTCAGCACTCCTTCCCAAGCTGAGCTGTTATGTGGAGGAGCTCTGGGAAGAGCCCCTTGTTGAGCTGTCACACAGCCCAGCAGCCCCTGCAGCAGACACGCAGGGTTTCCAGGAGATGAGGCACCTGGGGCTGCCCACAGCCCTCTGTGGGCGGGCCTCTCCCCTTCACTGTTCCAAATGAAGTGGAACATGTTTGTACCTAATTAACCAAAACCTGCTCAGCTGTTCCACCTTGTGCTGTCACTTAACAAAAGCAGGAGCCACACACCAACTTAGATTTGGGTCTTCTGCTTACATCACCACACAGCTGGTAGAGTCTGCATCTTTTAGAAAGCCTGGATTTCCACTGATATTTATCTAACCTAAACCCCTTACTTAGGCAAACACAGCAATTCACTTACGCAAGGTGTGTTTGCACCCATCCACCCTCACACAGAACCCTTCGCAGTGAAGATTTTTTTGACCCTGAGCTCAGGACCTGCCCAAGGACTGAAGGACACCATCCTCACTTCAGCACACACATTGGCTTCAGGGTGTTTTGCACCAACAGCTGTCCAACCTTTGCTTGCAATGTCACACGGGAATTTGAGACTTATAAACTGTCTTCATTAGAAACTATTATCCCTACATAAAGTCTATAACCAATTTGAGACTCGATTCCAAAGAACCAAATTTTGAAAGCTAGACTGCGTGACATTAATAAAACTGAAAGTAAAAAATGACTCAAGAGCCCACATGAAAGGAAAACATTAGGCAATTAAGAACCTGACGGTAAGAAAAACTTTTTAAAAAATAGAGAAGTGGTTACAGATAACTAAAAGCAGGGAGGCAGCAGCAGGTGGAAGCTGTGGTTCAATCACCAATCTCTTACCAGAACACACCCTCAAGTCTGCAAAAGCCTAACTGGCCCTGTAGGTTCCTTCAGATGCTTTATTCCCATGGCACACTTCCCGTGTGTTCCATTACAGGACAAGCTTTATCACTGGTATTTTTCCACAGAATGCATCAACTCCTTAGGTCTATTCAGGCCCAGTTTCAACACGTATAGAGGGAGCCGGGTATTAATGCTCAGAATGCATTTAGTATCACGTCTGTAACTGTTAACTTGGAAATCTGAACGTGTGCTGAAATCTGAACGTTGAGAGATTTCAACTTCACTTACCAGCACAGTACAGAGCTGGGAGTCTTTAGCTCCTAGCCAGAGTGTCAAGAGGGGCTGTTTTAAGAATTCAGTCACTTCCAGCTTCAGATGGTTCTTACTGAAAAGCCCAGTGGTTGCCTGGGCAATAAAGGTACACATGCTTCTAACAAGTGACATATCAAGAGTAAATAAAAGAAACCCACAATTTCTCCCCCCTAAAACACCCAACACTCTCCTCTCTCAGCAAACTCCACACTCAGTTATATTCTTCAACTACAGTGCTACGATGAAGCAGAGAGACCTGAGACACTCAAGTGAAAACTCAGTGCTGGGGAGGTCTCCTCTGACAAGCAGATGCTGGCCAGCCTGAGTTTGGCATCTGGCTGCTCACGCTCCTGCTGGGCTTGACAGAAGTCAGAGGGGGAAAGGCCCGTAAGGGGCAAACTTCAAGCCAAAAACTCTGGTTTGAGCCAGTGACTTTCTAACTTTCCTTTCAGGGCCTTTTACATCCTTCACAAGCCTTAGCTCCGAGTAGCAAGAGGTCATTTCACGCAGTTCTTCTCACAGAAAGCCATCACATGCAAGGATCCCGCAGGGGAAGGTGTGAACTGAGGTGGGAACCTCTCCAGCAGTTCCACAATTCCTGACCTTTTGGACAAAGCACCACTCAGCCCTCAGAAACCACTCCTCCACACTCTATTGAAATAGAAAAACACATCTAGGCTGACAAGTTTTTGAACTCCTTACTACAGCCCAAAGGATCCCAAGTCCTAGTACTGGGCGGAAATTTTAAGACTAGTCCTTTGCAAAGAATGTAAGCCACAAGTTTCATTTTCAAAAGAAAAAAAAATGCCAGTAAATGAAAGACAAAGTGTTCAGATTTATTTGGAAATTCACAGTTTCTAATGGCACTACAGCTCTGTAGTTACATACTCTTGCTCCACAACACTGGATGCTGCACTCTGGTGGTACGAATTTTCTTCATCCAGGTTTGACATCCTTCTGAGTTCATGTTCAACACGTCTGGTTCATGTGCTCTGACTGGCTAATTGTGCAGATCAACTCTGAAAGTACATCACTTTAAAGTACTCATAAACTAACAAGAAAGCAGCAAAAAAACGAAGGCTTTAAATAAGTCACATTACATACAATACCCAGGAAAGGCATTAGATCTGTTAAAAAGGGTACCACTAAAAGTGCTCAATAAGTTAACTTATTTTGTACAACGTGAACCTGTAACACCTACCAAAAGGAATAACCTTTTGTTCCACTCACTCAGAACCACACTCAACAGTTCAGCAACCACACATCCTATAGTATCCAAATATACAGTCACAGTCAAAATAAAAAACACTTGAGTATGAAATACCAGCCATACCAACACTGCACATTTGTTAGCCAATACAAAAGCAAACGTTATGGAAACACCTGCTGTGAACCAGCCCCACAGCTGGGACTCCCAGGCTTGGCAAACTCAACATGCCCAGGGCAGGCTCCGACAACGCACCCTCACGTTCTTCAGCACAACAGCAGTGAGCATTCCTCAGCCACTCCCCCAGAGAGCTGCAGCAGGCCATTCAGGTGACAAATGCATTCCTCAGCCCCAGATCCCATCACCAACAGGAAATCCTGAAGAGCCACCGTCACTGATTTCCCACATCAGAGTAAGCTCCAATCATGACTGAAGGTGCAAGTAAACACTATTGCCATCTCTGGTGAGAGATTTTCCTCAACAGAGTTTACAAAACAAGAATCTAGTCAAGCAAGTCCATCTCTTGGTATTTTTACAGTATCCAGTCCACATTACTGAGTCCAGCGGAAGGCCAACACATGTCCCTTTACAGCACTGTAGTGTTGCATCTTCAAAAAAAGCTAGAGAAATTACAAAATAAATCAAATGACAAACAATTGTATCTCCCCTCTTCCAGTGGCATTATAAATAGACAAAAGGCACATAAATATGGGAAGGTGCAAGAAATAGGAACAAAGCTAAAGGAAGAGGATTAGGCTTTTATCCCTATTCCACCCAACAAACTGGGTTTCAAAAAATCTCTGCCCCAGGAACTGTGGAAAAAAAACCTTTATAAAATGAACCCTACCCTCCCTCCCCCCCAAGCTGTTCTCATAGGAAATTATCAGCCTTGTAAAGCTGCAGCTTATAGCCAAGATTGACACAATCCCATCTATTTAAAAAGGCAGAAACCAAATTTCTGAGTACTTTCCAATGAGTTGAGCTCTTCGTCTCCCACTATCCTCCCACAGAGTACCACAGACTGTTCTCAAACGAACAAACACTCTCCTGTTTGAGAAGTTCAGCCAGGTTTAGACGTGTCCAGAGACTGTCGTGACACCGAGTGTTCCCACTGTTATATCTTTGTTTCCTTTGATTATGTCATGCAGACTTGGCATCGACCCCGACTTAGTCTGTATTAGAGTTTTTATGAGCTTCCCTTGGTCTGAAACTTTCGACCGCCTTCGTTTTAGAGCCCTCTTCTCAGTTTTTGTCTTTTGGCTCTGCCCGTTGCACAGGCTCGTGCACGCTGAAATGCCACAGAAGTAGGACTCGTCCGACTGCGACGATGTCTCGGAGCTGCCTTCAGAGGGAGGGCCCTTGTAGGAGGAGTGATAAACCTCCCCCACGTTAGAGAAGTCCCTCTGGTTCGTGAAGGGCTTCCTTCCTTTGATCTCCCCGTTGGCCATCGGGTGCAGGGGCTCTGCTGTCGGCTTTATAGTCTCTGGTTTTTCACTTTTGTACTTGCAACGCTTTTTCTGAAACCACAAGTGAACAAAAAAAAAAA